>JAZHRN010000126.1:11800000-12362500 GCA_036435485.1 Saposhnikovia divaricata | reverse complement strand
TAATCTCATTTTTTATTTTCCTCAATTATATTTCATTTAACTAGTCAAAAATAAAAAAATGGGAGTAAAATTCTTATAACAACACATTAAACACATGAAAGAAATCGAGAAACAAGAACAGAGAACTAGAGGCTACAGCTAGCAATAAATAAGGGTTATTGTGGAAAACTAACAGTACATTTGTATGGGGTGAACAAAACGACTCTCATTACGGGACTAGAGACAATGTGAAAAACGACAATTATATTGGGATATAGGGAATAGTATATTAGTTAGAGTAACTACTGGAACTTACTCATGGTCATTTGTGTAAGCATTAGCAATTGAGTAGTAAGCTTATGACTGTATGTGTAATAAATGTACAGGCCCTGTACCTGCTCCATCATTCTTAAGCATCACAAGCAGCGACGGAGGGAGAGGGGGGCACGGGGTGGCGGCCGTCCCCCCAAAAATTTGAAAATGTAAAAAAAATGTATATATATATTTCAAAAATTTGAATTTCGTCCCCCCATTTTAATAGAGAAATTTATTTCGTCCCCCCATTTTCACAAAAAAATTCATTTCATCCCCATTCTCATAAAAAAATTCATTTAGTCCCCTATTTTTACAAAAAAATTTACATTTAGTCCCCAATTTTTTACAAAAAATCTTTATTTACTCCCCTATTTCTTATGAAAATCTTCATTTAGTCTCCTATTTCATACAAAAATCTTCATTTAGTCCCCTATTTATTACGAAAATTTTCCGATATCTTCTTGTTATCAGAAAATTTTCCGATGACCGAAAAATTTGCCTCCCCCAATATTTATTCCTGGTTCCGTCCATGATCACAAGGATTGCTTGTGAACTGATACCTTCACTTGTATCCTGAATTGGGATCATAGTGGTTGCCTGATTTGCTCCTATCGGGTTATAATTGCATTAAATTTGGATTTCGGAGAATACCGTTCTTGAATGCTTTTAGATAACACTTTTAATCGACATAAATACGGCATGAAGAAAATGTTTGAGCAGAAAGTGTACTATTTATCTATAAATATGATTTGGGCTATATAACTCTTTCCATTTATATCTTACTGCTCTTGTCGAATGCTCGGGTTCTGTATCGCTAATTCTCATAGAGCATCTCCAACCATCACCACCTGTTAGGTAAAAAGTCTACGTGGCACTATGATATACATATTAGTTAAAAAATATACCACTCCAACCAAAAGACCTGTTAGCAAAAATTATAGATATCCTTTATTTCATCTTCTATATCTGTTGAGTCTGTAGTCATTATCTAAAATATCCACGTAACTTTTTTACCTCATTTAAATTATATTCATGGTGAAGTAACGATAAAGGTGAACCAAAATAATAATAAAATACTATTTTTGAATTATAGCTAACCATTATTACTAACACCATTGGAGCACAATGTGTTACAGCTTCAGCAAATTTTAGCTAACACTTATTTTAGCTAACCGTTATACCTAGTGCCGTTGGAGATGCTCTTAGTTGACTCCTTGTGTTCTATTTCAAACAACTTGCTCTATATCCTAAAAAATAACAAATCTCATCAACTTTCTCCATCTAACATTTCCACCGAAAGAAAAACTTTTCTTTCATCTTCTTCTTCTTCGTGGTCAGTCGCCTCTCCTCCGGCGGTGGTTTATCCATCGACCGGAGGCCCCTTTCTTGTCTAGTTTCTTTACTTCTTTCAATAATCATCCTCCTTCTACGAGGATTGTGAGTTTTTTTTTGACTTGTTTATCCATTAATTGGATTTATTTGTCTCTCCTTGTAAGAGTTTGTTTTGTCTCTCCTTGTGAGAAATTGTTTGGTTGGTTTGGTTTGATGAAGGTCTGCAATGGATCAGATCTGTTGAGAATGATTTTGTTTATGTTTTGGGAGATTTGGATTATTGCAAGAGCTCACAACTCACAATTAAAGATGGCTCATTACCTGTGGGGGGTCTTCACTTGCGGCATGTCTATAGCTGGTATCCGGCATGTAGATAGCTGGGGTATTGCTCATCCTTTGATGGTTTTATTTTTCGACATGTCTATAGCTGGTATCTGGCATGTAGATAGCTGGAATGGCGTTACTCTAACCATAATTTATGCAGCTGAGACTTCTGAACACTGGGTTCGGAATTTGTTCGAGGGTTGGAGGGAAGAGCATGTGGGAGCAAGCTGTTGGCAAGAAGCCATTTCTTGGACAAAATCTCTAAAGCACAATTATCAAGTGCTACCAGTTCAATTATCGGTCTGCGAATCGTGTGGTTTTTTGCTTGCAAATGTTGCATATATTCTATGTCAGACTATGGAGAGTGGTCTGTCACTCCTCCTAATTTTAGTAATCATGTATTTTATAATTTTTAAGTAATGCAAGTACGATTTATTAAAAAAAAAAAAACAACTTGCTCTATTTTGTTTAATGGATAATTGGATATATAATTATTTAAATAGTTCAAAACAGAGTTTGAGATTGTAGCATGTCTTATTTGGAGGCAGCTTTAACATCAACTTCAATGTGATCTTATTATTGCTGTGAGAGTCCGTGGCCTTGTTTTGCTGAATATTAATATTTTTGGCCCGCACGGCCAAGCGAGCACACGATAAATGTAGTCTCAGCTTACATTAATGTTTTGCTCAATCCACAATGACCTCTTAGTAGAATCGGTTGGTTTGGTTATGGTTGATTGTGACATACATTTATAAATAAGCTTCTGCACGAAATTAGCATTTTTCTTGAGTGTTGTGGAGGTCAATTAATTATAGTATAATAGTTATATATGGCATGTGGTCAATCTATCTGTTAGTTCAGGGTAGCTGCATAGGCATATATCTGTTAGTATATATGCCTATGCATGTGGGCATGGTTTTTTCTTATGTAAAAGCGAAACTTTACTCAGTTATAATACCACTCAAAGTGGTGTCTGAGTAGGGTAGATATACGCAGACCATGCCCCTATACAATAGGGAGTCTGTTTCCGAAGGACCCCCGGCCAAATACAAATACAAAGAAAGGAAATTAATACAAACTAAACTCACACACACCCAGGGGTCGAACCCTTGACCTCCTACAAAGGAGACAAGGGTTCAACCCACTGCACCAACATGTTGTTGGCATGGTTTTTTTTTCTTATGTGCAAATTGTAATAAATATACATTCTTGACTATTTTGCAGCTGTTCAGGTTACAAATGCATTTAATTTTAATTTCGGACAATACTGTACTTGAATGCTTTTAGATAACACTTTCAGTTGACATAAAAAGGGCATCTTAACACTCCCGTTTGAGTTAATTTAAAAAATATTATTTAACTTAAAGTGCAATTTACTCGCTTTAACTAAAAAGTGATAATTTTAACTTTAAATTAGATATATGTTACTTAAAAAATGTTACTTAAATTTTTTGAACTAAAATTAACTTTAAGTTGAAAATTTTAAGTATACACAAACAATTTATTTTCACTTTAATTGAATTCAAAAATAATAAAAGTGGAGCCAAACATGCTGTAATCCATTGTGACTTAGATTTACCATTATATAAACTTCCCTGCACTTATAATATTTATGGCAAGTGATCAATCTCTTCTCAATGTACTTAGATAATCATTTCCATCTCCGACAAACTCGTGAACGGGCCGTGTCGGGCTGGTCCGGTTTATAAAATCCCTAATTCGTGGATGGCACGCGAGTTTATCGGGTTCACGGTTTAGACGGGTCAGACAAGTTGCACGGGCTGAATGGATTGAATGGTGCTGGCGGGTTAGACGGGGCAAACGGGTTTGGCAGGTTTGACAGTTTGTTCTTTTTTCCTTTTCTACTAACTTGGCTACTACCATTTGTCTACTGCTTTCTTTTAGAATTTTATTACCCCAAATCTCAGAATATGTCACATAACATTTGGAAATAGTAATTAAATTTGTTTTCCTAGCATTTTTTTCCTATACAATACAGAAATAAATTATTCATATAATCATATCTTAATTGCTTGCAACTTGTAAACTGTATTTAATTTAAAAAATTAAAAAGTTTACCAACAATTATGTTTTAGACTCTAATGTTCTACCACAATAAATGTATTATTTATCCTGCCATGAGACATCTTGCCCTGTGCTAACTTTATGTCTGCTTATAGTTGAATATTTGGCCAACGTGGGCACACAAGTATATAGGGGTGAGCAAAAATTTCCAAAACCGTCCGAACCACCCGTTTCAAACCGTCCAAACCGAAATTTACGGTTTTATAACGGTTTGGATTGGTTATGGTTTCATTTTTTTAAAAACCGAAAAATAATGGTTTGGTTTGGTTTTATATTTTATACCGACCGATATAACCGAATCGTAACCCGATAACCAAACCGCCCGTTATACCCAAACCACCCGAATATATTATTATATATATATATATATAATATTGTAGTAATATATTTATAACATTTAAATTTAAGTGACATTAGACATACAAAAAACGGAACTAGTAGCTCAACCACAATGTCCGCAACCTCGACCAACAAGAAAAAGAGGGCAAAGGTTAGATATTTGGAAATTTTTTACCATTGATCCAATTGATGATACGAAAGCTATTTGCAATTATTGTAAGAAGGTCTATGTTAGTGAAACAAAAAACGGAACTAGTAGCTTATGGAACCACGCAAACCAGTGTGTCAAGAATCCTAACAAAAAAACAAACAAAAATCAGCCGGCTAGGTTGAGAATGAGTATCTCCATGTTAGATGTGCTGCCCACATCCTAAATTTGGTTGTAAAAGATGGCTTAGAGGAAGAAATCGCATCTGTGGAAGCAATTAGGAGTGCTGTTAAGTATGTGCGTGCTTCACCGGCTAGGTTGGATACATTTAAAAGGTGTGTTGAAATTGAAAAAATTAAATCTAAGTTTCTCCCCTCCATGGATGTAGACACTAGGTGGAATTCCACCTATCTAATGTTGGAGAGTTCGATTGATTTCGAAAAAGCATTTGAGAGACTTGAAGAAGAGGATAAGGGATATAAGACTTATTTTGAAAAAAAACCTAGAGGACCGCCTAAAAAAGATGACTGGGCAGCTGCTAGGATGTTTGTTCAGTTTTTAAAACTCTTTTATGATTGCACTGTCACCTTTTCAAGTTCATTGTCCATCACGTCTAACTTGTTCTTTAATGAAATGCTTCAAGTCCATGATATGATAAAATGGATGATCAGCTCAAGTAGTGATGTGACTTTGACGAATATGGCAAAAGAAATGAAAAACAAGTATGACAAGTATTGGGGAAATTATGATAATATTAATTACTTGTTATTTGTTTGTGTTATTTTGGACCCAAGGTACAAAATGAAATATGTAGAATGGAACATAAAGAGGTTGTGTGATTATGAATTTGGAAAAAGTAGTTATATAACTAGTAGAGTGAGAGAAACACTCGACAAGTTATTTAGGTACTATGAATCCATTAATTCTCATCCCAGCACAAGTTTCATGGATAATAGAGGAGGTGTAGGGGAAAAAGAAACACCTTCTACTGGCATGGATATGTATGAGATATTGAAGTTGGAAAGGTCAAGGGCATATGAAGATGATATGATGGCAGAAGAATCACACAGCAACAAGTCAGAGTTGGAAATGTACTTCTTGGATAGATTTGATCTCCAAGTGAAGGAGCTGGATGTGCTTTTATGGTGGAAGGTTAATGCTGTCAAATATCCCATTCTTTCAAAAATGGCACGTGAGTTATTGGCTGTTCCGGTATCAACTGTTTCGTCAGAATCTGCATTCTCTACTGGTAGCAGGGTTGTAGACAATTTTCGGACTAGTTTACTCCCCAAAACAGTTGAGACATTAATTTGTTGTCAGAGTTGGTTGAAGACTCCAAAACAGCCTATTCAACTCCGTGAGATGCTTCTGGACTTGGAAAAATATGAAGAAATAGCGCAAGGTACATAGTTTTTGTAATATTTTTTACTTTCTGTCATTACTTGTGTAATTGTTCTGTCATTTCTCGTAGATTGATCTTAAACTACTTTTTGCTTATTTCCTGTAAAACAACTAAGTTACATAACTGAAGCATTCTGTACATCTGTTGTTGTGGGTCTGTGATTCAGGATGTAACAGTATTGTTTGCTCGTTATAGGAGTACATATATGAATATATAATTCACATCTTAACAATTATTTAATGCACAAGTCATATATATGGTCAGTGGAGACTGTAACATGTTAAATACATATATGAGTCAACAGGATGTAAAAGAGCCATACATGTCAAGTACATCTTGTTAATGCAGTTCTCTTCTTACACTTCAAGCAACGATGATAAAGCCTGGGTAGATAATCATGATACTAACTGATTGTTTTTATTATAAGTTAACTGCAATATGCAGCAGAAATATATTATAGATTATCATTACTTTGTGATTATTAATTGTTTGATTATCATTTATTACAGATTTAGATGAGGCTGTGGAGGCTGGTGAAAAAGATGGTAGTTAACAAGTTGATGGAGATGGAACAATCTGTTAAAGAATGCAGATTCATGGCTGTGTACTTGTGCGATGGACTCATGCTATATTTGGTTGTAATTTGGTTTTTTATTTATGTTTTGTAATTTGTTTTAACATTGGTACATTAATTCTAATCGATTTTTGTGGTAATTATTTGCAAGTGAATATAAACTTTATTTTAACGGTTTAAAACTGAAACCGCCCGAACCAACCCGTTATAATTTGGGTGGTTACGGTTATGTATTAACGGTTATGGTTATGGTTATGGTTATGGTTTTGGAAAAACCGAAATATATGGTTTGGGTGGATTTGTCGTCCAAACCCGACCGTTTCACCCGATGCTCACCCCTACAAGTATAGTATATTAGAGTAACTAATGGAACTTTACTCATGGTCATTTGGGTAAGCCTTAGCAATTGAGTATTAAGAGCATCTTCAATGACGTTAGCTAAAAATGATTGGCTAAATTATATAAAATATTGATTATGTAAAATTTGTCGAACCTGTAAGACGTTGTGTTCCGACGGTATTATCTATAATGATTGGCTATATTTTAAAAATGACATGTTATTAATATTTAAAATTGTTATTAATGGAATATATAATTTTAATATAGAAATAAGTGATGTGGCAATTCACTACAGATCTCTAGAGGTTCGACAAATATAGCTAACATCAAAAGATTATCTATAATTATAGATAAGGGTTTTGTCCCGTTGGAGTGCAAATTTTTTTACACATTCTTTATAATTCTTTTTTATGGTAATTAATTTCAAATTTTACCTAAGAGGTCTCTACCGTTGGAGATGTTCTAAGCTTATGAATGTATGTGTAATAAATGTTCAGGCCCTGTACCTTGTACCTGGGCTCCGTTGCTTTTCTAGTAGAGTTGTTTTGTTTCATATATGGTATAATTGTATTCAATCTTTCAAAAATGGTATAGGGTGCCACTTCGAAACAGACGCCATTCAAAGTGGCATCAAGTCCTTGAGCGCCGCTTCAAGTGGCGACCAACCTTATAGTTTTTTTTTTTTGTTTTCTTTGCTTTTTCACTTGTTCCTTCGTGCCTTTGTTATTTACTGCTAAATATCAAATTTTGAAGTGCCAATTTTACCCTATTAAAATTCAACTTTTGAAATTAAATTTTTCCTTAACTTTTGTTCCGTATTAAAGTTTTGATTTTCTACTTTTACCTTGGTAAAAATGGAAAAAATAATTTATGTAAATATGTTAAAATTTGGTCCAATTATGGGTAGTCCACATCAAATTTATAAGATTTTTTTTGTGTAGGTATGTTTAGGGACCTAAAAAACATATCTTTACATGTATTTTTTTTCATTTTTTTTGTTTGGTTTGAAATTATTCACGCTCTACCTTTGCGCAAGCTAAAAATCTTGAAAATTTATTTGTGTATTTATGTTTACTTTGAGACCTAAAAATGACCATCAAACACAATTTTCACACTTTTATTGAAATGAAAGAGGAGGAAAACAACAGGGAATTTTGAAAATAAGCATACAATGACACGAGAACCGCCATGCAAGTTCTTAAAATTCACTGAGATCAACCGCATAATTCTCGTCCTCAGCTTCCTCTATTTCCATTGCAATTTGACGTTCCTTTGCAACTTCAGCTTCTATTGCAATTTCACGTTCCTTTGCAGCTCGAACTTCCATTTGAATTTGAATTTGACATTGTTGTGCAGCAAATTCAAAATGTTTTGCAAATTTAGCACCCTCAGATGCATATCGTATGACCTTTTGGTTTTCTTAGTTTGTTTGATTTCGGTTTTGCAAGTTTTTGGGTTTTTTGCCATTATCCATCTTATGCTATTGCCTTGGAGAAAGTTTATTTTAGAAAAAGCTAGTAACTTGTGATTTTGAATAAGCAGGAAAGAGAGACTTCATAGCCATTTTTTGAGATGAATAATTATACTGATAGCTATGAATACTTAAAGTTATGTTACTGTTGACGTGACTACACAACTTTGTACACAATATGCAGAATAATAATAATAATAATAATACGAATAAATGTGAATAGTGAAAATAATGTTACTATTGACGGGACTACATAGCATATATAAAATCTTATCAGTACATTAATTTTAGGCTCGAAGATTACTAAAAACACAATTTTTTACCAAACACTTTTTATTCAAATGAAAGAGGGAACGTACACATTTCATTAAATAAAGAACATGATTAAATAAAATGGAAATGTAAATAATAAATTAAAATGATTCATCAAAAAACCATAAAGTTCAAATTGATTGAGGAGACGAAGATATTAATCTTGTCCTTAATCTTCATCAGGAGCATTCCATGCAGCCCACCATTCGGCTTCGTCACGTTCGTCAAGTTTTTTTATAAAGCCTTACACTCCTCACGTATTGCATCATTCTGCTCCACTCCACGTATAACTTCAAATGTGATATTTCTATTACTACATAAACGATCATGTTTGTCATTTCAAATCTTGTTCACCTCTGGATATTTTTTCGCCTCGTCCTCAACCTCATCAAAAGTTGGCACCGAATCTTTTCCCCTTCTATTCTTTCTGTTCATATACTTGCGCATATTATTGTAAAACATGTTCCAGCCATGTTCTTCCTCGGCTTTCAAGGCTGCTTCTTCATTTCTTTTCCGAGCACTTGCTTCATCTTCCCTTGGAGGGGGAATTCTCGCCTTTGGTTCCTGCTTGGACCGGATTGCATAAGCCTTTTTCCCTTATCCATTTGGTAAACACTGCCTTTGAGGGTATTTAGCAAAGTGATATTGTGTTGTTGCATGAATGTTTACTAACCGAAGGGAAGACCTATTTATAGAACGAAGGTGTGATTATTATTTCACCTTTTTGTTGATGCAAAAATATTAAAATATTTTAAACAAACGTTATTTTCAAGTGATCACACTAGTTTACGAGCAAGTGATAGGTAGATGTGACTACTCAAATTTAATAGGTTGCAGGAAAATGTACAAGATATCTGAATTCAACTTTATTTTTAGAGAAATCAGTTTTATTTTATTATGCCTGAAATCAACTGTAGAAAACGTCTGAAACCAACTTACCACTTGCTTAATACTATTGTCAATTATTTCATGTACTGCTTAAATAAAACATGAAGTGGATAGTCATTTTTTTGAAGATGAGAATCTTTGTAGTGCTTTCTCAGAGTGTTTTTTTCCAATAATGCAGAATATTTTATTGTTTTTTGCTGTGCATTTATGGGATGCTTCCACATAAGAAATCTGACTACTCAAATTTAATATTTTTCAGTTCTTTTCAGTGCTTTTTGATAGTGTTGATGAGCATCACGGGGTAGTTGATTGAAGACCAAACAATAATTCATCCCTAGAGTCTCAGCTATAAAACAAGTATGTGTTCATGCTTGTTCACCCAACCACTACAAAATATTTTAGCACTTCTCTCATACAATTCAATATGTCCAACAGTCCCGATTTGAATCTCTGCTTCTGTGATAAGCTGTGCGTTCAACGCACTTGGTGCTATGGAAGAGATGCTGGAAGGAGGTATCTGAATTGTCCGAATGGAGGCAACGGATGTGGGTACATTCGTTGGCTTGATGAACCATTAGAGGAGCGTGCTACGCGTGTTGTTGAGGAATTGGAAATGCAACGAGTCATAAAAAGAACTCCATCAGTTTGAATCAAAAGATGAGAATAAGAGTGATTGCGAGGACTCCATGGAGGTCGATGAGATTGAGCCTGAAAATTTCTTTGCTGGTCTTGATGAATCAACTAATGAGAACAAGAATGAGTACGAGGACTCCGTGGAGGAGGATGAGGAAGATGATGAAGATTAATTTCTTCGTCTGTGATAAAATGTGTTTTTTTAGTTTCCCCTAAAGAATGTCCTCTATGGATATTCATTTTTATTTCTTGTTTTCATGTAGTCTGATGTTATGAAATGTGATGTTTTTATTAACAACGTATTTTTCTCACACACTACAACAATAATACAAATACATAATAGAAAAATGAAAAAACTTAAATAATTGACAAGTACTTAATCAAATTTCTTCATCGGACATATAATCATTAGAGATATAACATGGGTTTTGTTGAAGATGTTGGACCTCAACATCTGTTAGCTCTCTCCCACTTGCACGAACCGAGTCTTTGGCAAGTTAATAGATATAGTGACGAGTTCTATGCAATAGCATTCTATTGTTCTTAATTTGTATATGTTTCATAGCTTGAATGACTTTATGCCTATAATCATTCTAACCAGATGATTCACCAGTACGCGAAAACATGTTAAGCAAATGACGAATAGGGACCCTTGCACCCATGGCAATTAAGTCATTTCTCAAACGATCGAATTCTACATGCGGATATGCCCATTCTCGACGAACGCCTGCAAAGTACTCATTTGGATCGCTAAATTTTTAGATGGCGATAATCATCATTTCTTTCTCCAAGCAACCAATTGTGATGTGTACAAGATGACATTTTTTTTGATGTACTTGTTAAATTAATATGTACAATATATATATATATATATATATATATATATATATATATATATATATATATATATATATATATATATATAATGTACTTGCAAGTGGGGTTGTCAGGGTGGGGTTCTCCTGTTTTATTGATTTTGCTTGAACTGAAAAGATAACTAAACTTTGTTTATAAAATTTGCTAAATTAATATGAAATGAATGTATATTGAGGGTCAGGTACATATACAACGTACTTGCAAGTGGGGTTATCAGGGTGGGTTCTCATGTTTTATTGATTTTCCTTGAATTGAAAAGACAACTCAACTTTGTTTATAAAAGTATTGATGTGTACAATTGTTACACCCTTTTCCCAATTTTAAGTGACAATTTAACTTTTTAGAAAATGCTACATGTGTAGTAGTTTTTAACGATTTTTACAATTCAACCTTGTTTACTCATTTGCCTATTAATGTGGAGGCTATTATGTCATGTCTGTGTATGTAAGAAGTAAGTCATGTCTTATTCAAGAAACTCTTCATCTTCAGTTAGAAACCCTTACAAACATAGTTCAAGTACGTTCAACTACTTAAGTGAATGTGAAAGTGTTAGATATAACTACAATCTACTAGCTCCTTGTCAAGAAGCATGGAAAGAAGGTACTCTTGATCCAGGAAGGAGGTTCTTTGGATGCAGCCAATACAAGGTATTTACAACATCACTTTCTACAAATTTTGTTCTTAAGAAACTAAATTTATTTTCTTAAATGTGTTGTTCGGATCCTAGAAGAAGATGTAACTTCTTTAAGTGGGTTGATCCGTCATACACCGAAAGGGCAAGAGAAGTGATAAAAGAGTTGAAGATAAGACTATAGAAAGGATGAAGACTTGCTTAATGCTTGGAAGTTGGACGAAGAACTTGGTTTGCTACGAAATCAGGTTGAAGTGACTAATAATGTGTTGAAGAAGTTGGAGAAGGAAAACATGACATTGAAGAAGCTGTTCGTGTGTTGTATAGTAGTTATCATAATACTTTCATTATGGAAGTAGTATCATTTGTCCCTATAAATTTATTACTAATAGTTCCCTGTAAGTTTTTTATTAAGCATGTTAAGTTTGGTGGATGTAAGTTTGTTCAAGTAATGGAACCCAGTTGTTGTAAGACAATTGATACACCAAATAAATTACAAAAATTTAGATAATGAAATGAAATAAAACAACATGTTCTTCGATTACATTAAACTAAACATAAAGCATCATAAAATCGTATATGCATGCATATAACAACTACATGCCCACTCATCTACAGTTCCTCCCACCAGTGTGGCAACGCCTCCCCTACCCTTTGACCCGCCTACCTGGCTGTAGCCTTAGGGGTATATCCTCCGCCCCCGCCCACTCATCCTCATTCGTGGTCTCCTCTTCCCTTAAAATAGTAGAGGTATGCATATGACTACCCTCCTCATGTACTGTAAGAGAGATATCATATGATGCAAAAGCCTGAAAACCTGTCAATGGGGTATTCCATCCTGAGCCACCTGCATATGTCAAGTATGACTGTAATGGAGTAGACATGGTGTGCTTCAAACCACCAAATGCATGTCCCGAAGAGCCTGGAAGAGAAGAACTACCAAATGGATGTCCCGAACCAAATCCTGAGAAGGGCTGGCCCGAAGCAGCAAATCCAGCATATGCATTTCCCTGAGAGAACTGAGAAATGTGAGGAGTCCAGTCCTGTGTACCACCAAATGCCTGTCCAGAACCACCTGGTCCAGTAAATGCATTTCCCGATGAACCCTGCTCCCATCCAGATCCAGTAAATGCATGCGATGAAGAGCCCTCCCCAGATGTGGGATGAACCCATGGCTCCCATCCATCTAATGTAGCAACAGAAGAATACACACGAGTTGTAGGAGGCCTAGCTGCCTGTCCACCTCTCATACGTGCTCCACGACGAGGCTTGGTTGGTGCAGGGGGTGAAGGTGGTCTCTGCTGAAGCTCGGGAAAACCTGTGTGGTCCAGGGTACTCTGTAGAACCTCTAATGCATCATCCACAACAGTCTCATCATCTCCAATATCGTCACACCTAAGGCCGTGATAAGCACGGGAAATCCCCTCAACCTGCATTATGCAATTTTTAAAACCCAACGTCATGATCTCATGTAGTGAAGAAGAAATTGATAATGTGATACAGTACTTCAAGTGAGAATTAAAATACTTACAACCATTGGGAGGTGTCCTTGCGTACCCTGAAAACCCTGTTGCCTTGCCCATATAGCGGGATTGATGATAAATCAATGAGTAACTCTATCATACCACAAAAGATACACATCGGTACATGTAGGTCTTCTCATAGAGCAATATTCGGGTGGTGCCATGATGCGATCCCCTCGTGAATGCCAAATATGAAAGACATCCGCTAGTGGTTTGACCCAATCATCGGGATCCCTATGGAAACTAGTATGCCCAGGCACTGGTGAGGTAGTCGAAATCGGCTTTAGAAAGCCAAACTTCCTGGTCACTCGATCCGTATAAAACCACTCCACCAAACCTTTGAAAATCAGTGGACAAGGTGCAGTCATAAGTGCCCTCTCACCAGTAGGAATCTGGAAAGTATCTGGTGTACTATCCCCGTATGGTCTCTATACAAATCACTCTCCTTCATGCTATCAAGATGATAACGAACCAACCGCGGGCTGTGATCAGCCACATCCCCACAATGCATACGGATCATGACCCACATGAATTAACACAAGGCAAGTTAGTATGCTAAACATGCAGCATGTACGTAAAGGTAGAAGGTGTATTAGTTCTGTCACTTACCTAAGAGCACAGGGATGCTGCATCAAATAAGTATCTCACGGTACAGGAGCTAGGCCTCTGAAATGCTCATATATCCATACCTAAGAAACATGGACGAAATAATAAGGGAAATGAATCCCAGTAGAGTCCAAGAAAATTAAACGAAACAATAACATGGCAGTGGTTAAGAATGTAGACTAAAATAAAGAAAGGAAATGTACCTGAAGGAAAGTCATGGATCTACATAGATTCTTAACCTTCCCTATGCTTGCTATACACAACTGCCTGTACAAGTAAGCAAGACAAGTACTGCCCCAACTGTAAGTAGTAACAGCATGGATGTGGCGTACATAATGCAGTAGTCGTAACTGTAGGCCATTCTCGCTGGAGTTGGGGAACAATGACCCAAGTAGGAGGAAAAGGTGTGCACGTATATGAAATACGAGCCGATCCTGATTAGCATCCGAGTAGTCCCTAATGGCTGCACAGCTACCAAAGTTCCTAACCAACCAGCCAATATTGATCCCACCTTTTTGCACAACACCTCGCTCAGGCTCCACCCCTAAAAGCTTATGGACCATCATCTCGTCGGGCATCTCTAACTGTGACCCCACTGGATCTCCTCCGCTACGAAGGCCTAGAATGAAGTACACATCCTATAATGTGATAGTGACCTCGCCGAAACACATATGGAAGGTATGACTCTCGGGATGCCATCTATCAATAAAAGCAGTAAAGAGTCCAGCATCATGTCTTAACATCCTTATGTCATACACCCCAAATAAGCCAGCATCTCTAATGGCTGCAATCATTTGTCCTGGAGGTGGGTGCTCCCTAATTGCATCCCAATAAGACTTGAAGTTTGTACGTAGCCGATCTTCTGTAATCTACATAAATTGACATGTTTCTGTTATTACATACTACCACATGCATATTACCAATAATTACAAAATGCTTAATACCTTCTAATCCCATACTAACTCTGAACGATGCTCATGCTGTCGTGTAAGCAATGACGGCTCAACGGGACCTGGGTGGTAAATAGCCTGCTCCATAGATCCCTGTATTTAAGATAGGTGTTACTAAAATTAATGCATATGTATTTTTAATTTGTTAACAACAATTGCCTATAAATCAAGAAATACAATTAATAAATTTGAAATATAAATCATGAAATATATTTCACTAGCATAATAATTTTTAAAATTAATTACATTTGTTTATTTTTAAAATTAAAATTTTAAAATGATAATTTAATTTTAAAATCAAAATGTCTAGAGACATTTGCACGAATGACTAGGTTTATACATGTATTAGAATTTGAGTTCAAGCAAATTACACTTTAAATTTGAGCTAGGCATTTCAACAAACATCTCGTAGGTAATCTAGTAAATAATTTTCATTGAACTTATTCTAACATGTAGTGAATACCTTAAAATAATTCATCTAAACAATTGAACAACAACTCCAAAACAAATTATTAATGAAGAAATGAAGAACAAATTACTAAGCATAATTCCATAATCAAATTAACAGAAGGGCGAAGAAATCTGGAAATAAAACCTGGGAATTGAACTGGGCGCCGCACGAAGTGGCGTCGCTGTTGTTTGGTCGCCAATCGAACTTAAAAAGATAAAAAGGACTTTTCGCCCCTTGAAGTGGCGCCCAGGTTTAAAAAATTGACTGGGTTGCCACTTGAAGTGGCGACCAACCTACCCTTTTTTTTCATTTTTTTCTAGCATTTGTTCTTTACAATTACATTACTTATAAACTACTTTACTTATTTATGAGTTTTTTTTCCCATTCCTTTTCTATTTATTATTTTCTTGAATTATTTTATAAATTACTACATCAAGATAGTAAAATAATAATTAATAATAAATTATTATTATTACATAAATATAAATAATAATATTGTACATAAATATAGATGTTTTTTCTGCATCTTATGACATCAACTTTTTCATTGATGCAGATCATGTTAGCAACTTTACAGATTTTTGCAGTAAAATCTTATCCCATATCACACACTTCAACAATACAGTACTATCTACAATAGATTTCTGCAGGAAAACCAGAAATCTTATCCTATATCACACACTTCAACAATATAGTACTAGCTACAATAGATTTTTGCAAGAAAATTTTATCATCTTCGTATCTTATCCCTATTTTTCACAGCACCCCTCCACCATAAAAACCCAATCAATACATGTATCTTGCACCACTCCACCAAACATTAAAGAAAACTTAAACGCAAAAACACATATTTATCTACATTACACCACATGGAGGGCTATGTGAATGTAAACTTCTTTTGGGGTGGAGAAATCGTTCGAACTGTTAATGATATTATGTATTCTAAAGATCTGAAGAAGCAGGAATACATTAAGTTGGGAACAATGTATGAAGAGCTGGAGGACCTTTGTTTACAATATAATGCAAATAAGTCGTTACCTTTGGAAATTAAACATGACTTTCAAATATCCCCGCTTAGGTGATTTCAACATGGTCAACGGATTCTGGCTCTCCCAGATTATTTCTGATGCTGATGTGATGAGGATGCTTAGTGTTCTTGCTACCATGCAAATGGGTTATGGGGATGTTTCAATGTTCATTGAAGTTAAGCAAATTGATATGGATGACCCACGCTTATTTCAACTGAATTTTGGATCACAACCATCACAAACAACATATGAAGGGGGTTCGACTCAACCATTTCAAGGGTATGGAGGGGTGGTCGGATCAATATTTCGATACTCAAGCATATGAAGGATATGGGGGGTTTTACGAAGGGAGTTCAAGTCAACAATTTAAAGGTTATGGTGGGGTTTTAAGTCAACAATTTGAAGGGTATGTTAGCGGATCGAGTGAACCATTTCAAGGTTATGCAGGGGGGTCCAATAAAGAATACCAAGGGTATGGAGGGGGTCTAGTGGTCAGTTTCATGAATATTCTTGGGGCAACGAGGGTATGCAATTTTCTCCACCAGGAAATGTTGCAATTAGGAGCTCGGGTAGGCAGTTAGCCGAGTTAAGTGGATTTGGGGGATAAAGCTAGGCATTCTGAGAGCGAAGCCTCGTAGGACTTTGAGGACGAAGATGAAGATTATTCAAAGAGCGATGATGCTGATGATGATGATGGTAGGACTTCACGAAGGATGAAGGAAGTGCCCATGAGTTTGGTAGTTGTGAATCAACATCATTTTCCTATGCTTTCTTGGTTTGAGATGGAGGCATATACACCGATCCCATATGATAACCGAAATGACATGCACCTTGATTATGAGCTAAATGATGAGTCTGTTGGCTCTTTATTTGTGGAAAAACGAAGTTTTCTTACTGTAGTGAAGAAAGCTCATATTTCAACGGATCGAGACTACATTGTCACAAGAAGTAATAAAACCCAATTCATTGCAGAATGCACTGTTCCAGACTGCAAGTGGAGGCTGAGAGCTGCGAAGAAGGAGATACATGGATACTGTGAGATAACCATGAAAAAGTAAGAGCATACTTGTTTGCCTACACGGCCCTTGCAAGAGCATAAGATGATATCAGCAAGAATGATATCCAGGATTGTGAAGTCACTTGTAAGTTCATTATTTAAACAAATTTATTCGTCAATTTAGTTATTTACTTATAATTCCAGCCAATGTTGTTTTTATAATTTTACATATATTTCTAATCCTTGAAACAGGTGATAGAGACACCAGAAATAGCCATCAAAACAATTATACTGCTTGTTATGAAGGAATACAACCATCAAGCGACATACTTAAAAGTATGGCGAGGAAAAAAAATCGCCATTGAGAAGGTATATGGTAGTTGGGCCACAACCTACCAAATACTTTCAATGTTTCTAACAGCCCCTCTACATGCAAATGAAGAAAGTTATGTTGAGATTGATGCTGTTCCTCATGTGGAAGAATGCGGTACATCCATTTGTAAGCGTATTTTTTGGTGCTTGAATGCAATTTCAGACGGTTGGTAACATGCCCGTCCAGTAATTTCAATAGATGACACCTTCTTGAAGGCAACATATAGAGGGAAGATACTCATTATTATGGGTGTTGATTCCAACAATCACCCTTTTAATCTATATTATGCTTTGGTGGATGAGGAGTCATATGAGAATTGGTCTTGGTTTCTTATTCTTTTGCGTAAACATGTGTGTCAATAGAGGAAGGGTGTGTGCTTAATTTTTGACCGTACTGGAGGTATTCTTGCTGTAGTGAGAGACCCCGATAATGGTTTTCGTATGTCATTGGGCATTCATAGGCTTTGTTTATTCCATGTGAGAAGCAACTTCAGCACAGATCATCCAGGAGGTGAACTAAAAGGCTTGATGTGGAAGGCTGGAATTACACCATAAGTGGGAAAACATGAAACCTATATGAAGTGCATTGCTGAAATTTCCCCGGCTGCATTTGAGTATCTTGACAGAATACTAAAACACAAATGGACCTTATCTCATGACATACATGGTGCTCGTTATGGTCAGGCTATAACAAACACGATTGAAGGTTTCAATGGCAACATACGGAGGGCTCGTTTTCTTCCGATAACAACAATGATGGAGTATTTGTTTTACAAGATTGTCAAAATTATGAATACACATCGGAACAGTGTTGAAGAAAGCCTGCAGAGGGGAGAATATTTGTGCTCGTGTACCATGGAAATTTTAGCCAAAATTCAAACCAAGGCCACTACACATAAGGTTAGGACTTTCAGTCATCCTGATGGAATGTTTTTAGTTCTTACGCAGCAATATACAGTCAAAGGTGTCATGAGGGGTGGTAACACCCAAGTCGTGAACCTATCCACGCGTAGTTACATATGTGGGAAATGGGCCACCCATCATTTACCGTGTTCTCATGTAGTGGCAGGGTGCATGAAAAATAAACTTGATTGGCACCAGTTTATTGAGCCTTACCATTACAACAAGCAACTGTAAAAGGTGTGGAGACCGGTGATATATCCACTTTAACCTACTCAACTTTAGAGCTATGAATTACCGAGAAAGTGGCAATGGTTTGGGAAATTGGTACCCGACGAGGCTTTAAAGAAGTTAAAGAAGAAACGCGGGGATAAGGGGCAATCGGTCAGAATTCGAACAGAGATGGATACTTTTCGCACAGGGAAAAAATGTAGCATCTGCAAATAAGAGGGTCACATAAAAAGGAATAAAAAATGTCCAGGACCCGGGGGAGCACAAGCATGATGGTTTTTCAATATCTTTGTTTGTACTTCGTATTTTGTTTGATGTTTGAACTTTGAATGAGATTAATTAGTTGTTTTAGAATTCTCTTTCATGAAACTTCACGTTTACATAGATATTAAAAGTAAATAACTTGAAAACTTATTTCAAAACTACATGGAAAATGACACTACCATAATCTTTGCAAATGGATGGAAATAATACATAAAATCACTTGCCACAAACGATATCGAAAGTAAACAACTTCTAAACTACTTTCAGAAGTAAATAAAAAATTACATTGGCATAGACTTTATTCATCATTGGACATAAAACAATCAGAGTTATATTCTGGACTCACACTGAAGAGCTGAAATATCCTTACTTGTCTTAAGTCGCCCTCTTCAAAAAATTCATCACGGTCATCACGTAGACTCTTTTGGCGTAACCGTAATCTCATTCGATTTTCTTCCTCTCGTGCACGAAAAATAACGCTAATTCCAATTGTTGAGGAGTGTCACGTGGCATGAGTATGGCACGTTGTTTTGGTATTATTAATCCATTCAACCGACATCATTCTACAAAATAAGAGAGGCCATGTTTTCGCCACTCCCATTCCCGATGCATTGTCTTTATTGACATAGTTGAGTAACGTAAATTTGGATCGAGCGGGTAGTCGAAATTATCATCACACCACCATTTCCTACCCACTACTTTGAAAATATCACCAGGAGTATAACTCATATTCAATTGTATAAGAGATGTGCTAAAATGTTTTGTAGTGGTTAGGTGAACAAACCTCAACATACTCGTTTTTCATAGGGACTTGAAGTAGCTTATGAAAGCACATAACAAATAAATAAATCACAAGAATTTAGAGGACAAAACATTGGGATTCCTCCATAATACATGCTATGTTAGTATTCATTATTTAACCTTCTGACTGTGTATAGTCTAGTCAATAGTAAAATAAAGCTCCAAATGTTTAAAACCGTGACTTTCTGTATTCATGCAAGTTATTAAGTTTTACTGGTCACATCATCATAACTGTGTGCTCAGGGGGGTAATAACACATGCCTGTAAAGTGGAGTGGTAAGTTGAAATTTAAATTTCGTTGAAAACACCAACTTAAGATATGGGATCACAAGGTTGTGTAGCCTCTTCAACTTTTTGTAGCTGTGCATCTCAGTAATGTGTGGTCTCCTCTACAATAGTATGCAGATAACAGTAGCAGCAATTTACAAGTTATTGAAATTGAGTAGTCACATCTTCCTATAACTATGCTCACAATAATAATTCACATGTCTGTAAAGCTCAATTATTTATGAATGCATGTTATTGTAAAGCTCAATAATTCACGTCATACTTTATGTGTGCATAAAGTTCTGTAGTCTCATCAACAATGTAATAACCCTAAATTATGTACTTGAGAAAAATTTCCATTTTTGGGATGAATAGTGATTTTGAGGACTAAGAAAATTTTTCATGTCACCCTATGTATGGGATAGGAAATGGATATTTCGAAGTTATATTAGTAATCTACGAGGTAAATAAGTGTATGTAAATGCGATTGGAATTCAGAAAATTCAAAGTTTATTTTTATGGAATATTTGACCAGACAATGAAGTGTATATCAGTATTATCAAGAAATGAGATGTTTAAATAGAGGATTCAAGGATTTTATATTTTATTATTTTATTTAAGATGATTTAAGGATTTAGAATGAAAACCTTTGAGTTAGTATAACGAATATTCTAGGAATCGCTAGAACTATATAACGAGATTAAGCGATTAAGCGAACAAATTATGGAATTTGGATTGAGTTCATAACGAGATTAAAAATCATACATGGTCATCAAGAGAATTATGTCAAGTGAATTAAAAGATTTAATTCAAGGATTAAAACAAAACAATTTAGGATTTAAGTGATTTAAATCACTTTAAATCAACCAAAAAGTAAAACAAATATCAACCAAGCTTCTTGCATACTCTTTGCACAAGAACCAAGGGTGATAAAGTAGCTTTACTAGATCTAATCTAAAGTAGAAAATATCCCACAAATTCATTTAACACTTAGCTAAACAAGAGAGAAAAGAGAAAGAAGAAAAAACACCAAACTGTCCAAGTTTCTGCCAGCAGGAAGAACGGGATCAAAAATCTAGCTAGGAAGCTTTGTTTTTGGTGCTATATAGCTCAAAAGAAAGCCCTTGAAGAGTAGAAGGTGTGGTAAAAATTTGAGAACCGAACTCCTATTTTTCGATTTTATATGAATTTTACAAGATGATGATGAATAGTGGTATATAGTAACCTAACATTGTTTTCTTGTTTTGATCTTATGGTTTAAGCTTTATAAAGGCTATCTAAGGCTTGTTAAGTGTTTATAAACACTTGTTAGTGTTTCTAGAGCTCCCAACAAGGTAAAAACCCTAACCCACCTTTGAGTTTTTATGAATTTTGGTGAAGTTTTGATGTTAGTTTAAAGGTGTGTTCATGTTAGTGTACTTAGTGATTGTTTGGCTTTGTTTTAATATGAAAAATGGTGGGTGTTAGATTGTAGCCTCACCACTGACTTTAGAGAAGTAAAAGGTTGTTTTTTGAGGTTGTGGATGTACGGTATGTCCGGTGTGGCTTGGTTATGTTGTGATAAAATGGAAATGTCGGAGTTATAGCCGTCGTAATGGCGAAATTCCGTTAGCCCTTAAAAACAATGAAACCCCAAAACCATAAAATTATTTATGGAGTTACCACTGCTATGGTTGTGTAGATATTGTTGTCTATTTTATGTGGCCACAAGAATTGTGTCAAAAGAGTTTACGGTTTAGGAGATATGACCATTTTAGTGAAAGTTGTTCGAAGAAGGATGTTGCAGAAATGTACCAACTTTGTGGTTATGTTTGAGACCTTTAAAAATGGAATTAGAGTATGATATTTTTAGGATTAATAATAAAGTCAGTTAGAAAAGTATGAACGAAGGTTTCAAGTCCAAAGGATTATTTTTCAATTTTATAAAAATGCATTAGCCGAGGTTGCATGAGTGAAAAGCCCTTAAAGGAATGACACTATTCACCAAAACCACGCACTGCCCTATTTTGTAAAATTCCGAAAAATGAATCCTCTGACCAGAGCCACATCTTTAGTTGGTTATCTTCTAGACATTCTCAAGATCGTGCATGCGAAAATGGTGCATCATTTGAGTTAACGGTTAACGAGTTATGAAGGTTTTAGTAATAGTGGTGCAAATAGTAAGAATCCGCTGGTGACCCAACTTCGAAAATACATTTCACCTATCTAGACCCGTGTTTTCCAATCAAGATTTTTATGATAAATATTAAAAATACCAAAGATGATTTTAGAAGTGCTTTTGTAATTAAATATGTCTCCAGTGATTTATTAAAAGTATTGGAGTGCGAGTCACGGAATAGTAATTCTCAAGAAAGTCAACTATAGTAGTGCTACTTTGACCATCAGTTTTGGCTAAGTTAAAAGAGGAATTTCGAGTCGACTAAAACATGAAACTTGTTAAGGATTATCAAGTCAACATATTGCTGTAAGGAACGAGGTCATAAATGGTTAAGTATAACTTGATTTGAGGAATGATTCCGGACTAAACTTATGCCTAAGGTGTTTGTCGGTTAACATGGACTTAGTATGAGTCTAGAGGGACCCCTTAGTGTCTTGTTTGTGGTTGGCTTAAGTGTCTGAGCATTGAGTTATAAGTGGATTGCATAGGGGAATAATCGTGTATTTTCTTGACTTTGTTTAGATTGTGGGATTCCGCCACGAGCCCCTACTATCCCCGGAGCACCAGGCAAGTATACTTAACCCTACTCTATTGTTCAGAGTATATATGTTTCAACGTATGGTATATGTGAGTTCAAATGTTTTCTTTACAAGTTGCAAGTATTTTATCTCATTACTCAAATGCCGGATATTGATGCAATTGAATGCATATATATATATATATATATATATATATATATATATATTATTGTTGTGAATGTTATCCGGATAGTATATAAGTATAGTAATGTGTCTAAGAGTTATTTGTCCATATAATGGGACAAGTATCGAGGTACATTGTTCGTACTCGAAGGGAGATAAATGTTTTGAAAAACTATCTTGTTAATTATTGGAGGTGATGAGAGATTTGATCTGGATCATTTTATTCGTATCCATGATCAAAGAAGTCGTTCATATTTTTCCTCTTATATTTCGAGAGGAGAGTGATTTATTGGAAGTATTAACCGTTCGATTATTTCCAAACGATAATAATTTTTATGAATTGAGGTGCACATGGAATTATACGTGACATCTAAGATGAGGAATATTGAAGGTGGCCAGGGGTACTCTGGTACCCCAGGTTCTGGACTGGAGATAATGTAAGAGACTGGTACGGCAGCCATCCCAACAAAGGTGTATAAAAGCCCGGATGCGGCTTAGGGCATGATAGGCGGATCATCCTTCTACCGGTAGTAAATTGCAAGATGTATGGACTGATCATCCATTACAGCCCAGCGGATAAGAATCTCTTGAATATAGTCAATTAACAGTGTAATTAATACCACAGGCGGGTATTAATTACAGTATGAATATTATATCCTTACTCAGTTTTTGCGGGTAAATTTCAGTATGTTAATGAAAATATAGGGGTTCATGTTAGGTCCGGAATAACGTAGAAGGGGGGTTGAATACGTTATTCAAAAAATATTTCGATTTTTTGATGTGGATATGAGATAAAAAATACTGAATCGAAATAACACAACTGTTTGGGAAATATCTTTTAATAGATAAAACCCGGAGGTTTGCTACACAATTTAATCCTATGGATTAGCTACAAAATCAAACACTCCTAAGGATAGTTTAGGCACGAGGACCTTCTACCCGACACTTCCTGAAAGTGGGCTAAGCCGACTTTCCTACTAGATGGACTTTCTAGCAGCTTACACAGAGAAGATATAAGAGAGAGAAGAGAGAGTTGTGTGTTGAGGTGTGTTTTGAAATGAAATACAAATGCCTATTTATAGATTTTAGAAAATCACTATTTGGCACTATTCCAACAACCCCAGCTACTATTCCAACAACCACAGTTACTATTCCAACAACCGCGGTTACTATTCCAACAACCACAGTTACTATTCCAACAACCGCAGTTACTATTCATATGAATATTCATATGAATAGTGATTTCGGTTACTATTCATATTCTCTTCTGTTTATTTTGTTGTTTTAATTCTTCTCAGAAAATAGTTCAAGTACCAGATTAATTTAATTATTTATTATAAATAATTAATTAATCTGTTACTTATTTGATTTTCAGAGTAAATTAATTTTTGACAATACCTTGAAATATTATGTATGTCATTGATCGTGAATAGGCTTTGGCAATTCTTTCTGTGAATTAATGTGTTGATCCTTCTCTTATGTGCTGACACTTAGTGCACTAGTCTGGTTCACAAGTGACTAGCACTGATCTTGATCTTCACACCTTCGTTACATTCCAATTGATTAGCCTGCAGCAATATCTTCAAATAATATAAATACATGGAATCTTTTGGCCCTTCAACAGAATCATCTGTACATCTTATTCTGTCACTGAGGCTTGATCATGTTAATGAACTTCTTTCAGCGACTTGATCCTTGTCGGTGCCTGTTCTTCAAATTTCACGATTCCTGTATAGAGTTAATATTATTTATCTTTTATCCTAGTTGAGTTATATATGTCCTCTATTACATATTACATTACATTATGCTTTACAATCTCCCCCTATTTGATTGTTAGGGATTGACAAACAAATTCCTAGAGGATAACTCAACTGATACAAATAAAATACAAAGATAAATAATAATAAACCGCATTCTGGATCATATATACATTTTCCAGATTTCTAAAATTTGAACAAGTGCAAGACAATTGTTCCTCTAGACTGAACATATCTTCAAGTTTGTCTTGCTTTCTTTCCCGCATAACACTAATACTCCATTAGATTTTCCTTTCCCAAAATAAAGTTAATTCCGTGTCAACAACCTTTTCCTTGCCCTTACGCCTAGAAGATTTTTCTTGATCATCCACTTTCTCCCCCTCAGTTGGATTATCCTCCAGAGTAACAGGATGTGGAGTTGGTAAATTAGACGAAGATGACTTTACCAAGGAGTTGATTGCATGACTAAACTGGGTTGCCATGGTGTTCAATTGAACCTGGAATACATTCTGTTGAATAAGTTGCAAATTTTTGATTTCTGTAATGGACTTACAGATATTTGATAACTCTTTCTCCATTGTTTGGACCCGTGTAAGGAGTCTGCTGTATTCCTTTTTGGTTACAGGTGCATGTGGTTGAGTAGGTTGCTCACTCGTATGTTCTGCAGGTATTTCACTCAACACTCTATATTCACTCGGTTTAGTGGTTTGGGTGACACTTACATGTTCTGTTCGTGTTTCCCTCAACTCTCCTCCAGAGCTTCCACTGATATGTGTACCTGCAAATGAAATCATCCTAGCCCCTTTTTCAGAGGTCACGGATGGTGCAATGAAAGTTCGTGAGCTTCCATCCTCGCGTGAAGCGAGTTGCCGACCACTGGTAAATAGTGGTAAATCTCGAAAGAGATCCAGAGATTTTTCCTCTGGGAGGTTAAACTTGAATCGATTAAACGGCACAAAACCCAAGTTTCCCTCGTATGTCTGTGAAGACACTTGGTTCATAAAAGAACCACCTACCGATGGATCTTTCTGTAAAATGGAAGATTCACCAGCAGTTATTGAGGTAGGTAATTCCACCTCGGATGTCTGTGAAGGCATTTGATCTTTAGAAAGATCATCAACCACTCTTATGTTCCGTGAAATGGAACTCAAGATAGTTGCTCCCGTCAATTCATCCTCATTTACATTTTCACTCATTTGACAAGGAAGAATTGTTTCCCTAACAGTTACAGTTACCTCAGGTTCATTTGGTTTACTTCGTTTAGAATGAGGTAGAGCTGCTGATGTAACTAACTCCTTATGTGGTGCTGCTGAGGCACTATCTCCCTCAAAAGTGTTGATGGTTGGTCGTTTAAGTGACAATTGAGGTGTAGGAGTTTGTTGTGTTTGTGTTTGCATTTGTAAAATGGGCTCTTCGACCTTTGTTAGAGTCGGTGGGATTTCCTGCTCTTGGTCGGGTAAGATGGCCACTGGGGGCTGTAGAAACTGTATTTCCTGTGACACAACAGGGAATACAAAGGTTGGAATAGCAGGGATTGAAATATTACCTTGTCGTATACCTGCTCTCACTGGTCTTGGTAACAACGGAAGTGGGACAGTCTTTAGATATTCAGTTAGGACTGTAGGCACATCCGTATATTTCTTTTTGCTCATGTAATTAATTACATTCGTCTTTATGGAAGAACATTCCACCTTTTGACCATTTTCCAAGCGTACCCTGTCTTCATCATTCAAAAAATCATTTAATATTAGCTGTAGAAACCTTGGATATAGACATTTGACATTTTGAGTCCGAACATCTCTTGTTCCTAAGTGTTTCATCTTTAAAATGATTTGACCAAGCACTATTTTTCCAAAATTAATCCTCAAATTATTGGCGACCTCATACCCTATTTTTGGATATATTCAGGTATTCGATCTTGATTTGTTCTATCTGAGGAAAAAACATGGTTAAGAGTGTGAAAGAAGAAACTCCAATACTGGGTTAGAAACGTTCTATAAAGATTACCAGTATTGAAATTGCCATCTTGGTACCTTATAAAACGAAAGAACATTTCAATCTGTTCAGGTGTAGGATCAGAAACGAGATTTTCCATAGGAAAATGAAGAATTCGATTAACATCTCGTTCAGTGACCCTAATCGACCTACCAAATAGTCGATATGTGAATGCACACCCGTCCTGTCCAGAAGTGTTAACCGCACTGCAATATAGTTCACGCAATGCATCATGGTTAAGCTGCACTGGTGTAACTAAAGCATAGCGAATTAATGAATGTTCATTCAAAAATTGTGCCCAAGCCCGAAATTGCTCATCCTGAATGGTTTCGACTTGCTGAATGGAAATAGGATTAACTTTAGCAATTAAAAAGCTTCCCTGCAATGCCATTTTCAAAACTTCGAGGAAATTCAAAAACAAGGGTTAGTTTTTATAAAGGATGATGTATAAAGCAAGAATATAAAATCCAATCTAAAAACCACCAGCTAGATTGAGAGATCTTTCCGATCAAAGCTCGAAATATTCAGCAATTGTGTGTATATGCTCTGTATATCTGAAAAATGATGATGTTAAACACAAACAAAAACTCATCATTTATAAGGTTTCAAGGACTAGTGGGTTAGGTGAGATATTGACAGGCTATGTTGAATAACACCGCTTTAATAATTTCTCACCTAATCAACCAATAATTTCTCACCTAATCAATCAATTAGCCGAAAAACATCTTATCACCGAAACCTGTCAGCCGAAAAACATCTTATCACCGAAATCTATCAGCCTATATACACACACACATACAATACTTCTAATTATTATGGATTTAAAAATAATCACGCAGTAAATCAAGAATTAATCCACAATAATCAGATAAACTCACAATTAAATAGACATAAAATTAACAAAATATCATTAATTGATATATGTCAATAAAATATTTATTTAATTATGCTACAATTAACACAATTATTCATTAACTAATTACCATAAAAGATAGCATTTATAAGCATGGCAATTAGTATAGAGATAACTGTAAGATGAAGACTGGATGCAAAGTAAATTCACAAGTCCTAAAAATATGGACATTTAAAATACCTGTGAATTTATAACAAATTGCAGTTATTGATTATCCAAAATTAATTAGACAGATTTAACATCCCAAGTTCACCAACTAACCTGGAGAATGTGGATTCATCCAGTGGTTAAGTAAAGATGTCTGCAATTTGTTGATCTGTGGGAACAAAATATAATACCACAGTTCTATTCATGACATGCTCTCGTAAGAAATGATACCTGATATCAATGTGCTTAGTCCTGGTATGTTGAACTGGATTGTTGGCAATGGCAATGGCACTCGTGTTATCGCATAGAATTGGAATTTTGTCCAACATGAGTCCATAATCCTGAAGTTGATTCCTCATCCACAGGATCTGAGCACAACAACTACCTGCCGCAATGTATTCTGCTTCGGCTGTCGAGGTAGATACTGAGTGTTGCTTCTTGCTGTACCAAGATACCAACCTTCTTCCTAGAAACTGACAGCTTCCAGAAGTACTTTTCCGATCAATCTTACAGCCTGCAAAGTCAGAATCTGTATAGCCAACTAGGTCAAAACCTGTTCCTTTAGGGTACCAAATCCCAAGATCGGGGGTTCCCTTAAGGTATCTGAAAATACGTTTAACAGCTATAAGATGTGACTCTTTAGGGTCAGCCTGGAATCTAGCACATAAACAAGTTGCGAACATAATATCTGGTCGACTAGCAGTTAAGTATAAGAGAGAGCCGATCATACCTCGATACTTCGTGATGTCAACTGACTTACCAGATTTGTCTTGATCAAGCTTGACAGCAGTTGGCATTGGGGTCTTGGCAGTAGTTGCTTCTTCCATCCCATACTTCTTCAGAAGATCCTTTATGTATTTTGATTGGCAGATGAAAATACCATCAGGCTTCTGAACAACTTGAAGTCCAAGGAAGAAGGACAACTCACCCATCATGCCCATCTCATACTTACTCTGCATTAACTTAGCAAATCTCTTGCATAGCAAATCATTAGTAGAACCAAATATTATATCATCCACATATACTTGCACCAGAATTATATCATTTTTATGATTTTTATGAAAGAGAGTTTTGTCGATGATACCTCTTGTAAAACCATTTTCAAGTAAGAACTTGGAGAGAGTATCATACCATGTTCGAGGGGCTTGCTTGAGACCATAGAGAGCTTTAAAGAGAAAGTACACAAAACCTTCAAAGTCCTTGTCTTCGAACCCAGGGGGTTGTTCAACATAGACTTCTTCTTCTAGATCTCCGTTCAAAAATGCACTCTTCACATCCATCTGAAAAACCTTAAAGTTGGAGTGTGCAGCAAATGCTAAGAACATCCTGATTGCTTCAAGCCTTGCAACTGGAGCATAAGTTTCATCATAATCAATTCCCTCTTCTTGAGAGTAGCCCTTTGCTACCAATCGAGCCTTGTTCCTCGTAACAATACCATTTTCATCCAGTTTATTCCTAAACACCCATCTAGTGCCAATTATAGATTTATCTTTTGGTCTTGGCACCAGCTTCCATACTTTCTGCCTTTCGAACTGATTGAGTTCTTCCTGCATTGCAGTTACCCAATCTGGATCATCAAGAGCTTCATCAATCTTTTTAGGTTCAATTTGAGATAAAAATCCTGCAAAATTGCACTCATTCTGTGTTGCTCTTCTAGTCTGTACACCCGTGTCCGGTTCACCAATGATCTGTTCAAAGGTATGTGCTCTACTCCATATCCTTTGTCTTGGCAGATCTGATCTTGATGATTCCCCAAGTTCATGATTGTGTTGAGTATGGTGACTAGTAGATCCAAAATCATTATTTGCTCCCCCTGAGTTGTTGCTTTCATAGTTTAAAGAATCATTAGTAGCAGATGTTTCTTCACTTGATTGGGGTTCATCGTTCACTTGCTCCCCCTCAACATGTGCTGCTGTCTGATCTACTGGTATAGATTGAACAATAGAGTCTGAAAGAGTATCAGAATTTTGTAGATCAACATTTATTTCTTCATTCTCAAATCTCAGCTGGTCATGTTCATCAAAATCTTCAAGTCCTGTTATCTTCTTATCATCAAAAGACACATGGATAGATTCCATGACCACTTTTGTTCTCAGATTGTAGACTCTGAATGCTTTTGTGGATAGTGGGTATCCAACAAAGATTCCTTCATCAGCTTTTAAATCAAATTTGGAAAGCTGTTCTGGATGAGTCTTAAGAACAAAACACTTACATCCAAACACATGAAAGTACTTCAGGTTCGGCTTCTTATTTTTCACCATCTCATATGGTGTTTTACCATGCTTGTTTATGAGTGTAGCATTCTGTGTGAAACAAGCAGCTTGCACAGCTTCAGCCCAGAAGTAAGTTGGCATCTTTGCTTCATCAAGCATGGTCCTTGAAGCTTCTATGAGAGTCCTATTCTTTCTCTCTACTACTCCATTTTGTTGTGGAGTTCCAGGTGCAGAGAATTCTTGCTTTATTCCATTTTCTTTACAAAACTCTTCCATGACTGCATTCTTGAACTCAGTTCCATTATCACTCCTTATGATTTTCACTGTATGCTTAGATCCTTTGTCCAGTTGTCTGACATGCTCTGTTAAGATTGATGCAGTTTCTTCTTTCTTGTGCATGAAATATACCCATGTATATCTGGTGTATTCATCAACAATAACCAAAGCATATCTTTTCTTTCCAATAGACATTATATATACTGGACCGAATAAATCAACATGCAATAAGTGATATGGCTCAATAATTGAGGATTCAGTCTTACTTTTAAATGAAGTTTTCCTTTGTTTTGCCTTTTGACATGAGTCACATAGGCCATCTGGAGTAAAAACTGATTTGGGCAATCCTCTCACAAGATCTTTCTTCACTAGCTCATTAATGCTGTTGAAATTCAGATGAGAAAGTCTCTTGTGCCAATCCCAGCTTTCTTCAATTGATGCTCTACTCAGTAGACAGATTGCAGAGCCATCAGAGTTTATTGAAAGCTTGGCTTCATAAATGTTACCATGCCTGTATCCCTTCAGAACAACCTTTCCTGTAGATTTGCTTACAACTTCACCGTGTTCTTCAAAGAAATCCACATGATAACCTTTGTCACAGATTTGACTCACACTTAGTAGATTATGTTTGAGTCCTGAGACTAGAGCTACAATTTCAATGATGACATTTCCAAGATTGATATTGTCATATCCCAGAGTCCTTCCTATGTTGCCATCTCCATAAAAAACACTTGGGCCAGCTTTCTCCACAAATTCTGATAGCAGGGCTTTATTTCCAGTCATGTGTCCTGAGCATCCACTGTCCAGAACAAGGATATTTTTCCTGTTACCCTGCAATCACAAAAACCACTAATGATTAGTTTTAAGGACCCAGACTTGCTTGGATCCTTTGGCCTTATTAAGTCTGTTAGCTTTTGCAGCAGAAGTCTTATCAGAGTTTGTGCTAACATTCTTTTTATCAGAATTTATACATGTAGAATCAATCTTGAATTTATTCAAAGAGGGTTTAAGTTCATAATAATCATAATACAAATTATGATACTCTTTGCATGTATAAATAGAATGCCAAATACTGCCACAGTGAAAACAAGGATTCTGTGGCTTAAACCTAACCGAACCACTCTTAACTCCTGACTTAGGAGGTATAGAGTTTATATTTTTATTCTTCCTGCAAAAAGTAGCAAGATGGTTAGGATTTCCACAGTTGTGACATTTCTTCCTAGGAGCATTGGGAATAGGCATATAGTTATTGCTTTTACTGATGCCTACCTTTCCATTTCTATTTTTCCTAGGTTCTTTTAACTCGTTCACTCTTTTTAACTCCTTCAGCTTATGTTTAAGCTGTTTCTGAGACATTAAACTAATATTTACTGATTTGACTTCATCCTGTTTTGGTTTGTCGGATTTTGGTACAAACCTCATGTGATTAAGTTTGGGTTTTGCAGCCTTTTCAGTAAATACAGGTTTAGAAGTCTCAGCTTCTATGTTGACAGTTTTCTTTTTATCAGTGTAACCTAGACCTTCTTTCCAACAATCATTCTCTATGATAATCTGAGTAGTTTTACCAGAGTTAGTCCAAGTTTTAATAATGTTTCTTTCTTTAACAAGTTCAGATTCAAGATAAGCATGCTTTTTCAATAATTCAGTTTTAATAATAATAGCATCATCTCTCTCTTTCTGAATTGTTAACATTTGGACTAATTCTAATTCTAGATAATCATTTCTCTTTCTAAGGTCTAGACTTTCAGATTTTATTCTTTCATTTTCTAAAGTCTGATCTCTGTAGCTAACATGCAAGTTTTTAAGAAAGAGTCTTAACTCAGATATATCAGTAGTATCAAAAGCTAAAGTAGAGTGAGGTACCTTGGTCTCAGTAGCTTCAGAGATACTATCAGCATTTGCCATCAAGGCATAGTTCACTTCATCGTCAGAGTCTGAATTGTCAGCCCAGTCCTTCTTCTTTGTGATGTAAGCTTGACTTTTATCAGCTTTGGTTTTCTTGCACTCAGGTGCAAAATGTCCTTTCTCACCACAATTATAGCATCTGATTTTGGACTTGTCCACTTTCCCAGACCTGCCTTCCTTTTCCTCAGCTTTTCTGAAATTCTTCTTTTCGAAGTTTGAATCTCTTCGTGTGAACTTCCTTCCCTTTCTGAAGTTCTTGTAAGCCATCTTCTTGAAGCTTTTTACCATCAGGGCTGCAAGTTGTATCATCTCCGCATCACTGCCATCATCATCAGGGTCCGTGAGATTGTCAGAGTTTGAGTCATCATCAGAGTTTGATGACTCAATATCAGACTTTGTAATAAGAGCCTTTCCATTAGATTGACTCTTTTTCACAGCAACTTCTTTAGAAGCTTTCTCCTCAGCTTTAAGAGCAATTGATTTGGACTTGCCTCCATGCCTCTTGCTTCTTTGTTCCATCTCAAACTCATGGGTTTTGAGCATTCCATAGATTTCATCAAGAGACATGTCTTCCAGATCATAATTGTCTCTGATGGTAGTGGCCTTTAAATCCCACTTCTCAGGAAGAGCCAACAAGAATTTCAGATTGGAGTCTTCAAGATCATACTCCTTATCTACCAGTGACAAATCATTTAGCAATTTCAGGAATCTGTCATATAGATCTGTTAATGACTCATCAGACTTTGAGTCAAAGTGCTCGTACTCCTGTGCGAGTATTGTTCTCCTATTTTTCTTGATGGCTTTGGTTCCTTGACATCTGACTTCCAAAGCATCCCAAATCTCTTTAGCAGTTTTGCATCCAATGACTCTGTTAGACATAACATTGTCAAGAGTGCTATGTAATAAATGCCTTACCTTGGCATCTTTGCTAATAGAGGAGATATCTTCATGAGTGTAGTCTTTCTTCTCCTTTGGAATCGTTTTCTGTTCCTCCCCAACAACTACAATAGACAATTTGGTCGGCTTATGTGGACCATCATGGATTCTGTCTAAGTACTCTGGATCTGTAGCCTCCAGAAACATTTCCATCTTCACCTTCCATGTGGGATATTCTGATGCCCTGAGTATTGGAACTCTGATTGATTCATATCTGCTTGTTGTTGGAGTTTGTGTTTTCTCTGTCATGATTGCATAGCTTTTTGGATCTTAACTGTTGTATAATAACAGAGTGGCTCTGATGCCAATTGTTAGGTCCGGAATAACGTAGAAGGGGGGTTGAATTCGTTATTCAAAAAATATTTCAATTTTTTGATGTGGATATGAGATAAAAAATACTGAATCGAAATAACACAACTGTTTGGGAAATAACTTTTAATAGATAAAACCCGGAGGTTTGCTACACAATTTAATCCTATGGATTAGCTACAAAATCAAACACTCCTAAGGATAGTTTAGGCACGAGGACCTTCTACCCGACACTTCCTGAAAGTGGGCTAAGCCGACTTTCCTACTAGATGGACTTTCTAGCAGCTTACACAGAGAAGATATAAGAGAGAGAAGAGAGAGTTGTGTGTTGAGGTGTGTTTTGAAATGAAATACAAATGCCTATTTATAGATTTTAGAAAATCACTATTTGGCACTATTCCAACAACCCCAGCTACTATTCCAACAACCACAGTTACTATTCCAACAACCGCGGTTACTATTCCAACAACCACAGTTACTATTCCAACAACCGCAGTTACTATTCATATGAATATTCATATGAATAGTGATTTCGGTTACTATTCATATTCTCTTCTGTTTATTTTGTTGTTTTAATTCTTCTCAGAAAATAGTTCAAGTACCAGATTAATTTAATTATTTATTATAAATAATTAATTAATCTTTTACTTATTTGATTTTCAGAGTAAATTAATTTTTGACAATACCTTGAAATATTATGTATGTCCTTGATCGTCAATAGGCTTTGGCAATTCTTTCTGTGAATTAATGTGTTGATCCTTCTCTTATGTGCTGACACTTAGTGCACTAGTCTGGTTCACAAGTGACTAGCACTGATCTTGATCTTCACACCTTCGTTACATTCCAATTGATTAGCCTGCAGCAATATCTTCAAATAATATAAATACATGGAATCTTTTGGCCCTTCAACAGAATCATCTGTACATCTTATTCTGTCACTGAGGCTTGATCATGTTAATGAACTTCTTTCAGCGACTTGATCCTTGTCGGTGCCTGTTCTTCAAATTTCACGATCCCTGTATAGAGTTAATATTATTTATCTTTTATCCTATTTGAGTTATATATGTCCTCTATTACATATTACATTACATTATGCTTTACAGTTCATTTCTTGAAGAAGTTTTGTTGGAGTATATATATTTATATATATATATATATATATATATATATATGATTCAAGTGTATATAACTTTCTTGCCAATTTTTGGCTCATTCTTGCTATTGCATAATAATGATACAGCACGAAACAAAAGAGGTGAGGCTTCGGCATCTTATTTTGCTAAGGGGAAAGGTCCTGGAGATGATCCAAAGTGCTAGATGAAATGCTGGAAGGTAGGGAATAAGTTGGACGAACTTTTGTTATGTGTTTAGTAGACTCGCTGTTTAGAGTCGCTAGGTTGTATGACATTGCTTTAAAATGAAGGTTTGAGTATTGTAATACCTCTAAGTAGATGTTGTAATAAGATTCTGGAGGATACTCTTTTGTGTAATAACTTTTGAGGATTTATGTTATGTTCTAAGACTATAACATGTGGAGTAGAGTATGGAGTTTATATTGAAAATTGTTATAGATAATATTGTGAGAAGGTGATTAAATATTCCGCAAAGGTATGTATGTGTATGGTTAAGGTTGTGATGACCCGGATTCATGGTAAGGGATTATGGGGCGTTACAGTAAATGGTATCAGAGCAGTTGGTTATAAACCTTAGAACAAGAATATGAGGGGTATATGAGGAGAGTAGCAATTGGAATAATGTGAGTTTATACATTTTTTAAAGTATAGTTGAGTAAGATGCTAAAAGATTTATCTTCTGTTGTAGAAGAATACCGCCTAGGAGAAATACGAGGATTATCCATGATGAAGGATCCACTGGAGGTGGAAATAATGAAGGAAGAGACAATAATCAAGAAGGTAACCAGGGAGGTAACCAGCAGAATGCACGGATAGAAGAGATGTATGAGTTTTATCGTCAAAATGCTAATTGTGACCAGAATATGCCACCACCCAATCAAGCAAAGCAGACTGCTGTAGCATTTAAGGCGTTTAAATCTTTAAATCTGCTAGAGTTTAAAAGAACAGCTGACCCCATGGAGGCAAGGGCATGGATAAAGGAAATGGAGAAATCATTTGAAATAGTAGATGTGGAAGATGTTAAGAAGACTATCTTTGTCGGGTACCTGTTGAAAGGAGAGGATAATTACTCGTGGGAAGCTAAAAGAGTTTTTGAAGGAGCAGGAATAGTGACTTGCGAGAGATTTAAGGAATGATTTTTAGAGAAGTATTTTCCTGACTATATGCAAGGGTAAATGGAGATAAAGTTTTTAGAGCTGAAGCAAGGCAATATGACTGTAGCCGAGTATGAGGCAAAATTTTCAGAATTGTCTAGGTTTGTTCCGCATTTCGTAGATACGGAACTGAAGAAAGATAGGAGGTTTCAATATGGCCTAAAACCGTGGCTCTAGAAGAAAAAGAAGCCATTTGAGTTAACAGAATATAGTAAGGTAGTACAGAAGCCTGCTATCATCGAGGAGGATGATGACTTCAATCTGAGGGACAAGAATTCGAAGAAAAGGAAAGCAGAAAGCTGAGGAAGGGGAAATTCAACTGTGGGAACCTACTAAAACCAAGCTTATAAGAGATCAGGGAGTCAGCAGGGGTTTAACTAGACAGTTAGTGGAAATAATGGGCCGAACGGTAGACAGGGAAGCGTGACTCAAACTTCGCCATTACTAGATTGTGAGACTTGCGGGAGAAAGCATGCATGAGCATGTTCCAAAGGAGGGAGCAGGTGTTTTAACTGTGGCCAGGAAGGGCATCATAAGAGGGATTGTCCTAGGAAGGGAGTAGTTGCTATAGATGTGGAAAGGAGGGTCATATCGCTAGAGACTGTAAAGCGACAGCGATGGGACCAGCTGCATCACGACAAAGCGGTGGCGCTAATAGCATCCAATCAACTACACGAGTTTTTAATATGACGTTAGCCGATGGCATAAAAGAGATGGACGAGATGGCAGGTACACGTTTACTTAATATTGTAAATACGTATATAAATGATGAGCCGATGTGAACATAGAGGTATGATAAAGAACGGGAGAGGAGTATCGAAAATAGAATATACAATATAGCATAAGGGTTTATAATCGGGATATGGGAGCATAAAACTGGTAAAAGCGATGAGAAGATATTGGATAGTAGAGTACGAGATAAGCAACCTGAGTTATTGCCTATGTTCATTTCGAGGACATAATCCTTTTAAGGAGGGGAGACTGTAATAACCATAATTTCCGTACTTGAGAAAAATTTCCATTTTTGGGATGAATAGTGATTTTGAGGACTAAGAAAATTTTTCATGTCACCCTATGTACGGGATAGGAAATGGATATTTCGAAGTTATATTAGTAATCTACGAGGTAAATAAATATATGTAAACGCGATCGGAATTCAGAAAATCCAAAGTTTATTTTTATGGAATATTTGACCGGGCAGTGAAGTGTATATCAGTATTATCAAAAAATGAGATGTTTAAATTGAGGATTCAAAGATTTTATATTTTATTAGTTTATTTAAGATGATTTAAGGATTTAGAATGAAAACCTCTGAGTTAGTATAACGAACATTCTAGGAATCGCTAGAACTATATAACGAGATTAAGCGAACGAATTATGGAATTTGGATTGAGTTCATAAAGAGATTAAAAATTCTGCATGATCATCAAGAGAATTATATCAAGTGGATTAAAAGATTTAATTCAAGGATTAAAACAAAACAATTTAGGATTTAAGTGATTTAAATCACTTTAAATCAACCAAAAAATCAAACAGATATCAACCAAGCTTCTTGCATACTCTTTGCACAAGAACCAAGGTTGATAAAGTAGATTTACTACATCTGATATAAAGTAGAAAATATCCCACAAATTCATTTAACACTTAGCCAAACAAGAGAGAAAAGAGAAAGAAGCAAAAACACCAAACTGTCAAAGTTTCTGCCAGCAAGAAGAACGGGATCAAAATCATAGCTAGGAAGCTTTGTTTTTGGTGACCTATAGCTAATATGAAAGCCCTTGAAGAGTAGAAGGTGTGGTAAAAATTTGAGAACCAAACTCCTAATTTTCGATTTTATATGAATTTTACAAGATGATGATGAATAGGGGTATATTGTAACTTAACATTGTTTTCTTCTTTTGAACTTAAGGTTTAAGCTTTATAAAGGCTATCTAAGGCTTGTTAAGTGTTTATAAACACTTGTTAGTGCTAGAGCTCCCAAGAAGGTAAAAACCCTAACCCACCTTTGAGTTTTTATGAGTTTTGGTGAAGTTTTGATGTTAGTTTAGAGGTGTGTTCATGTTAGTATACTTAGTGATTGTTTGGCTTTGTTTTAATATGAAAAATGGTGGGTGTTAGATTGTAGCCACACCACTGACTTTAGAGAAGTAAAAAGGTTGTTTGTTGAGGTTGTGGATGTATGGTATGCCCGGTGTGGCTTGGTTATGTTGTGACAAAATGGAAATGTCCGAGTTATAGCCGTCGTAATAGCAAAATTCCGTTAGTCCTTAAAATCATTGAAACCCCGAAACAATAAATTTATTTCTTGACTTACCACTACCTATGTTTGTGTAGATATTGTTTTCTAGTTCATGTGGCCGCAAGATTCGTGTCAAAAGAGTTTACGGTTTAGGAGATATGACAATTTTAGTGAAAGTTGTTCTAAGAATGATGTTGCAGAAATGTACCAACTTTGTAGTTATGTTTCAAACCCTTAAAAATAGAATTAGAGTATGATATTTTGTGGATTAATAATAAATTCAGTTAGAAAAGTATGAGGGAAGATTTCAAGTCCAAAGGATTATTTATCAATTTTATAAAAATGCGTTAGCCGCGGTTGCGCGAGTGAAAAGCCCTTAAAGGAACGACACTATTCCCAAAAACCACCCACCGCCCTGTTTTGTAAAATTCCGAAAAATGAGTCCTCTGACCAGAGCCAAATCTTGAGTTGGTTATCTTTTAAACATTCTCAAGATCGTGCACGCGAAAATGGTGCGTCATTTGAGTTAACTGTTAACGAGTTATGAAGGTTTTAGTAATAGTGGTGCAAATAGTAAGAATCCGCAGTTGACCCAACTTCGAAAATACATTTCACCTATCTAGACCCGTGTTTTCAAATCAAGATTTTTATGATAAATATTAAAAATACCAAAGATGATTTTAGAAGTGCTTTTGTAATTAAATATGTCTCCAGTGATTTATTAAAAGTGTTGGAGTGCGATTCACGGAATAGTAATTCTCAAGAAAGTCAACTTTAGTAGTGCTACTTTGACCTTGGCTAAGTTAAAAGAGGAATTTTGAGTCGACTAAAACACGAAACGTTTTAAGGATTATCAAGGCAACATATTGGTGTAAGGAACGAGGTCATAAATGGTTAAGTATAACTTGATTTGAGGAACGATTTCGGACTAAACTTATGCCTAAGGTGTTTGTCGGTTAACATGGACTTAGTATGAGTCTAGAGGGATCCTTTAGTGTCTTGTTTATGGTTGGCTTAAGTGTTTAAACATTGAGTTTTAAGTGGATTGTACAGGGGATTAACCGTGTATTTTCTTGACTTTGTTTAGATTGTGGAATTCCGCCACGAGCCCCTACTATCCTCGGAGCATCAGACAAGTATACTTAACCCTACTCTATTGTTCAGAGTATATATGTTTCAACGTATGGTATATGTCAGTTCAAATGTTTACTTTACAAGTTGCAAGTATTTTATCTCATTACTCAAATACCGGATATTGATACAATTGAATGCACATATATATATATTATTGTTGTGAATGTTATCCGGATAGTATATAAGTATAGTAATATGTCTAAAAGTTATTTGTCCATATAATTGGGACAAGTATCGAGGTACTGTAATAACCCTAATTTTAGCAAAGCTACAGTGACCCCATGAATAGTAAATTTCGAGGATTTATGGAAATGGTATGTAGGTACCCTATAATTGATACAGAAAATGAGCAATCAGAAACCATATTAGTGTTGTACTATGAAAATGAGTGACTCGAAACGATGACGGATTTTCCAAATTCCTGAGTATGGATTTTTAAGATGTTTGTTTTTAATTGAGCACTATTGTATTGGATATTAAGAAGCATTGAAATATTAAAGGATTTATATATTGAGGAATTAGTGAATTTAAGGTAAACCAATGGATTATTAAGTCAAGGAAATGCAAAGGGAATTTGGATTTTTAAACGATTTCAGAACCACTGAGGTAACGAGGTGTATTCGAAACGAAACGTGATTAAACAAACATGAAAACAAAACAACCAAGATTAGTAATACAACAAGGATACATACCACATTATCATTTACCAAGATTGCTAGCATTATACTTGGAAAAGAAAAACAAAAAGAGATTATTAGATCATTAAGGTGACATCATCTTCCACTAACTTATAAAGCAAGGGTAAATTAGACATTTCGCATGAGGATTAATCCATAACCTTCCATAAACATCTCCAAGACTCTAGAATCATCAAGACTAAGCTAGATATTATCCTTACAATGAATATTGGATGAGATTGGATCAAGAAACAAGCTAGAAACTTCATCCTCTCAAACTGCCCAGCAAGAGCAAGGAGGAGAGGAAAAATCATATCTCCATTTATATCCATGATAAAATCACCAAATTTGAACCACAACCTCTCCACTCCATGGGCATTATTCGCTCCAAATTTCATGGCAATCTAATGAGTATAGCCTAGTCAAATCGCCTCCCCAAGTTGAAGAACCGAGCTGTCAGAATCTTTGACAGTTTCTGTGATGATTTTCAAACGGTCATATCTCCTTCATTACTCAATAGAATTTTGTGTTCTTTATATGTTTGGAAAGCTGGTTAGATGCTCTACAACTTTCCTTTAGAAGCCTCATCCAGAAAACGTAGGTAAGGCCTTCGTTTTTGCGATTCTTTCAACTGGTGTCTAGTGAATCCGAATTTCTAACTTTGTTTTTATGATTTATTTAGTTGATCCAAGCTACCTTAAGGTTATTTAAGGACTATCCAAGGCTTATTGAGTGTTGTACAAGCTCCAAGGAAGGTATAAAATTCAAGAACCCTTAGTATTACTTTGAGTTTATGATGGATTATGATGAGTTTAATGGTTAAGTTTGTTTTAAGTATAAATCATGAGTAGATGTGTGTTTATAAGTGATGAGATGATATATAGAAGTGTTTGGTGCTTGTAACCATGGTTGGTAAGATGACCACATGGTGTAGGTGATGGTGTATAAGGTGGATGATGGATTTGGAGGAGTAATATTTTGGAAAGTATGAAAATTTAACCAAAGAATGCCCTGTTTTTGAAACCTCAGACGCATACGGTAGGTTCCTGTCTAGAACACCAACTAACCATGAGATGATAGAGCTTGAGTAATAGATCGTTTTGATATAAAGTACGTCAAAATCTGATGAACGGTTTAGGAGAAAAGTGGATTTTAGTGAAAGTCGTTCGGAAACCGGGAAATTGCAATTGTGCTAACTTTGAGGTTATAATTACCATAATTAGACATTTTTAGAAATTATGAAATTTTGGGATAGTGTAGTAGGGTGGTCAGAGGACCATTTATATTTGACGTTGTAGTAAAATTCGAAATCTATATTTTCTGAGAATTTTTACAGTCGAGTGTGGTTATTAAGGAAAATTGTGGAATACACTAAAACTTAGATCGAGTTTAAAAATGGTGAAGTGCATGTAAACTTTTGGTGCATAAAAACCATGGTAAACGTATAATATGAGTTAAGGGTGTTATAGTGTAGAGATTAAGTGATTAAGTGGGGTATATACTAACGGTGATCCTTTTCGTTCCTATAGAAGCGGGAGACGAACTCAGGATTCCACCTACTCGCTTTAGAGATCCAGGCAAGATCTTTTCTATCCCTACTTGGAAAAATTATTATTATCTTCAAGAAACTTGATTTCATGGCATCATATATATATATATATATATATATATATATTATATTGTGAAGAATTTGTCTTCCTTGAGTATTGATATTAAAAAGAAAGGTATACGAAGATGTGTATGAATATGAAGATGGATATGCATATGTATAGAGAAGATTATGCATGGAGTGAACATGCCTTATGACAAGAGAATGATATCAGTTGTTATCTAAAGTAAATAAAAGAATGGTATCAGGTGTTATCTAGGGTTATATGATTTATAATATTTTGCTAAAGATATTCTTTTTAAATATTGTGATTTAATAAGTATTATTTGATTATTATCTACTATTTTTAGAAGTAGATGGAACAACATATATATATATATATATGTGTGTATATAAGAGAGCAAGATTTCTTCTACTCTTACTTTGGAAAACTATTTTATTTTTTTCAAAGTAAAATGATTTCATGGAATATATATGTTTTTCTACGTTGTTGTATTGCTAAGTATTTATTTCCTGATTTTGAGAATTAAAGAAAGATAGATAAGAATATGGATAGAGCGAATATACTTTATGTTCTAAAGACATATTTGACTTTAATAATTATAGAAAAGATGTATGAGTCATAATTAAAGTATTATGACATATGATTTAAAGGTGATGAAGAAATGTGAATGGAAATGTGAATGGAAATGATAAATGTAAATGGAAAAATGATTTGACAAAAAGGGGGATTGCAACAGACTTGCGTAAGTGGCTGTGTCAGGGCTGTGTGCGACACAGTCCAGCATTTATTATTTTTATTACGGCACGAAGATGCCAAGGGAGGATGTTAGCAGGTGGCCTTCCTCCAGGGATGATCTTCATTCCTTCTACCGGTAGTAAAAAGAGAGCAGGTACGATTAGGCGACTGATCATCGTCCTAATGTATCAGGCGACAGCAGATATCCCCAATGTTTTTGAAAAGAAAATGTTGACAATGGTTTTCAGAGTTATATGCTGAAACCAAGAAAATGAGATAAGGTGATGGAATTATTTATATGGAATGAAGAGAAACTGATTTTATATTATTTGTATATGGTTGTCGTATACAAGAAACAGAAGGATATTATTGCGAGATCTTATTCAAATGGAATATTATTTTTGGAAAATTATACGGAAACGAAGTATGGATTATTATATTATTTAAGAAGAGAAACTAATATTATAATACTACATATTACTTTTCGTACGAAGAGGAATAGATGGTGCATTTGATAGATAAGAATTATTTCTTTTCTTAATGACTATGATGAATTTTCCCATTTTTATATATATATATAAAGGTTTATTTTCCCTTTTATGGTAGTAGATAGAAGTTATCTTGTTGAGCTATTTTAGCTCATTCTTGCTATTTATTTTATACAACAGCTAGGCATGCCGATACTCCGCACTACACCACGCAAGAGGGTAAGGGAAAGGCGACCTTCTGAGAGAACGCTGGCACCCATCCCGGAGGTAGCGTGTAGGCAAGCGGGTTCTGGTAGATTATGTACATTAAGTGTGTAAGCTGGTGTATTAAACTTTTGATTGTTGAAATGCTTCATGTTGAAGTATTATTCAACAATTTATTTAAGTATGATCCTGGTTTGTAATAACTCCTTTAACTCTAAACTTTTAATATTGTGGATGTTGTTCCCTGAGCATATGACTGGTGTGTGATGATATTAGTGTGGGGTCATTTATGTGAGTATTAATTTGTATTAATAATATATTTGAAAAAAAAAAAGATCAAAGAGATATTGGTAATGAATGGAAATTGGACCTTGACGACCCGGATCCATGACCCCGGATCTGGGGGCGTCACAGATGGTATCAGAGCAAAGAGTCATAATGCTCAGGAACAAAAGTGATAATAATATACACATATAGATATATATGTAATGATATAAAATATGAACTCACATCGAGTTCAAGGGTGGTTTATCGAACGAAGCGTTTATTCTAAGTAGGGATTATAATTTTATAGATTATTACTAATAATGGTTTATGTTTTATTATAGGGAGAGGAAATGAGAGAGTCGGGTTATGTTCGTGAGTGGCTAGATATATATATATATATATATATATATATATATATATATATATATATATATATATATATATATATATATGTAAATGTGTTAATCGGTGATATAATTATTGAATATGGAAGAATGTATATTGTACCCTAAATTTGGGTAAATAATGGAGAACATTGTTATGTACAGAATCATGCCGCCTAACCGTAATACTAGGGCAAATGTAAGGGAAAATGAGGGAGTTTGAGGTAATAGAGTAAGTAGATTGGTGAATAGACACTGATTGTTTGTGGAGATGAAAGGGTGAAACTGAGGTTGGTCGGTAAAGCCAAGATATACCTTAAGGACCAAGACAGACTGAGACATTCCGAGATTGACTTAAATAAAAAGGTTATTATGCCAAAAGTGTTAAGTTTATGTAGTACACAGGATCGATATGAGAAAGGGAATACTTGATGTATCGGGAAGTGTACGTTAGATAATCTCGTGAGTATACAGGGTATGTTGGGATATACAATTATAAAGTATAGTTTGAAGGGTCTTTGATACCGGAGCATTGTCGGGATAAGACGATCAACATTACGTAAGTATATCAACATTACGTAAGTATATAGATTAGAAGGTTGTGTTCTATTTTGGATAAAGGCAGAGAGTATCGAGCCAAGTCACGACTAGGTAAATGAAGATAATTGGGAATAACAGACGATAGGTTAAGGATAAATGGTGAGTGCCAAATTTAAGAAATTTTGGAGAGTACGCAGCCTAAGACATAAATAGTATTTGAGGAAAACCTTCCATTATTGGGATTTTCAATTGGGTAGAGGCTATTAACAGTACCTATTTTCAAGCTCCTACAGCCCTGCTAAATTACATTATTGAGTTTCAAATTTTCCTCAACTGGTGGGTAATTATTCATTAAGTGCCGGCATCTTTTAAAAACTTTCTGGTACCCTTGGGGATGTGTTTCAAAATTGTATTTTATCTATCTTAGTCAAAATATTTCCTAAGATTATTTTTGGAAGATGGTATTTATCATCGTGATTAAAAAATTTCCTTTATACTTCTTATTCCAACTAAGAGGAACAATCCTATATGTATACACAAGGACGATCTATCTCTGTGATTGAAAGTCGGAGGGGACGCCCTCACTTGTGTGACGTACGGGTTCTTCCATCATATTGACTTCTCAAATATCCTTTTGTTTCGAATAAAGGTTATTTAAAACTCTTAATTTTATAAATTGTTGTGGGACCCTTGCTTATTTCAGGATTCGTTTCAATTCAAAGTCTCTTAAATTCTATCAATTGTTTTGAATATAGAAGATTTCCTTAATGGATGGAATAATGGAAGCAATGTTTAGGGTATACGTGATTATACGAGGAAACTCGAGATTCCAAGGGAAACTCCGCTAAGAGATAATTAGAGCTAAAAGCGTTCCAATATAAGAGAGGAAGGAATTTCGTTAGAAGAAATGGGTATATTTGACGATTAGTAAGAGAAAAGAATATGAGGAATTTTAAAGTATAATTGAGATTTACTATTGAGAGTAAGGTGTATTTTCAGGATAGAGTCAGAATAAGGATAAACAAAGGAAGTGGGGATAATTAATGAAGGATTTCGAGGTACAATAACTATTAGTGGGAGAAGGCCAATATTGTGACTAATACCCCAAGTAGCAGAGAGAGATTAAAGATGTTAAGTATTCAAAGGATTAATCCAAAAGGTGTGAATGAGTAAAACTTGAGGTAAAGATTTTGATGAGAATAATACAAGGAAATTTCAGAGGTGGAATAGATAGTATTTCATGAAGGAACTAAGGTGGATCAGCAAGATGTAAAGAGCGTATAGTGAACAATGGACATATGGGATAAGGTATCCGGAGGAAATTGTAGGTACGCCCTGATTTAACCTTTTAAAGTGTAAATGTTTGGTTAGGGATCGACTTAGTCAATGAATGGTGTAGGTAGGTTGACAATCTAGATAAGGAAAATCAGTATCTGTTAAGGGTAAGGAACGCTATAAAAAGGAGAGTATGAGTATTTTGGGAAAAACACAAACTTGTTCAGGTACGAACAGGAAATATCTATTATAGGTATTATTTTCTTACAGTTGTTTCAAGGAATAGTGCCATAGTCAAATTTCTGGAGGATTGTACATAGACAAGATATATTAAGATGGAGGTATTAATATTTTATGTCATGATAGAGATCATAATATAGCCAAACCATAGTGAGATACACTACCATTCAGGGGAGGCCAATGTGGTGGCCGATACCCTTAGGCAAAAGAGGAAGGAGAGATGAGATGAGATAGAATGACTGAATATAGGAAGAAATCTCCAAGAAAAGGATAGTGAGAGTACTACTAATGATAAGCTAAATGGCATGTTGATGAATGACAAGCAAGTTATGTTGGGGTATTTTTGCGCAAACAAGATAGAGATATTATGAAAGGAAAAAGGATAAAGGAAGTAGTGTGGAATTAGAAGGTGTGGATGAGAAAGGTATTCATGAACATTTCCGACATGATTCCGGGACGGAATCCTTTTAAGGGGGGAAGACTGTAATAACCCTAATTTTAGCAAAGCTACAGTGACCCCATGAATAGTAAATTTCGAGGATTTATGGAAATGGTATGTAGGTACCCTATAATTGATACAGAAAATGAGCAATCAGAAACCATATTAGTGTTGTACTATGAAAATGAGTGACTCGAAACGATGACGGATTTCCGAAATTCCTGAGTATGGATTTTTAAGATGTTTGTTTTTAATTGAGCACTATTGTATTGGATATTAAGAAGCATGGAAATATTAAAGGATTTATATATTGAGGAATTAGTGAATTTAAGGTAAACCAATGGATTATTAAGTCAAGGAAATGCCAAGGGAATTTGGATTTTTAAACGATTTCAGAACCACTGAGGTAACGAGGTGTATTCGAAACGAAACGTGATTAAACAAGTATGAAAACAAAACAACCAAGATTAGTAATACAACAAGGATATATACCACATTATCATTTACCAAGATTGCTAGCATTATACTTGGAAAAGAAAAACAAAAAGAGATTATTAGATCATTAAGATGACATCATCTTCCACTAACTTATAAAGCAAGGGCAAATTAGACATTTCGCATGAGGATTAATCCATAACCTTCCATAAACATCTCCAAGACTCTAGAATCATCAAGACTAAGCTAGATATTATCCTTACAATGAATATTGGATGAGATTGGATCAAGAAACAAGCTAGAAACTTCATCCTTTCAAACTGCCCAGCAAGATCAAGGAGGAGAGGAAAAATCATATCTCCATTTATATCCATGATAAAATCACCAAATTTGAACCACAACCTCTCCACTCCATGGGCATTATTCGCTCCAAAGTTCATGGCAATCTAATGAGTATAGCCTAGTCAAATCGCCTCCCCAAGTTGAAGAACCGAGCTGCCAGAATCTTTGACAGTTTCTGTGATGATTTATATGTTTGGAAAGCTGGTTAGATGCTCTACAACTTTCCTTTAGAAGCCTCATCCAGAAAACGTAGGTAAGGCCTTCGTTTTTGCGATTCTTTCAACTGGTGTCTAGTGAATCCGAATTTCTAACTTTGTTTTTATGATTTATTTAGTTGATCCAAGCTACCTTAAGGTTATTTAAGGACTATCCAAGGCTTATTGAGTGTTGTTCAAGCTCCAAGGAAGGTATAAAATTCAAGAACCCTTAGTATTACTTTGAGTTTATGATGGATTATGATGAGTTTAATGGTTAAGTTTGTTTTAAGTATAAATCATGAGTAGATGTGTGTTTATAAGTGATGAGATGATATATAGAAGTGTTTGGTGCTTGTAACCATGGTTAGTAAGATGACCACATGGTGTAGGTGATGGTGTATAAGGTGGATGATGGATTTGGAGGAGTAATATTTTGGAAAGTATGAAAATATAGCCGTTATAATGCCCGATTTTCGTTTAACCAAAGAATGCCCTGTTTTTTAAACCTCAGACGCGTACGGTAGGTTCCTTTCTAGAACACCAACTAACCATGAGATGATAGAGCTTGAGTCATAGATCGTTTTGATATAAAGTACGTCAAAATCTGATGAACGGTTTAGAAGAAAAGTGGATTTTAGTGAAAGTCGTTCGGAAACCGAGAAATTGCAATTGTGCCAACTTTGAGGTTATAATTACCATACTTAAACATTTTTAGAAATTATGAAATTTTGGGATAGTGTAGTAGGGTGGTCAGAGGACCATTTACAGTTGACCTTGTAGTAAAATTCGAAATCTATATTTTCTGAGAATTTTTACAGTCGAGTGTGGTTATTAAGGAAAATTGTGGAATACACTAAAACTTAGATCGAGTTTAAAAATGGTGAAGTGCATGTAAACTTTTGGTGCATAAAAACCATGGTAAACGTATAATATGAGTTAAGGGTGTTATAGTGTAGAGATTAAGTGATTAAGTGGGGTATATACTAACGGTGATCCTTTTCGTTCCTATAGAAGCGGGAGACGAACTCAGGATTCCACCTACTCGCTTTAGAGATCCAGGCAAGATCTTTTCTATCCCTACTTGGAAAATTATTATTATCTTCAAGAGACTTGATTTCATGGAATATATATATATATATATATATATATATATATATATATATATATATATATATGATTCTATTATTATTATATTATGAAGAATTTGTCTTCCTTGAGTATTGATATTAAAAAGAAAGGTATACGAAGATGTGTATGAATATGAAGATGGATATGCATATGTATAGAGAAGATTATGCATGGAGTGAACATGCCTTATGATAAGAGAATGATATCAGTTGTTATCTAAAGTAAATAAAAGAATGGTATCAGGTGTTATCTAGGGTTATATGATTTATAATATTTTGCTAAAGATATTCTTTTTAAATATTGTGATTTAATAAGTATTATTTGATTATTATCTACTATTTTTAAAAGTAGATGGAACAACATATATATATATATATATATGTATATAAGAGAGCAAGATTTCTTCTACTCTTACTTTGGAAAACTATTTTATTTTTTTCAAAGTAAAATGATTTCATGGAATATATATGTTTTTCTACGTTGTTGTATTGCTAAGTATTTATTTCCTGATTTTGAGAATTAAAGAAATATAGATAAGAATATGGATAGAGCGAATATACTTTATGTTCTAAAGACATATTTGACTTTAATAATTATAGAAAAGATGTATGAGTCATAATTAAAGTATTATGACATATGATTTAAAGGTGATGAAGAAATGTGAATGGAAATGTGAATGGAAATGATAAATGTAAATGGAAAAATGATTTGACAAAAAGGGGGATTGCAACAGACTTGCGTAAGTGGCTGTGTCAGGGCTGTGTGCGACACAGTCCAGCATTTATTATTTTTATTACGGCACGAAGATGCCAAGGGAGGATGTTAGCAGGTGGCCTTCCTCCAGGGATGATCTTCATTCCTTCTACCGGTAGTAAAAAGAGAGCAGGTACGATTAGGCGACTGATCATCGTCCTAATGTATCAGGTGACATCAGATATCCCCAATGTTTTTGAAAAGAAAATGTTGACAATGGTTTTCAGAGTTATATGCTGAAACCAAGAAAATGAGATAAGGTGATGGAATTATTTATATGGAATGAAGAGAAACTGATTTTATGTTATTTGTATATGGTTGTCGTATACAAGAAACAGAAGGATATTATTGCGAGATCTTATTCAAATGGAATATTATTTTTGGAAAATTATACGGAAACGAAGTATGGATTATTATATTATTTAAGAAGAGAAACTAATATTATAATACTACATATTACTTTTCGTACGAAGAGGAATAGATGGTGCATTTGATAGATAAGAATTATTTCTTTTCTTAATGACTATGATGAATTTTCCCATTTTTATATATATATGTAAAGGTTTATTTTCCCTTTTATGGTAGTAGATAGAAGTTATCTTGTTGAGCTATTTTAGCTCATTCTTGCTATTTATTTTATACAACAGCTAGGCATGCCGATACTCCGCACTACACCACGCAAGAGGGTAAGGGAAAGGCGACCTTCTGAGAGAACGCTGGCACCCATCCCGGAGGTAGCGTGTAGGCAAGCGGGTTCTGGTAGATTATGTACATTAAGTGTGTAAGTTGGTGTATTAAACTTTTGATTGTTGAAATGCTTCATGTCGAAGTATTATTCAACAATGTATTTAAGTATGATCCTGGTTTGTAATAACTCTTTTAACTCTAAACTTTTAATATTGTGGATGTTGTTCCCTGAGCATATGACTGGTGTGTGATGATATTAGTGTGGGGTCATTTATGTGAGTATTAATTTGTATTAATAATATATTTGAAAAAAAAAAGATCAAAGAGATATTGGTAATGAATGGAAATTGGACCTTGACGACCCGGATCCATGACCCCGGATCTTGGGGCGTCACAGGTACATTCTTCGTACTCGAAGGGAGATAAATGTTTTGAAAAACTATCTTGTTAATTATTGGAGGTGATGAGAGATTTGATCTGGATCATTTTATTCGAATCCATGATCAAAGCAGTCGTTCATATTTTTCCTCTTATATTTCGAGAGGAGAGTGCTTTATTAGAAGTATTAATCGTTCGATTATTTCCGAACGATAATAATTATTATGAATTGAGGTGAGTGTGGAATTATACGTGACATCTAAGATGAGGAATATTGAAGGTGGCCAGGGGTACTCTGGTACCCCAGGTTCTGGACTGGAGATAATGTAAGAGACTGGTACACTAGCCAGCTCAATAAAGGTGTATAGAAGCCCGGATGCGGCTTAGGGTGTGATAGGCGGATCATCCTTCTACCGGTAGTAAATTGCAAGATGTATGGACTGATCATCCATTACAGCCCAGCGGATAAGAATCTCTTGAATATAGTCAATTAACAGTGTAATTAATACCACAGGCGGGTATTAATTGCGGTATAAATATTATACCCTTACTAAGTTTTTGCGGGTAAATTTCAGTATGTTAATGAAAATATGGGGGTTCATTTCTTGAAGAAGTTTTGTTGTGTGTGTGTGTGTGTGTGTGTGTATGTTAGTCATAGAGGCATGCCTGATTACATCTAATAACAAGCCTAAGTTGTTTGTAATGCTATGCATTACCTACATGACCTCTTAAATGAGGGAACCTCTAGTTGTAGAGTTTCTACTTGTTCTGTACTTGTAATAGGCATCAAATTCTAGCTGTGTAACTGTACCTATTAAGTCAAGAATAATGCTTGAAAGAAGTTCCAAGGTTCATGCCTCAAGCAAGGAGATAAAGACTGCCAAATAATCACAGTTGGGATTTGAAGAAATGAAGAATTTGCCTAAGTACCAATTCGAGAAGTACATTTGTCTATTCGAGAAGTCTATCATTCGAGAAGTCAGGGGTTCGATATCTCAGAAGACACTATTCGATATCTCTGAATACACTGTTCGATATCTCATTCGATATCTCAGAGATTCGATATGTCTATTACTCTGTTCGAGAACTCAAGGAGTCAACAGGTCAAAGGTGATATTCGAGTTCTCAAAGGGTCAACAATTCAAAGCTACATTCGATATCTCAAAGACTCAAGATGCTATTCGATATCTCAGGGATTCGATATGTCAAAATGCTCTATTCGATATCTCAAGAACTCCCAGAGGAAAGAGCTATTCGAGAAGTGATTCGATATGTCAAGATAACAATATTCGAGAACTCAGAGTTATCGATCAAGTTAATTCTAGTTCTCGAATCATTCACTTAGCCACTTCTCGAATACATTCTTGAAGACAAAATACTGAAGAATTGTAAAAGTCAGAAACCTGCAACAAGCCAAGACGCTTTATTTGACTCTGTACTATAAAGCATGTTGGAAAGCCTACAAAGAATCTTGGAGAGATAAGTCAAGGGACAAGGAGCTAAAGAAGTGGATCTGAACAGGCTTTGCAAAGTCAAATCTGTAGCCGTTTGGACTCTTACTCAAATGAGATAGACAGACTCGAAAGTATTTTGTTTTACCTACCTTATTTGTAGTAAGTAGGTGTATCCATGTCTATAAGGATACATCCTCACTTCCTTAGCTAAAAAGAAGTTTTTAAGTTTTTCATATACATCACAAGAAATATCTCTCTGAGAAAAACGAAACTGAGAATACTATCATTTGTATTCACAGATTGTAGCAAAATCTTTATCTAATAAAATATTAGATTAAAGTGATATTGTGTTCTGTTTATTTTTATTATCCGCACTTACATATCTCACACACTCAATACATATCTTGCTGCAAAGATTCAAGAACGAAGAAAAGTTCTAGAATCCATTCACCCCCCCTCTGTATTCTTTTACTGTATTCAATACTCAACAAGTGGTATCAGAGCAGACTGTTTAATCTAAACAAAAAATGATCATGAGTTCGAATACACCAAAGACTACAGGTACGGTGAAGGTCCCTAAGTTCGACAAAGATAATTACAACCTCTGGAAAATAAAAATGTTGTTGTTCATCAAAGCTGCCAATCCTCTCTACCCTGATATCCTCAAGAATGGTCCATTTGTACCACAACAAGAAATTGCTGCATCTACAGCGGGCACAGTAGTCATTCCTAGATCATATGTTCCAAAAGAGCCATCCAAATGGACGGACTCAGAGAAAGAAAAGGTTGCCCTAGACAGTCATCTCATGTTGCTGATCATAGACTCCATGGATATGTCGATGTTTGCCAACATAGCATCATGCACATCAGCCAAGGACATGTGGAACTACATCGAGGTGTTATGTGAAGGGACAGAGGAGGTAAGAGAGAATAGGAAATAGATACTGGTCACACAATATGAGGCTTTCATGGCACAGTCCAAAGAAAGTATTACTGATATGTTTGAGAGATTTCACAAGCTGGTGACTGAGCTTCAAATGAATGGGAAGGTTTACAGCACTAAGGAATTAAACATGAAGTTTCTACTATCTGCACCAAACCATCTAGAGCAAAGGGTCATATCTCTAAGAGAAAGAGATTTGAACAAAGTCACATATGATGTGCTCTATGGGCTTTTAAAGACTCATGAGCTTGAGCTGCTTCAGAAGAGGGCTATCCAAGCCAACCAAGGCAGAATGATAAACACATCATGTGCCTTGATTGTCAATAAATCTGTTCAAGACCTGGAAGCATCTACAAGTCAGCTGAGAATAGAAGAGATAGTAGATGATGAAGTAACTGAAGAAGAAGTGACTGAACCTGTTGATGAAAAGGAAGAAGATGAGTTCTACACTCTTGAAGAGTTGGATGCCATGGAAAACACTTCATATGCTTTTATGGCTAGAAAATTCCCAAACATCAGATTTAAGAGGAATCAACCCTTCAAGCCTAGATCTCAAAATCATTCATTCAACAAGAGCAAGGCACCTGTGAAAGCAAACAAAAACAGATTCAAAACCAGCTATGTGGATAGGTCATCTGTGAGATGTTATAGATGCAATGACCTAGGGCATTTTGCCAGTGAATGCAAGAAGCCTAAAAAGAAGGATAAGGAGTTTCTTGAGATTAAAGCTAAGTATGAGGCCCTTATAAAGAAGCATACACCAGGTAAGGCCTACATTGCTGAAGGGAAGTGTTGGGATGATTCTAATAGTGATGGAGAAGAACAAGAATTCTGCAACTATGCCTTGATGGCCAACTCCAAGGAAGAACCATCTGCATCAGACTCTCAGGTACCATCTCTCACTACCATAGACATGTCTGTTTCTGAATACAAATCTATGGTTGAACAACTATCTATTGAGATGTTTAATATTCATACTAGTATGACTGCTGCTAATGAAGAAATTGCTAAACTGTCTACTAAGAATGAACTGTTGAACAAAAGAAATGAGGAACTAGAGCTAACTGCTGTGCAAGTAGAAAACCTTAAACAAGAAATTGAATATCTAAAGAATAAGGTTCTATGTGCTAGTCAAGTTGAGAAAGCTCTTAGGGATGAATTAGCTGAAAATGAATTTAAATTTAAAATATTTAAGAATTCCTCTAGTCTATTGCAGTCCTACCATGAGAAAAATCTAGCTAGACCTAAGGCTGCCATTGGACTTGATTATGACACTCTTAAATAGAGGAAAGGCTATGCAGTCATTGAAGATGACATTGTTGTTCAAGAGGAAGTGCCTCAGGTTTTGAAAAAAACTGAGAAGCCAATATTTAAAACACCAACACTTGAGATTGATGAGGATGCCTTACTCATTAAGCAAATGTTGGATGATGAAGATAAGGCACAATCAAATGAACAACAAGCATCCTCTAAGAGTGAGAATGTCAAAACCAAAGCCAAGGAGCCAGTAGGAGGTAGACCTAGACCTGAGAAATTTGTGAAGTTTGTTTCAGTTGGGAATAATGAGTTTGAAAAGAAAGTGGCTAAAAAGACACAAAACAGGAATGGCAAATTGGGGATTAACAAAGACAACAACTATGCTTATGTGCCAAATGCCCCTAGGAAAGTTTGTCAAAACTGTTTTAGCACTAATCATTTAACTCATGCATGCAAGAAACCATTTGGTAGTGTTGCTAAACCATTCTATGATTGCTCTGTGCCTTTAAGACATAGAGACCCTCCTTTTTGTGATAAACTTGATTGTATGCCATGTAACATGAATGTAATGACTAGTTGTTTAAATTTGAGAAGACAATTCATGGAAGGTTGTATCAGTCACAATGTTCACACACACTACACAAGGACAAAGTCTTCAAGTTCTCCTAAAGTTAGGAAGGTACCTCTGTCACCTAAGTCTAAGAACCCTGATTCTAAGACTTCTAACAGTGACAAGAAGACTAACATCAAGAAAACTGATAAGCATACTGTTTATGATAAAACTGTTGCTGAGTCACATGGACCCAAACTTGTTTTGGTACCAAAGGAGAAGTAATACCTTTGTGTTTGCAGGGCAAAGAAAGTGAAAAGAAGGTCATGTGGATTTTGGACAGTGGATACTCAAACCATATGACTGGTGATATGGCCCTGCTATCATAGTATGAGGAGAAGGCTGGTCCAATGGTTGCTTTTGGAGATGACAGCATTGGAAACACATTGGGATATGGCAAGTTGGAAATTGGAAATGTCATCATTGAGAATGTAGCACTGGTCAAGGGGCTCAAGCATAATCTACTGAGTGTTGGTCAATTTACTGACAGAGGCTTCAAAGTGAATTTTGACAAAGATGAATGTTTGATCACCCACAAGAAAACTGGTGACTTTGCTCTATCTGGAGTAAGGAAAGGAAGCCTGTTTGTAGCCAATATGAACTCTGCAAACAAGGACAAAATTTGTTGCTTTTACTCAAAAGCATCAAATGAAGATAGTTGGCTGTGGCACAAGAAGCTATCACACTTGAACTTCAAAGGCATTAATTCTCTAGTTAAAAGGGAGTTAGTGAGAGGCATGCCCACACTTGAATTCTGTCAAGAAGGAGTGTGTGAGGCTTGTCAAAAGGGAAAAATGAAAAGATCAAGCCACAAGTCAAAGACAGTGACATCAATAACCAAGCCCCTACAACTAATTCATATGGACTTGTTTGGGCCTGTCAATATTATGTCACTAGGAAGGAAGAAGTATGCTCTAGTGATGGTTGATGATTTCACAAGGTATACATGGGTAGAATTTCTGGCATCAAAGGATGAGGCTCCACAAGTAATCATTGAGCATATAAAGAAAATTGACAAGGAAGCAAAGGCCAACAATGCAAGTGTGATTGCATTAAGAAGTGATAATGGAACAGAGTTCAGAAATGCCATGCTTGAAGCATTTTGCAAAGAGAATGGTATTTCTCAACAATTTTCAGCTCCAAGGACTCCACAACAATATGGAGTTGTTGAGAGAAAGAATAGAACTCTGATTGAGGCTGCTAGAACAATGTTACTTGATGCAAAGATGCCTACATGTTTTTGGGCTGAGGCTGTGAGCACTGCATGCTATATCCAAAACAAAACCCTCATCAACAAAAATACTGGAAAGACACCTTACAACTTGATGGCTGGAAAGAAGCCTACTCTAAAGTATGTTCATACTTTTGGAAGCAAATGCTTTGTGTTAAAAGACAATTCAAAATGTGTTGGAAAGTTTGATGCAAAAGCATTTGAAGGAATTTTTCTTGGCTACTCTATGGAAAGAATTGCATACAAAGTTTATGTCATCAGTCAAAAGAAAGTTATGGAAAGCACAGATGTGACATTTGATGACATCAAACTACCTGGATTAGAATAGGCCAATGATGAAGATAAAGATCCTTTGAAGTTTGACAATCTAGATGATTCTGATGAGGAGATTGAAACGGAATTTGAGCCCACAATCCAACAAACTCAAGTGAATGAAGAACCTATGTCAATCAACAATGAAGAAACAAGCATCCAAGCCACACCTGTGATTAGTGGCAACTTCACAGGGGGAGGAAATGTAAATGATCATGATCTGGATGATGAAGCAACATCAAGGCTGAGAAATCAATCTGAACATACAAGAAAATGGGATAGATCACATACTACAGAACAGATAATTGGAGATCCAAATGCAGGAGTGAGGACAAGGAGAGCAACTCTAAATGAATGTCTCTATGGTTGCTTTCTATCCCAAGTTGAGCCTAAGAAACTTGATGATGCATTGTTGGATCCTGATTGGATAATTGCTATGCAAGAGGAGCTAAATCAATTTGAAAGAAGCAAAGTATGGGAACTTGTGCCTGCACCAAAGGATAGAACCATTGTTGGAACAAAATGGGTTCTAAGGAATAAGATGGATGAAAATGGTGTAGTCATAAAAAACAAAGCAAGGTTGGTTGCAAAAGGATACTCTCAACAGGAAGGCATTGACTATGATGAGACTTTTGCCCCTGTTGCTGACTAGAGGCCATCAGAATTTTCTTGGCATTTGCTGCACATTCTAATTTCAAGGTTTATCAAATGGATGTCAAGAGTGCATTTCTGAATGGGGAGTTGGAAGAAGAAGTATATGTGCAACAGCCACCTGGCTTTGAGGATCCACAATTCCCTCACTTTGTCTATAGATTTCTTAAAGCATTGTATGGACTTAAGCAAGCTCCTAGGGCATGGTATGACACACTATCACAATTTCTACTGGAGAATAAATTCACTAGAGGTACACTGGACAAGACACTGTTTTACAAGAAACATGGTGATGATATTATCTTAGTTCAAATCTATGTGGATGATATCATATTTGGCTCTACAAATGAGAAGCTGTGTGAGAAATTCTCTAAACTCATGCAGAGCGGATATGAGATGAGTATGATGGGAGAATTAACATTCTTTCTTGGGCTGCAAGTTAGTCAAAGGAAGGATGGCATTTTTATAAGTCAAACCAAATACATCAAGGATCTATTGAAGAAATTTGACTTGGAAGAATGCTCACCTGCAAAGATACCCATGGCCACTGCCACCAAGTTAGATGAAGATATTAAGGGCAAGAAGGTAGATATTTCAATCTACAGAGGCATGGTTGGTTCTCTACTCTACCTCACTGCTAGTAGGCCAGACATCATGTTTGAAACATGCTTGTGTGTAAGGTTTCAATCAAATCCAAAGGAATCACATATGACAGAAATAAAGAGGATTTTTAAATATCTGAAGGGCACACCAAACCTGGGGTTATGGTATCCTAAGGACACAGGGTTCAATCTGGTTGGTTATTCTGATGCTGATTATGCTGGATGTAGTGTGGATAGGAAAAGCACCTCAGGTAGCTGCCAGTTTCTTGGACAAAGGTTAGTCTCTTGGTACAGCAAGAAACAACAATCTGTGTCAAATTCCACAGCTGAAGCTGAGTACATAGCTGCTGGAAGTTGCTGTGCTCAAGTGCTTTGGATTAGAAACCAACTTAGAGATTATGGACTTGTGTTGGAAAGGATTCCAATCATGTGTGACAACACAAGTGCAATCTCTATAGTTGCCAATCCTGTCAATCATTCTAGGACAAAGCACATTGACATCAGATATCACTTCAATAGAGAACATGCAACTAATGGAACCATTGAGTTGCATTATGTCTCTACAGATAAACAACTAGCTGACATATTCACTAAACCATTAGATGAATCCACCTTCACAAGGATGGTTAGTGAGATTGGAATGCTGAATTCTTCAAATTCTGGCTAAGTGAATATATCAACTAGATTGTTGCAGCAGTAAATACTTACTTTATCAAATGCTCAATATTTTTGAAGTAAGTATTGGCTGAAGTATGATTTATAGATATTCTATAATGCTGCATATGTTGAAAATCATACATCTTTAGCTTGAAATTTCTGTGAAAATTTTGAGAAAATCACTATTTAATTTGGTAGAATATTCTGCAATGAATATTTCTGGTAAATTTTAAAAGATAGTGAAAATTGAATTTTATGAGTGAAAAGTATAGTTCGATAAGTCAGACTTCTCGAATGGTTCATTGTTATGTCATGGCTCGAGTTCTCGAATAGCCTATCTAGAACCCTCTTGAGTTCTGGAATAGTGTCTTTTGGAGAAATCGAATAGCACACTTTGAGTTCTCGAATAGAGTATTTTAGTTCTCTAGTGATGGAGTTCTCGAACACTGTATTTGAGTTATCGAATCATTTGAAAAGGTGATTTTTCGCTGACACTTAATCGCTTTTTGGATTTATATTCAAAATTTCATTTCGCTCATAAAAATATATTTTATTTAGCTTAGAATTATTTTCTGAGTTAAATAACTTCCAGCTGTGAGCTACAAACTGCCTGAGATATCGAATAAGCCATTCTTGACTTATCTAATAGTTGTTTCATACTTCTCGAATGACTTGTTGATACAGAACATATATCTAATCGACAACTCAAGTCATTCATATATATACAATTTCACAAACTATTCAACTCATTTCGTTCGATTTCTCAAGCATCTAAACTCCTGAAACCTCTGAAAACCCTAACTGCGAATTTCTTCTTCAACCTTAATTCTCTTTTCTTCTCTACCCAAATGGCAAACACTCAACTCACCATACCGTCTCAAACCAATTTCATCACAATTACCAGTGATGTGGAAGCACCAAATGCTAATTTCAAGTGCTTTGTTCGATGGTTGTCTTAATCTTACATCAAGGGTGCACTCTCAGCCAACCCAACCCTGTACCTAGACTTATTAGAACAATTCTGGAGGACAGCTACTGTGGAGGTCATCGCCCTTGAGAATGCTATCACCACATATGTTGTCTACTGCAAGATTCAAGGTGAGGATATTACTATCACTACCGCAGACATGAATCAAGCCTTGGATATGCAGCAAGAGGCATATGACTCCCTAGCCACCAATGCTGAGTTGGAAGAATTCTTTGAATTTATCAACTACTCCGATACTATTAAACTTGGGAAGCTGAATAGGAAGCACTTGAGAAAAGAATGGAGCTATGTTTTTGTTACACTCCTTCAAGTATTCACTGCAAGGAAATCGAGCTTTGATCAGATTAGTACACCTGTGCAGCAACTTGCCTATGCCTTGGCTCATGGGAGAAAGATAGATGTTGGACATCTCATCATACAGGAGCTATATGGGAGACTTGGTCAGAACACAGCCAAGAGAGGTAATGAAATTTTCTTTCCTCGCTTTATTCAATCAGTACTTAATTTTAAAAATGCTTCATTGATTGAATTGCCTGGCATAGATAAAAGTAAGATAGGCTATCTTAAATCCATGACCAAACTCATTTTTAGTAACTTGGAGACTAGGAATGATGTGGATGTAAGGCTTAACATAACTCCCCACATGGAGGGTTTGTTTAGGTCTTATCCCCACAACATGCCAATATTTGATTCTAAGTCTCAGTTAGCACAACCTAAGCAAGTAGAACAAAATGCTAACCCAAGGCTTGCTAACCAACCTTCTCAGACAAACACTCTACCAAACACAGAGCCAACTGCATCATCCTCTCAAAAAGGTGATGTTAGTAAAAAGAAGAGAAAACAGGTTGCTTCTGAACCTTTAAACATCTTAACTGAAGCAGCCCTGGCTGTAGAACTAGTTCTAGAATGTGAGGCACCTGAGTCACCTATCATTAGCCTAAAGAAGAAGAAGAAGTCTAAAACCACCTCTTCAGTCACCCAAATGGCTGAAGTTGTAAAATCAGGGGCACACAGCTCACTAGATCACTACACCATAGATTGGCTAAGGCAACCAGACTTGTTAAAAACCGTTGCTATTGATTGACAAGTTTTTACAAAATTAGACATATTGTAATGATTTTCAAAACCGTTACAATTGAAGTGAAAAACCGTTACATATTGTAAAATTTGCTATCTATTGCAATGGTTTTTTAAGGCATTGCTATAAGGCGTTGCTGTAGACATCATTATTGGACCTCAAAATTGGAGGGCTTCTCAAAATTTGATGAAAAAATGGGCGGGCTTAATTTACCGGGCTTATGAAAATAATAAAACATAAGAAAATAAAAATCAGACACAAACAGACAAAAACACACACAGACGCAAAACACAAACACACAAAGTAAATTGAAGAAATCAAACGTACTCGAAGATTGAAGACTAAATCGGCGACTAAAGCTAGAAGATTGAAGACTAAAATCGATGATTAAACAAAAACGAAGATTAAAACTCGAATATTAGGTAAATATTCTTCTTACGAATGTTCTTTTTTTTGTATATATTCTTCCATGTATTTGCTCAAATCGAGTTCAATTAGTGATAATTGGGATTTGGGGATTTTATTTTAAGTACCAGATTTGGGGTTTTTTCTTTTTCTTAATTTGAGTACCAGATTTGGGGTTTAATTTGTGGATTTGGATTTCTTTTTAATTTGGGGTCCTATTATTCTGTTCCGAGTAGTGGGAATGTTGTAATTGTCAAGGTTCTTGTGTGTGGTTTAAACCTGGATCATTTCATTTTCTGGAAAAACATAGCATTGTTGTAGTGCTTATTGATAACTACTGTTTTGTCAGTTGTCCTACAAGTACATAATCCCTTAGGCACTTTCATACTATCAATTATGTCTTTCTTACTGGTTTCAATTCTTTGCTGTAAATAAGCGAATATAGTTATTACATATTAATTTATTAATGTTAATTGTTTATGCTATGGTTTTATCTGTCTCTGTATTTTGAACTAGTTACTGGTGTTTTTTCCTCTTATATATTCAGGTGCAATGAATTTTATGAGGAGACCAATAACTAGCATTGTAACTGGATTACAAAACTCTATGTGTCAACAATGACAATGACTTAATTAATATATGGAGAGCACCTTTAAGCAAATTAAGGTGAAATGCAGATGAAGGCAGAAATTGCAGATCGTTTAATTAATATATGGAGATAAGGCAGATGAAGAAGATGCAGATGCTTGACTTGGAGCATTTTCATTTAATTCATATCTAAGCTTTTGGTGAATATTGTAAACTTTAATTACCACGTTTATGTCGTCGTTTGATTCCATTTAGTCGTTAGACGTTGAATGGTTATGTTGACAATGTAGTCCGAATGGTTTTGGATATTTGGTGTGTATGAAATACCATGTTAATGGTGGATTTCTATATGAACAAATGGGTCATGTCCATTTTTTTTAAATAAAAGCATTGCTATTGCCTCATAATATGTTGCCATTTATTGTTAATTCCTTACTAAAGCATTGTTATTGCCTCATAATGTGTTGCCATTTATTGTTAATTCCTTACTAAAAGCATTGTTATTAAACAGAAATGTGTTGCCATTGCCACCTTAAACGTTGCAATAAATATCCAAAACAGGGTTGCTATAGCCTATTGCAATGAATTTAAATTGTTGCTATAGACTGGAAAACGTTGCTATAACAAACTTTTGCAATGATATTAAACCATTGCTATATGGTACTATATTCGTTGCTATAGGGACCTATTGCAACCCAAGCAAAGTTCACGCCCAATTTTTGCAAAAGCAATGCCATAGCATCTATGGCAACGGTATTAGGCCATTTATCAACAATTTTCAGGAGTTGCTATAGCCATTATATGGTGTAGTGGATGTATCCTCTCAACAGGGTGCATCTATGGAATCAAGCATCCTCCCCAATGCACCTACCTGTAAAGAGTCAGCACAAGGGAGTGATAAGGCTGGAACAACACTGAGTGGAGAGCACATTATACTTGAAACTCCCTCTATTTCTCAGGGAGAGTTGCCAAAATCTATTCTACAACACACTTCTCTTCCATAATCTACCACTCATATTTCTTTGGAGCCTGCAACTCAAGCAATTGAGGAGCAAGGCATTGATCATCAAGATTTCTTTTCTCTTGATGAGCCAATGGATTCAAGTGACTTGGTGCATGACACCTTGCTCACCACCCAGGTACCACATTTAGATGGTCAGGGAATGCATGCTGGGGCATATCCTAATGACACCATCACAAACACAGAGGATTCACTAGTTTTCACTAGAGACTCTGTGCCTGTGTCACCTACTGTTGTAACTCATCCCACTCCTGTGGAGACAACAGTAGTAGAGTCTTTCCATCTGGTTACAGAAGTTGCATCTGTAACTGAGGAGTCTAGCTTGCCTAGCTCTAGCTCTAACTATATGTCTCAATGGCTGAAGCCTGTGCAACGTGACAGTGCTTCAGGATCAGGGTCTGTTCCACCACAATTGACGGTTGAAGCACTCCAAAGCTTAATTGTGGATCAGATCCCTGAGTTCACAAAAATTGCTCAGCACCTTCTCACTACAGACATACCCAATTCAGACTATGAAGCTATCCTCTTATGCCACAGAGATGATGTAGAACAACAGAAGGCAAAGATCATAGATGAAACTGAGAGAGATGGAAATATAGATGCTTGGCTACAAGGAACAAATGCCATCCCTCTCTCAGAAGGTCTCCAGTACCTCAGAGAAGAGTACATCACTTCAATAAGGTCCAATGCCAAATCTCTCAACCCTACTGATGTGTATGAAGCAGTGAATGACAGCTACAAGGGCATTCTCAAGGCTGCATACTACCTTGGAAAAGGTCTAAAGACAGAAGTTAATGAAGTGTGTTCAGCCACAACCAAGGAGGTGCATGAGATAAAGAGGACTTTTGATGCTAAATTCCCTCAAATGGAGACTGTTCTCAAGGACATTCGAACCTGCAAGGCTACTTGCACCAGGATGGACAATGGTTTGGCTATTCTCAAGGATGTTGTCACAGGTCTTGGGCACAAATTTCAAAATCTTTCTGATCAGACAACAGAGGCCAATGCCATGCTCAGGACCCTCTTTGCAAATCAATATGGAGACAAGCTGGTCACTGAGGTCCCTGTGTATGAGATGTCAAGGTTTGAAGTGCAGAGATTGAAGGATCAATCCCTATCTGGTTTTAAGGCCAATGAGCTCTTCACTAAAGTGGATACTCTTGAAAAGGAGGTAGCTTCTCTCCAACAGTCTAATGCTCATCTTACAGACACTGTAACCACTCTGAATGAGCAGTTGAACACTCAAGCCACCACCACAACTGATGTTCTTCTGCATCAACAATCAATGTTGTCTGCAATGATGAAGCACATGGGTCTCCCTCTACCTGAAGAATCTTCAACCCCAAAGGTCACTCCTACAGCCTCTGTGACTGACAACAAGCCTAAGGGGGAGAAGTGGACATCAAGAAACTCAAATCCAAAGGGGGAGAGACCACTAGAAAAGGGCATCAAGTTCAATGAGGGTTGCCATCAAAGAGCTTCAAAATCTTTAACTCATGTGCCTGGTAAAGGAAAATCCAAAGTTGATGAGCCTCCTACTTCTCTGCCAGTTGTCACTCTACCAACTGTGCACATCACTACTCCTAGTGGTCAAAAGCAATCTATCACAACCACAGTGGTTGCAGGGAGTATGCCACCTGACAAACCTCCATTCTCCATATCTAAGAGTGCCAAGCCAGTAGAAGTGAAGGTGGTCACTGAGGCCAAGCTACAAGATATTGCAAACTCAAATGTCTATCATGATGATGCATTCTTGGAGTTTCTGAAAGTCTCAAGAGAACAGGCTGGTGATGCTTTGTCATATCATAGGAGTTTGAAGAGTCAGATTGACTATCTCACTGTAGTACCAAGGAGAGTTGATGGCTTATGGCTCAAAGAGATAATGATGGTAGGAAAGAATAAGATATGGCACTTAACCATCAACACACTACAGGGTCTAAAGCACTCAGAAGTGGATGTGTTCCTTGGACTGATTGAAAGGAAGGATGAAAACAGCAAGAGTCTCTTTGATGAGTTAAGGGATGGTCAACCAGCAAGGCTACCTGAAGTATTCACAAATCCTAGAATCATCATCTATCAGGCTGTAACAAGAATTGATGATATCAAGCAACTGGTCATTCCTAAGCATCTGGTTCCTCAGAATAAATCTCTCATTATTGCCATTATTGAGAAGCTGAACATGAAGAAAGGTTTAAGAACAGCAGAAGAATTGGAAGCTATATCTTATCTCAGGTCATACATTGCAACTGGCATTGTATCTGAGACTGCTAAGTTCAACCCAAGCAAGGATGGTGATCAAGACAAGGATGGGGATAAAAGTGATGGAAGGAGAAGACATCACAGGAGTAATAAGGGTGATGAAGATAAGAAAAAGAAGAAGGATGATAAGGAGAAGAAGAATGATGATGACCAAGGTAAAGGCACTGAGAGGAAAAGTGGAAGACAGCAAGCCTTAGGCATTGCTGACAGTAACCTCACCACAACACAAGACTCTAAGTCTAGGGTGAATACTGTCAGCAGTGACCTTCCAAAATTTACATCTATGGCTTCTGTAACTGTCTTGCCACCTCAAGAAGAGAAGAAGATTCAAGTCAAGAAACCATCTGTATGTTTCAAAAAGCAAACTGCTAATGGAATACTACAATGGTCTACAAACAAAGGTCACATACTGCTGCCAAGTAATCATGTAAAAAGAATCAAATTCAAGCAAGCTGCAAGGAAATCAAAGCTATCCAAATCAAAGACCCTGACAATCTATCCAGGCTTAAAACTCCAACCACTAGATGAAGATTTTGATGAAGACCAACTGCAATTCTTACAAGCTCAAAGAATCTACCATGTTGCCATTGTTGATAACTGCCTTGAGATCAAATATACTGATGGAAGGGAGGAGAAATTCAAACAAGGAGGATGTCAACACTAGGGCAAGCTACATGACATAGAGAGAATCATTGCATTGTTGAGCTCAGAAGATAAAGTGGAAAGAGTATGGAAGCTGGAGCTAATTGATTTTGTGAAGATGAAGAGAGATCATGAGGAGAAAATCAAAAAAAGGTGTCTTGAGAAATGGCTAGCAAGGGAGAAAGAAATTGAGAGACTGGAGATTAAAGCAGAAAAGCTAAGGGCAAAGGGATTGTGTAGAGTTCAGTTTAACCCCTATGTGGTGAACTATAGGAGGAGAAATGGGAATCAGGTCAACATCAGAATGAACCTACTCAACCACTATACTGCAAACATTCTGGAACCAGTACTTGAAGATTTCAAAGACTCAATTTTGCTTGAAGAATTGGATGCTATGGCAGAAATAATAAAAGCTATGGATGAGAATACAAGGAAGAAGAAAGAAAGAAGAGAGAAAGCATATGATGAATCTCAAGCCAAAGCTATGGAAAGGGAAACAAATGACAATGGCTAGTACTTCATCATAGGCTGTAAGATTACTCACCCTGTAGTTCTATCCACATTGCTAATCAAAATTCATACATGTACTGTCAAGTTTTCTCTTTATGAATTTTAGGCTTGTTATCAGACATGAAATTGTGACTAAGGGTCTTACTCACAATTTGGGGGAGATTGTTAGTCACAGAGGCATGCCTGATTACATCTAATAACAAGCCTAAGTTGTTTGTAACGCTATGCATTACCTACATGACCCCTTAAATGAGGGAACCTCTAGTTGTAGAGTTTCTACTTGTTCTGTACTTGTAATAGGCATCAAATTCTAGCTGTGTAACTGTACCTATTAAGTCAAGAATAATGCTTGAAAGAAGTTCCAAGGTTCATGCCTCAAGCAAGGAGATAAAGACTGCCAAATAAACACAGTTGGGATTTGAAGAAATGAAGAATTTGCCTAAGTACAAATTCGAGAAGTACATTTGTCTATTCGAGAAGTCTAGCATTCGAGAAGTCAGGGGTTCGATATCTCAGAAGACACTATTCGATATCTCTGAATACACTGTTCGATATCTCAGAGATTCGATATGTCTATTACTCTGTTCGAGAACTCAAGGAGTCAACAGGTCAAAGGTGATATTCGAGTTCTCAAAGGGTCAACAAGTCAAAGCTACATTCGATATCTCAAAGACTCAAGATGCTATTCGATATCTCAGGGATTCGATATGTCAAAATGCTCTATTCGATATCTCAAGGACTCCCAGAGAAAAGAGCTATTCGAGAAGTGATTCGATATGTCAAGATAACACTATTCGAGAACTCAGAGTTATCGATCAAGTTAATTCTAGTTCTCGAATCATTCACTTAGCCACTTCTCGAATACATTCTTGAAGATAAAATACTGAAGAATTGTACAAGTCAGAAACCTGTAACAAGCCAAGACGCTTTATTTGACTCTGTACTATAAAGCACATTGGAAAGCCTAGAAAGAAGCTTGGAGAGATAAGTCAAGGGACAAGGAGCTAAAGAAGTGGATCTGAACAGGCTTTGCAAAGTCAAATCTGTAGCCGTTTGGACTCTTACTCAAATGAGATAGACAGACTCGAAAGTATTTTGTTTTACCTACCTTATTTGTAGTAAGTAGGTGTATCCATGTCTATAAGGATACAGCCTCACTTCCTTAGCTAAAAAGAAGTTTTTAAGTTTTTCATATACATCACAAGAAATATCTCTCTGAGAAAAACGAAGCTGAGAATACTATCATTTGTATTCACAGATTGTAGCAAAATCTTTATCTAATAAAATATTAAATTAAAGTGATATTGTGTTGTGTTTGTTTTTATTATCCGCACTTACATATCTCACACACTCAACACATATCTTGCTGCAAAGATTCAAGAACGAAGAAAAGTTCAAGAATCCATTCACCCCCCCCCATATTCTTTTACTCTATTCAATACTCAACAGTATATATATATATATATATATATATATATATATATATATATATATATATATATGATTCAGGTGTATATAACTTGCTGGGCAATTTTTGGCTCATTCTTGCTATTGTATACTAATGATACAGCACGAAACAAAAGAGGTGAGGCTTCGGCATCTTATTTTGCTAAAGGGAAAGGTCCTGGAGATGATCCAAAGTGTTAGATAAAATGCTGGAAGGCTGGGAATAAGTTGGACAGACTTTTATTATGTGTTTAGTAGACTCACTGTTTAGAGTCTCAAGGTTGTATGACGTTGCTTTAAAATGAAGGTTTGAGTATTGTAATAAATCTAAGTAGAAGTTGTAATAAGATTCTGGAGGATACTCTGTTGTGTAATAACTTTTGAGGATTTATGTTATGTTCTAAGACTATAACCTGTGGAATTGAGTATGGAGTTTATATTGAATATTGTTGTAGATAATATTGTGAGCAGGTGAATAAATATTCCGCAAAGGTATGTATGTGTATGGTTAAGGTTGTGATGACCCGATTCATGGTAAGGGATTAGGGGGCGTTATAAACAATAATATAGCTGGTGATGATTATTATGCAGCACACCTGGATAGTTCTCTAAACTTCTCCCAACCCCCTCCCCCCTTAAACAGAAATCGGAACCACTTCCAATCATCGGCCAATCATTCCAGAAATTCCTCAAACAATCGATCCAATCCCTCTAGAACCACTCGGTCCAACTTTCGATCATAGTTGCAGTTACGATTAGAATAACCTTACATTTTCTCAACAAGAAGCAATTGATGAAATGTTTAGAGCTGTCGATGCTTTATATCAACCACACATGGATAGTTCTGTAAACCTTCCCCAACATTCCCCTCGAAGAGAAAGAGGAACCACTTTCAATCGTCAACCAATCACTCTGTAACCTCCTTAATCAATCACTCCAATTCCGCAAACTCCCCGAATTAATCACAAAAGTAAGCAGTGGAAGGATCGTAAAATGTTCATCCAAAGTAGTGGTATTTCATGTTTCTTGTACTGATTTAATATTCATTTATTTATATTGCTAAAAATATGTAATTTTGCAGATGCGGGATATTACGCTAACATGTACCCAAATCCAACGAAGATAGAATGCAAAATCCCTTTTATTTCGTCACTTGCAGGACTCTTAAAGGAATATCAAAATATGCGTTTGAAGAATACGATGACTGTGGACATCGACACCTTACCAATCGATTATGCAAAGGGATGGATTATAAGCATCCATGACTCAGACCTATTTGGTAAAAGAATCATCTTTATAGATGTTGGGACACAACAAGTTGATTTTTATCTCCGACTGGATAGGAATAGGTACCCACTTATCCGTAAACCGGTTGAAGTCGGATGTGTTATTGTCCTCTACAAGATATGTTGTCAATTTGAGATCACTTTTGCCGCCGACGTTGTAGACTACGAAAATTTCACTTTTCATGGGAGATATTCAAATATATTAGCTGTATTCTAGAATCTGCTTTTCACTATGTAATGAATTAATTGTTTGTGTGCTTCATTTCATGTACTTTGTTTGCTTCACTTCAATCAAATCTTTATAAAAACAAGTATTATTTTCTAAATTCTAATAATATGTTTATGTGACTTGATACTTTCATTATAATTCTAAATCATTGTTTTTATTCATTGTTATTTTAGAAATTTTAAATTTTGTATTCGTTTTTGAAAATAAAGTTTGTGGTTGAAATTTTAGACATTGTTAATTAGTTATTATGTTTTTATTTCAAGAAATTACAGAATTATTCAGTATTGAATAGGTCTTTAAAGCTCGAGGTTTATCCGGGCTTTTGAAAATCGGGCTGGGTCTAAAATAAGAGGATCGTTTTAGTTTCACGGGCCGGGCCGAATCGGGCTAAACAGGAATTTATTTGTACCTTTTTTAATTTATATATTAATAATTTAAGAATATTAAAAATATTTCGAATTTTAACTGGACCGAATTGAATTTTTATCCGGACTTTTTGAAAATTCGAGTTTTATCCGAGTTTCGGACCAGAGTCGTCGAGTTAAATTTAATGAAAAATAGAAGGCTCATACAATGTCTGTGGGCCAGGCATTTTGGGATTGGGCTTTTCAAACATTTTAGTAAAATGATTTTAGGGGTTCGGATCGGGCCCAAGGGGGGAAAGGGCACGGGATTTGGTCTTTAGCTATACTTTAACCCTAAAAAACATACAACACTGAATTATGTCTAAGATCGTTGGTGGTATGACGATCGAGAATCCAGCTACAAACATCGCCGGCGATGCCGATGCCTGTGTCCGGTCAAAGCCTTCTTCAGAAATAAAGATGAAACGTAGGAAGAACAAGTTGAATAAGAAGAATCGTTTGATCAAGCCAGGTTCCTCTTATTTTTACATGTTTGCTTCTCTCCGTCGCAAGTTATCTCATGTCGGTTATGTTTTGTATTAGGATTAATTATGATCAGCTTAATAATAATCATAATGATAATCATAATTTTAGTTGTAAGAAACATGAGATTCCATCTCCCTATCTGTCCCCCTGTCTTGTTTTTGGACCTCATGATCTTCCATCCGATTTCTATTCATTGACTCCCTTTGGTGATTACTTTTATTTTGTTGGCCAGAAACCTACTGATGTTTTCAGAATTGCCAAATATTGAATCAATAACCTATATCTTAACGTAACTAACTTTGCCTCTAAATACTTGGAAAGACTTAAAACCCCCATGAACTCCCCTAAATCCAGACCCCTTGTTTTTGTTGCCAAAGAAAATCTCTATGTAATTTCTCGTACTTTCTCTTTTACCTCGTTCGATTTTGAAATGTTTTCTCCCACCCGCAACTCCTGGACTATTTTGAAACCTAAACCTAGTGGTATAGGTGATCTGAAATCCTTTGTTGTTTTGGATGACACGGTCTATTTTGCCACCGATCCTCTTGAATGGGGCGCACATGATGAATCCGTTTTATCTTACAATTTAATCAATGGTTCCTGGAAAGTCTTGAGTACTTCCCCTTCTTGGGATGCCTTTAATAAACTCCATCCCGCTTTCGATTCCCCCGTCGTGGTTATCGGTAAAATGCTTTTTGGGGGATTTCAAAATAATCATATACTTAGTGTTGCTGCATCTCCCGACTCTTATCTTACAGATTCTACTAGGTCTATGTTTATGCGACCATCATTGGCTCCTGATTTTGATTTCTGGCGGGAATTCTGTCTCCGTCACGATTTTGTTTTTTCATGTAATGCATCACATTGCAGCATGACTGCTCTTCAAACCATTGATGGTCGTAATGTACTTTGCTGTGTGTCTTACGACCTCCATCCTGAATCTCATGACCCTGTGGCTCTTTTTAGCTTTTTTTATATCCCAGGTTCATGTTCTCCTCCCACTCCAACGCTCCTTGAGACAGCTTCGGATGATAAGCATTACTATAAAACACGTGTGTAGAAAAAGTTTAGGATTGATAGTAACTTCGACTCAGAGTTTCTTCACCACAAATTGTTCAAGTTACGGATTACTGACAAGCACGAAGGCAGGCTGATCAGTTGTTTTTCTTGCTAAGCTTGGTTGGTGTTGCTAAATCTCTTTGCCAAGTTACGGACTCAGAGTTTCTTTTCACTGCAAACTATTATCAATCGGTTGTATTTAAAGTAGATACGCACTAGATAATCATTTCCAGGGAAAACATTGTACTTATTGGGATGAACTTATATATTTAATCATATGTTGCTATATGTATATTGGTATATGCCTATGCATGTAGGCATGGTTTTTTTAGGTTCAAATTTGCAATCTTATGACTGTATGTGCATACATGCCTGACTATTTTTACATCATGTACCTGCTCCATAGTCATTCTCTAGGTAAAAAGTGATGCCATCCCCTGTATTCTGACTTGCGATCATATTTCCTTATGTGCATACTTAATGCATGCTTTTACTTACATATATATTTTCTTTCTTTTTTTCTTCTTTTTGTGTTTTGTGTCTATCGTCTAGTGTGTGTTGTACCACAATCAATCTTTTCTCTGTTTTCTTTTCGAAGCGTCTTCTAAGTGATTGTAATAAGTGATTGTAAGAATCAGTACTCTACTAGGCACTTGCATTGGCCTAAAAAATGATTTTAGGATATTGTTACATAAGGTGATTCAATACAGAGAAGTTAATAATGACAACTTGTGAAAATAGGTCACGTAATCTTTGTCGACAAAATGTTGGGGATTTGAGACTTGATGATGTGTGTTAGTGCGCATTCGAAAAGGTCCATGCTTTACCAATTATGTACCCTATAAACCCTTACATAATATGAACTGTTAACTCTGTTGGTTACGTATACATTCATTGATATGTTTGTTATGAAGAGTGATCGGGTCAGGGTTTTTCAAAGTTGTTACTTGCATAGTTGCATGCACCAAGTATTAGGGGTATTTTTGGTGTGGTTTTCACCTAGAGAATCAAGGGGTTCCTTATGCCATCTGTTGTGCAAAACATGTGGAATCAGGGACTGGGATAAAGAGTTGCTTCAAGTCAGAGTTAATGCAACACAAACTCTTCAAGACATGGACTAACAAGCTCCCTACTACCCTTGCGTATCATTCTTACGAAGCTCTGGGGGTATTAATATCTTGTCTGGTTGAGTGCTTTGGTTTGGTACTGTTTAGTCTATTAATCTTGTTTCCTTATCTTCTATTTCTACTCACATCATCTATTTTTTGTTGGATATTTTAGTGTAATTGGATTGGATTGACTAGTTGATCAATGTAATCCTAATGTTAAATCGAACAAGTCGGGAAAGTGCGGAGTGCATGCTCTTTTTGAGTTCGTTATGATTTCAGTATTATTGCTTATGAGACATGCCTATTGACATCAAACACATCTGTTAGAATGAGATGAATGAGATGTGTCTGTTGGCAAAAGACACATTTTGAGATGTGTCTGTTAGCATTAGACATGACTGTTGGAATGAGATGTGTCTGTTGGCAAAAGACACATCTTGAGATGTGTCTATTGGCAAAAGACACATCTGTTGACATCTATATATAGGTGTTGCATTGATCATTTTCAGTATGGGTTCATTTGAAATTCACAACAAAACACATTCACTCTTCTTGCAGAATTTCTGATTTTATCCGATTGAATTATTTGGGTGAACCGCAAATAACTTCAATCTGAAAGTGTTTACACGACTTCAGAAAAATTCAAGTCATCACCCTATTCCCCAATAAAGATTGAAGTTAACTATTTTCTGAAGATGGCGAACGCAGAATCTGCAAAAGATATGACAAGCAAGTTTTCAAAATTGGACAAGTTTGAGGGTCAGGATTTTAGAAGATGGCAGAAGAAGATGCATTTTCTATTGACGACGCTAAAGGTTGTATATGTTTTGAGTACCCCCACTCTAGAAGTGATTGAGGATGAAACCACTGAACAAACAAGGAAGCGTTGCAAATGAGAAAATTGTGGAGAAGAGTGCCTACATCTACCGCGGTCACATCTTAAATGGTATGTCTGATTTCCTTTTTGATATATACCAAAATGTTGAGTCAACAAAAGAATTGTGGGATTCTCTTGAATCCAAGTACATGGCAGAAGATGTTTCTAGTAAGAAGTTTCTGGTCAGTAATTTTATGAATTATAAAATGGTCGATTCTAGACCGGTGATGGAACAATACAATGAATTGTTAAGGATTCTGGGACAGTTTGCCCAACACAATCTGAAGATGGATGAATCTATCTCAGTTTCTGGTGTTATAGACAAATTACCACCATCATGGAAGGATTTTAAACACTCCTTGAAACATAATAAAGATTATATGACTCTGGTTCAACTTGGAAGTCACTTTAGAATTGAAGAGGCTTTGAGGACTCAAGAAATTTAGAATAATCCTAAGGGAAAGAACCAAGTCGGTAACTCTTCTGTGAATATGGTTGAAGATGGTGGATCTTCCAAGAACTCTAAGAATGGCAAGGGTAATAAACGAAAGTTTAAAGGAAACAACAACAATTCTTCCAACAAAAGGCCTAGATGGCATGTTGGAAGTGTGGCAAACCTGGACATTTCAAGAAGGATTGTCGGGTTGGTAAAGGCAAGCAAGAAAAGCAAAATGCTGGTCCGAGTGGATCCAAGGATCCAGAAAAGCAACAAGGTCGGATTTTAATACAAAATTATAATTCTGGTCAGAATTATGTATCACTAATATCTGAGGCATTTTATGTGCAGGATGACAATGTTGCTTGGTGGATTGATTCAGGAGCAACGAGTCATGTATGCAAAGATCTTCGTTGGTTCATAGACTTTCAACCAATCGAAGATGGATCTATCTTAAAGATGGGAAATGTTGCAACTGAACCGATCAAAGGACTAGGAAATGTCAAGATAGTTTTTACTTCTGGAAAATGTATATTGTTAAATAAAGTGTTGTATGTTCCTGGGATTCGGAAGAATCTCTTGTCTGGTGTTGTATTGAACAATTGTGGATATAAACAAGTTTATGAAAGTGACAAATATATATTGTCAAAACATGGCTCTTTTATTGGTTTTGGCTATTTGTGTAATGGTATGTTTATGTTGAATGTAAATACTCCATTTATTGATGAATCTGCTTGCATGGCTTCTACTAGTACTAGCAATAATTTGAATAAACCAGAATTATGGCATGCTAGACTAGGACATGTACATTACAAAAGAATAAAGGATATGTCAAAAATGAGTCTCATACCTGCTATTGATTTAGACAATGAAAAATGCAAAACATGCATGTTAACAAAGATAACTAGAATGCCCTTTAAAGAGGTTAATAGGGTGTCTGATGTTTTAAAACTAATACATAGCGATTTATGTGATTTTCATTCTACACCATCATTAGGAAATAAAAAGTATGTAGTTACTTTTATTGATGATGCTACTAGATATTGCTATGTATATTTATTGCATGCTAAGGATGAAGCTCTTGACTTCTTTAAAATTTATAAAGAAGAAGTAGAGCTACATCAGAGTACCATGATTAAAAATCTATGTACTGATAGAGGAGGTGAGTATTATGATCCGGTTTATTTTCAATCTACTGGTATAATACATCAAACCACGGCTCCTTATACACCACAGCAAAATGGTGTGGCAGAGAGAAAAAATAGGACTTTGAAAGAAATGGTTAATTCCTTGTTATCCTAATCGGGTTTGAGTGAGGGATTTTGGGGTGAGGCTATGTTGACAGCCTGTCATTTATTGAATCGAATTCCTAGTAAGAGGAATAAGATTACCCCTTATGAACTTTGGTATAAAGAGTCACCAAAATTGAGTTTTCTGAGAGTTTGGGGATGTAGAGCAGTTGTAAGACTCACTGAACCCAAAAGAAGAAACTTGGGTTAACGAGGTATAGATTGCATATTTGTTGGTTATGCTGAGCATTCCATAGCATATAGATTCTATGTGTTAGAATCTAATGACTATGTATCTGTGAACTCGATTATCGAGTCAAGAGATGCTATATTTGATGAAAACAGATTTACATCTATACCTAGACCAAGGGACATGCTTCAAAATTCTTCTAGTAGGAACTCAGTTTCTACTGAAGATGTGTATGGACCGTCTGAACCAAGGAGAAGCACTAAAGCTAGAAAAGCAAAGTCTTTTGGAGATGACTTTCATCTTTATCTAGTAGAAGGCTCTAGAGATGAAATTGAATATCAATACCAATATTGTTTTGTTATTGAGGAGGATCCAAATACTTTTAGCGAAGCTATGAAATCTAGGGATGTTGCATTCTGGAAAGAAGCTATCCAAGATGAAATGGATTCTATCATGAATAATAATACTTGGGAATTGAGTGATCTGCCCCCTGGCTGTAAAGCATTGGGAAACAGATGGATCTTCAAAAGGAAAATGAAGGTGGATGGTACAATTGATAAGTTTAAAGCCAGATTGGTAATCCAAGGTTTTAGACAAAAGGAAGGGATTGATTATTTTGATACTTATGCTCCTGTTGCTAGAACCTCCACTATTAGGTTGTTAATAGCAATTGCTGCTATACACAACCTTGTTATTCACCAAATGGATGTGAAAACTGCATTCTTGAATGGTGAATTAGATGAAGAGATTTATATGAAACAACCCGAAGGGTTTGTTATGCCTGGTTGTGAGAACAAGGTGTGTAAATTGAAGAAATCAATTTATGGTATGAAACAAGCACCGAAGGATTGGCATGATAAATTTGATACTGTGGTCTTGTCTAATGGTTATTTTCTCAACCAAGCAGACAAGTGTGTATATAGCAAATTTGATGCTTCTGGTAAAGGAGTTATAATTTGTTTATATGTGGATGACATGTTGATTTTTGGTACTGACGAAAATCAAGTGGATAAAACCAAGAAGTTCTTGTCATCTAATTTTGATATGAAAGACATGAGGGAGGCTGAGGTGATTCTTGGTATAAGGATCAAGCGTGAGAACAATGGTATTTCAATTTCTCAATCTCATTATATTGAGAAGATTCTGAAAAGATTTAACTTTAAGGATTGTTCTCCTGTTAGCACTCCTCTTGATCCTAGTATTAAACTCCTACCTAATACAGGTATTGCAGTATCTCAACTTGAATACTCAAGGGTTATTGGTAGTCTTATGTATGCCATGATAAGCACTAGGCCAGATATTGCCTATGCTGTTGGAAAGCTTAGTAGGTACACTAGCAAACCAAGTTCACATCATTGGCAAGCCTTAAGCCGAGTGTTCAAGTACTTGAAAGGAACCATGGATTATGGTTTGTCATATACTCGATTTCCTTTGGTGATTGAAGGTCATTCAGATGCAAGTTGGATTTCCAATAAGGAAGATCATTCTTCCACAAGTGGATGGGTATTCCTTCTTGGGGGAGGTGCTATCTCTTCGGCATCAAAGAAACAGAGTTGCATTACTGATTCAACGATGGAATCTGAATTTGTGGCGTTATCAGCGGCTGGTAAAGAAGCTAAATGGCTAAGAAATCTGATTTATGAAATTCCATTGTGGCCTAAACCGATTTCACCCATATCTATCAGATGTGATAGTGAATCTGCCTTGGCTAATGCTTATAGACAAGTGTTCAAAGGCAAGTCTAGACACTTAGGTGTTAGACACAGCATGATTCGTGAGCTTATCACGCATGGTGTTATATCAGTGGAGTTTATAAGAACTCAACATAATTTAGCCGATCATCTAACCAAAGGGTTGAGTAGAGATCTTGTGCACAAGTCGGCTGTGGGGATGGGATTAAAGTCCATCAAAAACCTCTCATGTTGAGATACCCAATTCCCATCTAATATGACATTAGGTGCTGAATTCAATGTGGAAAGCTTAACATCTAGAGATTGGAACACATTAGTATTGTCATCCCAAGGTATGTGTTCAGACCTGCAAGTTGAGGAGGTTGAAGTTTATCTTCTTAATAGTTCTTTTGAAAAATTGCATATGCAGGTGCGAGAATAAAAGAACTACCTATTTGAGCATGAAGTTTAGCCGCTTCAAGAAGCTTGGACTTGGCTTTGATATGCTTAAGAAGGATTGGACACTAGGCTAGTAAAATATAGTATCGAGTAAGAACATTTGAGAATGTAAATTTATGTGTATATTATCTTCATGTATTCACTATGAATAACGAAGGTTCAATCCATAGTGACGCCTTGGTATTCGAATATTTGGAATGTATAATATACTAATGTGAAATTCAATCGTCACGATATTTCATTTATGCATAAGTTTGTTGTTTGTTGTGATTTTGTTTAGTTAATCATGGATTACGCTAAAATGGGGGAGGATTGTTGGATATTTTACTGTAATTGGATTGACTAATTGATCAATGTAATCATAATGTTACATCGAACAAGTCGGGAAAGTGCGGAGTGCATGCTCTGTTCGAGTTCGTTATTATTGTATTATTGCTTATGAGACATGTCTATTGACATCAAACACATCTGTTAGAATGAGATGAATGAGATGTGTCTGTTGGCAAAAGACACATCTTGAGATGTGTCTGTTAGCATTAGACATGACTGTTGGAATGAGATGTGTCTGTTGGCAAAAGATACATCTTGAGATGTGTCTTTTGCCAATAGACACATCTGTTGACATCTATATATAGGTGTTGCATTGATCATTTTCAGTATGGGTTCATTTTGAAATTCACAACAAAACACATTCTCTCTTCTTGCAGAATTTCTAATTTTATCCGATTGAATTATTTGGGTGAACCGCAAATAACTTCAATCTGAAAGTGTTCACACGACTTCAGAAAAATTCAAGTCATCACCCTATTCCCCAACATTTTTTTTGTTAACATGTTCGTTCTACTTTGTATATTAGATTTATATATTGATCTTACCTCTTTGCTTTTTATTACCCTTGTTGCTATTCCCTGACTTTTTAGTGCTAGTTTGTAACTTTATCACACTGCTGTGGCATTCTGGTGTGGTATGTTTCACCAAGCGACACTGAAGCTATTTGCTTGTATGAATGCATGCATGCTTTTACTTCCTTTGTAATGAGTATTAATAAATATGCATGCCTTGACTATTTTTGCATCCTGTACCTGCTCCTTCATCATTCTCAAGAATTATAAGGGTTGCTTGTTCAGGTTACAAATGCATTAAATTTGAATTTCAGACAATACAATACTTGAATGTTAGTATTAGATTGTACTTTTAATCGACATAAATAGGGCATTGAAGAATATGTTTAAGCAGAAAGTCTACAATCTATCATCTCGATATTTATACTAGTCCTCGTGAACTGAATGTTCCTCTGATAACTTTTCATTTTAGTCTCCACTTTGCATTCTTATTTCTGTTTTTAGTTGGTAAAACAATATCATGTAATGTTCAATTTCCAGAATGTGGATAAAGCCGTAAATTTATGATTATTCGTTAAGAAATATAATTCTAATATAAAATTTTAGAAGTTTGTTGAAGTATATAGTTCCACATCACATTTTCGATTATAACAAACTCTTGTGTAGCTCCTGTATATAAGTTGTATAGCTGATAGTTATTTTTAAGTAGTGATTTTCACAATGTAGTTCCTTAAGTCTCTCTCTCTCTAATATCTCTCTCTCAAATGTAATTTCTGTTTTGTCTTAGTTTTGTAAATACAGTTTATCATCAATTGAGTTTGATAAGTTCTGTGTTGTTCTTCGTATTATTCTTTGTTCTTATATATCTAATTCACAAAATGTAACATGGTATCAGAGCCTGCTGGAGCTCACCGGAGCTCGTCGTCGTCAATTTGTTCTCATTAATATTTCGTCATTATCTTCCGCACATCTCTGTGAGATTCTCTGTTTATTCTTCTATTCCGCTGCTCGATTCATCTGTATCTCTCTTCTATACGGTTTGTTTTCTTGTATCTCTCTCATAATGGCAATCTCTCTCGTAATTTCAATCTTTCTCGTTTTGTTCTTTTTCTCGAGTTTCTCTGTTCAATCTGTTCGTACTCTGTTATTGCGATCGTGTTTATATCATAATCGCACTCTTGTCATGTCTATGTTCGTTCTTCTTGATTGTTGTTATCATATCTGGAGTTGATTCTCTCTGAAATACATATAAAACCTGTTCATTACTTCTTTGCACACAAAGTGTTTGACGAAATTCCTGACTCAACCTCTATACATAAATCTCACAGAAAAATCTCTGCAAATTATTTCTCTGCGTATCTCACTCATGCGCACTTAATGTTCGATTTTTTGTGTTTCTGAACTAAATTGTGTTTCTGTGATCTTTTGTGAATTCTGAACATTCTGAATTTCTAAACTCCTTATTCAAAGCCTATTTTGTTAGGTTTCTAAACTGATTTCTGATATTTCTGGCCGTTCGACTCACTTTGTGGCTCTGTGAGGTCTTTACCAATTCTGAATTTGTGCCCTTTAGTGGCAATTTCTCCCATTGTGGGTTTATTTGGCTTGTCTCCTTCGTAAGCTAGCAATTTCCTAAATGAGTTTGTTTTATCCCTTTGTGGATTTGATACCCTTTGTGGTTCTAAACCCCTTGGTGATCATCAATATTCCTTGGTTGTTTTCTATGCCCTTGAAAAACCTTAAGGCAGGCTACAATGGCCCTTGAAAAACCTTAAGGCAGGCTGTTTGTTACATTTACATTCTGTTGTTGCCAATTTTGTTGCCTAATTCTGATCTGGACTCTACACCTGCTGCTACATCACATGATTCAAGGCTCCTGGTTTCTGGACTCATTCAATAGTAACAGATTAGTCACAATGTAGTCATAAACTTGTAACCATGTTCTATATGTAAATACAAGTTTAGTTAGTTTAGTTCTATCTACTCTATACATTCATGTTATGTTCAAGCTCCATCAAATGGAGGATTAATTCGCCTTCGAAACATGGTGGTGAGTTCAAGGAAATGAATTTTTGTAAAGAGTGTGATAAAGGGTTTTCTTCACTGAAAGCTGTTGCAGGAGATATGAGATCTCATTCTATTAAAGGGAAACAAGAAAATGCAGTTTGTAAAGAATGTGGGAAAGTGTTTGATTCAGTGAGGGCTCTGTTTGGTCATATTAGAAGTCACTCGAAAAAGGTCAGAGGCTTCGAGTGAATCTGATCATGAGGTGGTTTTTCCGGTTAAGAAGAAGAGATCAACAACTAGGTACAGCAATGTTACATCACATTCTTCGATTTTGCAGTCGGATTCATTTGTTTGTTTTACTGAGGTTGATGAGGTTAAGGAAGTGGCTATGTGTTTGATGATGTTGTCTAGAGGTGGTAGTTGTGGGGATGAGCTCAGTTTGAACATAGATACTGCTAAGAATGGTGGTTCTGCAAATCTTGAATCTTGGTTGTCGTTTTTTGGAGAAAGGGATCTGCTGTTTTGCAGGATGACTTGAGGTCTGAGTGTTGTGGCACTGAAATAAGGAAGATGAAGAAATCAATAGGGAATGATACTGAGTCTGCTGTATGAGGGTTTAGCAATTTTGGCTCCTGCTTTTATAGTGACGATGAACACAAATCTGGAGTTGATGCTTCTGATGATCAGTCTCGTAATTGTGGAAAATCTAAGAAGACCCTTGATACGAAGAAGAGTATTGTGAGTCCAATGGAAGCAGAATTAATGGCTTTAGTAACCAAAGTTGGAGCGGAAAAAGTGTTCAAGTTTCTGGTTTCAAGTTGAAGATTTTCATTGCATTCCAACCTCCAACTTGAGGAGGGATGTTGAAGTATATAGTTCCACATCACATTTTCGGTTATAACAAACTCTTGTGTAGCTCCTGTATATAAGTAGTATAGCTGATAGTTATTTTTAAGTAGTGATTTTCACAATGTAGTTCCTTAAGTCTCTCTCTCTATAATATCTCTCTCTCAAATGTAATTTCTGTTTTGTCTTAGTTCTGTAAATACAGTTTATCATCAATGGAGTTTAATAAGTTCTGTGTTGTTCTTCGTATTATTCTTTGTTCTTATATATCTAATTCACAAAATGTAACAAAGTTAAATCTTAGTCGGTGTTTTTTTTTTGTAAATATAAGCATAATATAGCACAATGAATCTGTAGTATCAGATAACCAAAGTTATGAAACTTCCTCAAATACCATAACATAACGAACAGTTATATTATGTAACGCCACTCACTAGGGTCACCATGCTAGGTAGGTTACAAAAACAGTTTAACTTTGATGTACACTTTAAATTTTAAATTGACACTCACCTTTTAGTGAAACATTTTTACTCAGTTCTGATATGGAGTATGATCTCTATCAAGATTTATATTATAACTTCACTCCTTTACAGGCTACGAAAGCAACTAGTACTTGAGCGGTTGAATTGGATTACAAAATAATAAAATCGGAGCGTTAATTAATCTGTTTGATTAGTTCAAGCAGTTGGAAACTGATAAAATATTAGATTCTTGAAAGAACCTTAGTCCGTTTTCAAGCTTCAGCGAAGTCAAATGAAGCTCAAACGAAATAATTGGCACATGCACCATTCGTCTGGTATTGCCCTGTGATGCTCTGCAACTGTTATTAGAGCGTTGAAATCTGCACTTATACTTTCTCTTTTAGGAGAACTTCTTTGATAACTTCGTCATTGTTGGTAAAAGATAAATCTCCAACACTGGTATCTTGTGCAACCATTTTCTTCCACTCGAAGAGCCTTTTTCTTCAATTTCTTTCCTTTCTTCTTCCATCCTTTCCTTTATAAGTGTTTCGATTTCCTCGTGCTTTACATCTTGAATAACCTCTACTTGTGTCGGTACATATATAGCGACAATTGGTTTGTTATTCCATAAAAAACGGTAGTGAATAGCCCGTAAGGGTTGTCTCAGTTGGTTAAAGATAGGTCATCTCACCTCTTGATCACAGGTTCGACTCTCATGGGAGGCGGATTTGTGATTATGTCATCCTGGGGCAGAGCCTGTCGCGGGTTCCCATGTTAAAAAAAAAAACGATAGTGAATAATAGGCCCTCCATATATAATCTCTATAGGAGACTTCAACACACCGTTGGATGAGAAAGTACACATTCTTTTTTTTTCTTTTTTGAAAATCCGGTATCCGGTCCAGCTGGAGCGCACCTCGACTAATACGGAGGGCATACTAGCACACTCATACCCCCGGAGCATGGTAGCCCACTTAATACCGGAACGCCCAGGGAATAAAACTCGTAACCTCAAGACAGCAAGGCTTAAGCGCCACAGTCCGACCATCTGAGACACCCTTCTGAAAGTACACATTCTTGTGGGCACCATATTGCTAACATACCTCTGTCTTTCATCTCCTCAAGAAATTCTTTTGATATTATTGCAGAATCACCTTCTAAAAGATAAGATTTGATGATCCATAAAAATAAGTGTTCACTCTCTACAAGTCCCCATGCAAATTCTTTCAGGTGCTGGTTAGTCATTTTGGTGTCACTGCCATAACTGACATTGACATTTAGTGTCTTCTTTCCATTAGCTTGGCCTAAATGAATCTAGAGGGCACTGCTCTGCTTATAAGCTGGGATGCACGCTTTGACCCGAATTTGGCGAATTTGGATGAAGGTGTTCAATATGCATATATAAGTGTTGAATTTGACAACATTTTAAAATTTGCATGCATATAACCAAATCTGAAATGTGTCCAAGTGTTGATATGCATGTAGCTGCAAAATCAAGTCTCCGAGTAACAGAGGCTGCTAGTTAAAGGAACACAAAATTTAAGTGTATCTGATGATAAACTTCAGCTTCAAAAAATGGAGGAATAGAAGATAGAAGAAAATCAAGTAGAGGAAAGAAATACCAGCAATTGTTAAGTTTATACATATAATTTGATTGGCACACATACATTTTCTAAGCATTTGGAAACTTAATTTACAGAAGTTGCATGCAAAATACTGATTATACAAGCCATACATATATATAAGGGTGCGATCTATCCATTCCCGGGTGCTGCATGATGTTTCACATTACTTTTATCTAGACATTACAGGCCATGGCATCCCCCCAGCTGCGGGCAGCTGTGGTCGAATGATAGGAACCCGCTTCACTACAGAGAAGGCCTCATTTATTTGTGCAACTCGGTTCATGAACTGAGACACCTTCTGTTGGAACCAAAAAAATGAGGTGTCCATTAGGTTATTGTGATATTGGCAGAACAAAACCAATATATCCTGGCACAGGTAACAAAAAATTCCGAAAACAAACACTAGAATAGATACAAGAAGCCTAGAAAATTTAGTATTATTCCTTAAAAACCGGGTAGGTCAGTAATGCAATGAAGACATGGATTGCCAGAAACTTTGTAATTTAACATCAGAGATCCTTCACTTATGCATTCAAGAAAGAAATCACCCAAAAGTAGTTTCTTCTTTTTCCTACTAACAAACCCCACAATAAAATATACATTTAAGTAACATAACAGCTATGTGGACATTAAACACAGACACAAGTTGTAGAAACAAATAAAGTTGTAATTATTATCTTCCAATTGATGTGTTACTGAAGTGATAATTATTTAGTATTATATAAGAATTTATAACAAAAACTCGTGAGAGAAAGAGCCAAAACTCGAATTATATTGTTATCAAGTATTGTTTTTGTTTATTAAAAAATGAAAACCTTTTTTTTTTTAACAAAAAGTAGTGTACCATCGCACGGGACACCAAATATTTTTGCCCCGCCACTGAAAGTGGGTGATAGTCTGCCATTAGGTTACATAATTACAAGCACTTCCTTCAGCAATATATTTCTTGGCAATTAAGAATTAAAGTAAATTTACTACTCACACATGCCACACCCATTACCATACTTAGACTTGAACCCTTGACCTCTTGCTATAACAAGAGAAAGGGGGCATTCACTAGACAACAATGCTATATCCCATCTCTATAGCTAACTATCACTACTTCTGATCACCTATAGCACTAAATTTTTTTTCCTGAAGTAATTTCATACCTCGTACTCTAGAAAAATTATATAGACAGATACAAAAAAGCGTGATTCATCTTCAACTCATGGAAAAAGTAAAATTTTATAACATTTAAACATTCTTCCTAAAGAAGTAATTGCATACATCAATCTCCAATTCATTACAACAATACTATATCCCATCTCTCCAGCTAACCATGACTACTTCTGATCACCTATAGCACTTAAACATTCTTCCTGGAGTGTTCATACCTCGTACTCTAGAAAAATTATATATAAACATATACAAAAGCTCACAATTCATTGTCAACTAATGGTCAAAGTCAAATTAATTTTATTCTATTTGCTAAACATTCTCATAATTAAACCCCTGAAATTTCTTAATCCAAATCTTCACCCGTTTAATAATAAATTACAGCAATTACCTAGCTGCCAAACAAATTCTCAACCTCCATAACAAATCCTATAAACTCTAGCAAATATTAACAACATAAACAAACAGCATAGTCTAACAATAAACATCTCAAACACACATTCCATCTTACAGAACACGAAATAACTGACCTGATCATCCACAGTAACCTTCATATGCACACTCTTACTCTTCCTCTTCATCCTATAATAACGACGTCCAAGAATCATAAATCCCATCACCGCAGCAGCCATCGGAACAGTCCAAACAGGATTCATCCTAAACATACAATACTTCAAAAGCTCCAACGGAATCTTCCACCACGCCATCACTCTCTTCTCTCCCTCACTCGCTTTCGCCACTCCAATCACACACTCCTTATCTCCACCTTCCTTCCCCTCAACATCACCTCCACCCTTAACCTCCACGTCATCAACAAACTCCTCATTTTTCGCCTCACTCGAATCGGACCAATACTTTCCAGGATCCTCCACACCATCAGAATCAACCTCAATTTTTTCATTTCGAACTAAATTTATCTCCTTAATCGCCTCGAACTCGATAAATTTCGGATCATCGGAGCGATCACTAGCGGAATCAGGCCAGAATTCAGTAAACTCCTTCCGCGGTGAACGAGTATCGGAACCAGGATCAATCCAGCTCGGATTATTGGAATTAACCGAAACACCGTCCTCGGAAACATCACCGATGTTCTTAAAAGTGATCGGAGAGTCTAGAGAGAAGTAATCGGATCGAATAGCACCGCCGGAATCGCCATCGATACAATCGAAACACTTGGAATCGAAATTATCTTGAATTGACTCGGTGTCGGAGCCGTGAAGAACCTCCCAGCCTTGTAAATCGCCGGCGTCCATGGAAGTGAGTGATGTTGAATTGATTCGATACGTGTGTGTATATGTGTATCTATAGGTGAAACCCTAACCTACTTGGTGGAAAAAGATAAAAAGGGTGAGAAGATAAACATGAAAACAAGGGGGTGTGTGCGTGTGTGAGAAGGAGTGGTTTCTACCCGCGAAAAAGGTCGTTATTTTTATTTTTTTTATTTCTGTTCAAGATAGTGAGAATAAATCTGCTTTGTTTTTTGTCATGTCACTGCATATAATTTTGACAAAATTTTAAAAAGTTATCATTATTAATGCTATCATAGTATTTATTACTCCCTCTGTTTTGAAATATAGGTCGTTTGACTTTTTGGCACACATTTCCAAGTCTTTTGACTGCATAATTAAAATCATTATTTTTAAAATTTTCTTTATGTAAATTATAATATAAATCACATACTTTTATTTAGAAAAAGAAAATTTTAAAAATAATGATTTTAACTATACGATCAAAAGACTTAGAAATGTGTGCCAAAAAGTCAGACGACTTATATTTCAAAACGGAGGGAGTAATTTAATCAGGGGGCCAGCAACCAGATTTAATTGGTAAGATTACGAATGTTTAATGCTCCATAGTCCATATTAATGATTAATCATTAGTATGATTACTCTGACGACTTTTCTAAGACGATGATAATTACATTCTTATTCAATACATGTAGAGGAAAAATGGTGGAAGAATCGATATAAGCAGAGCTCCTTTCTATGTTACAAACAAATGTTTTAATCTAAATTACAACAAACTTTACCCGACGGCTGCAGCACCCATTGTCACATTTGCATATATATCAACGAACAGTTCCATCACATAGTCCAGATAGCTTGCTTCACACCGTGGGAACTGGGGTAACCCACTCTTGATGCATTTGTATACTCTCTTATGTAAATCAAAAAACAAACTACTGATACAAAATTACAACAGATCAAGCAGAGGTGGCTGCCCGGATGATGCGTTACCAGTTCGGGATGATGTATTAGCCCTACTTTGCCCTTGATTTCCCCTACCTCTTCCTCTACCTCTACCAACAGCTGTTAAGGGTGGAGGAGCAAGCCTAAGCGCTGAATGATCTCCCTTATTAGCAGAAAATATTGATCCAATGTCTGCTGGTTTTTGAGCAGTAGCACCCCAAGCTGAATCAGGCTGATCACTTTTCATATGAGAACCTTGTGAGTTAGTAATGCCATTAAGACTGCCAGTGCTAAACGTCGATCTCATTTGGTTCTGTCTCATTGGCTCAACAGCATTTTGAGTACCATAGGTCCAACTGCTATTGTTGTAAGACTGAGAACTTGTGCCATTCAAGGTACTTGAGCTCAAATTCGATGCAGGATTAATTGCAGACTGACCTATTCTTAAATTGATGGAAGATCCAGAACCCACTGTGTTAGTCGGTCGAGGGGGCCAATTTGCAAAAGGATCTACATCATCAAAAGCCGAAATTGACAAATTCCCATTTGGAGTTTTCTTATCAGTATCACCACCTATTGGAGGGCTAACACCAACAGATGAGCGTGGAGGCCACTCCAAATCAGCAGAGGCGTATGATTCTGATGTTGGCTGTGAAGGTGCAGCAGCAACTGATGATGGCAAAGTTGCAGGATTTATTTGCATAGGCTGCTGACTAGCCACGGCTATGGCAGGTTGAGCCGATGACACATTTGTCGATGTTTTAAGTGACATGGTAGATTCCCTCGTAGGAATCCATTCTTCATCCCATGCCGGACTGCTCTTTGTGGTAGACATGCTAGTTGCTGTGTTTTTCTTAACTGGTCCCAAGTTAGGCCCAGCACCAGCAGCTGGTGTTTGAACTTCTGGAACTCCAGAATCCGAAACAGTTACTCCTCGCTTTTCTTCTATCTTTCTGAGACAAGTATATAAGAAAGAAAAAATCTTTTATTTTAATTTTGAAATGACCCTTCTGCTTATATTTAATAAGAATGAAGCCAACAATTTCATTTAAAGGAACTGAACACAATCGTATATCTATTATTGCCAAGAGTAGCAAAAAAGACCAATGGTCCACACATGCTCGTGACTGAGAATAAGAGAGCATATTTGTACCTGAGTAAATCCTTGACAAATAGCATATATTTTGCAAATTGCTGAACATTCAATTGTTGGGAAATTAGAAGTGGTCCAAGCAGCGGTAGAACATTTTCTGCGGCAAATTCTACTCCGTGCTGTGAATTATGACAGGGATGTAAGACAACCATAGTAAATAGTTTAGCATATATATTTAAACAAAGGGCAGCTCAAAAAGTCACCTGCTTTAGAATTGAATTTGCAACACCAAGTGTACACATAAGCGTCGGAGCAGAGCGGTCAACAGCAGTGCAGCGCTGGATAGTTTGTATAATATCTAATGTTGCCCGCTTATCAAGCATTGGGACCATATCACTTAAACATAACAATGCATTCACTCTCACCTGTCATTTAGATGACCATTCAACATATATTTACCGAAAAAAACATGCCAAAACAAATATAACGAATAATCAATTAATAATCTAAACTTTTAAACAAAACAAATGCTTCACAGCACTAACGCAATAATAACTTTATTAAAATTAGCTACTCATTGTTTGCCCATCACATTCAAACTTCAAATGATATGCTCGTCTGTGCGATTTGTTACAACTTACAATACAATATGCAAGTGTCTAATTGACAGGCACAAGCCAAGAATCAAATTCGACGTCATGCCTGGCATCACAACTTTTGCAATGTGCTGTTAGGGAATGCTCAAATATATAGCCACGCATCAACGGAAGCTCAAAACAAGTAAATGGGCCCCTATTTTGTAACATGGGATCTTAACACACAAAAAGGAGTAATATATATACACCCATTTCCTACAAGCAAACAGAATCTTGCAAATTCACTTGAGCATATAAGTGTACTAATTCAAAAAAAAAAAAAAAAAAGATATTAAGTATCAACAGATAATTAAAAAACTGTTCTGCACCAAATAAGACAGTTAGTCAATTTTAAAACACAGACGTCATGCACCAGCAGGCAGCAGGTCCAGCACATATGAGACAAGAAACGGGGACAGTCAGATATTTAGTAATGAAGACAGAAAGAAAGAGCATTATAGGACATACTGCAGCAACAGTCGTCCTAAGTGCCAAAGCATGTATACGAGGCAAGATTGCTTGTTTCACCAGCTGCCAAAGTAATGAAAATAATAAGAATAAGTAGAAAGGAATATCCATGCTATCTGGAACTTCTCCAACTTCAGGAGTTGCTTGTGAAAAATGTATATACAAGATATAAAAACAAATAAATGATGAAGAAATCGACTATCTATTTCCATTGAACTTTCTGATTTATATGAAAACAATATTTTAGAAGAATAAGCATGCAACCGTACAATTGTAAATTTGTAATCACATCTATAAGGTTTTTGATTTTTCATTTTTTTTGGGCTTCAATTGGAAGACAAAACACTCAGACATGCAAGCATAATCATTATATGTAAATATGTAACTATACAATCAATTTGATACATGTGCATACACATACAAAAGGAGCACCATTGTTAACAGGCTCAAATAAAGTGAATGCCAAGTTTGGTCAATCGAAGTTTCGAAGATGTACAAGTATGATACAGTGACAATTACCTGTGCATCAAGTTGCTTAGCAAGAGATACTGTCTTTTTTAAAACTTCTTCTTGCATACGAGCGTCAGTATCATCATATGCTCGAACAAGCATGGGTAACACATGTGCAATTAAGTGCTCTTGACTAGCCTGAAAAAGATACATACTAAAATATAGAACAATGTCTCATCCCTAAAGCATAGCAAAACACCTTTAATTAATTAGGATAAGGGAAGCAAATATGAATTACTAGATGTGTGCTCATGGGAAGAAAAATCTATAATCTACAAAAGAATCATTTGTAGATTAGATCATGAATTACCTTGTTAATAATAAGATCTGCATGTTTCACAAGTAGTAACAATGTCTCACCAGCAGCAGAATTCAAGACAGGAACAAGAGCTGGCAATGTTGATAGCTCAAAATCATATTTATCCTGCAATATATTCAAGAAGCCGAATCCTAGTGGTTATAACTTTTAGTGACAATTAGAGTTCATTTTTGTGTGAAACCTCTACTGGTAACTGGTAATGACGCAACATATTTTGTATTGTTGATAGATTTCAACCGACTCCAGTAAAGAATAGTGGAAAACACTTGCTTCACGAGTCACAAACCTATAAACTTAAAAATACTCATCAATTTATGTCCCGTTGTGTGCTAATAAAGGCAACCCAATATAGGTCCCTCTGAATGAATTCATGGGAAGAAAGAAAACCATATGCAATTAACCCAATATAGGTCCCTCTGAATGAATTCATGGGAAGAAAAAAAAGCCATATGCAATTTCATAAAGGGTAAAAGATACAAGAACTGAAATGGAAAATCTAAGGATACAAATTAATAATAATTAGTTTATAATATTGCACCTAGACAAAATTGATTTTAGCTGTGCCATCTTAATTTAAACAAAATTGATCTTCTTGTATTCAACTAAATTTTTTCATTCAGTCTATATAAATAAATAGAGATCCATGCAATCTGTACTGATGAATGATTCATAACAAACTCGTAAACACATAGGTCCTGATGCTCCGCTTGGTTGGAAGAAATACAATGAGGTAAGAATGGAGTGGAAAGTTATGATTTTCGAATTAAAATAAAATTGAAAAAAAAATCGATGTAAGATGGGAGAGTGAATATATATAAATATCTATTGTTAGGTGTGTGATGTGGTGAAAATGAGAAGGGAGGAGATTAGAGAATGGAGCAACCATTCACATAGTGGTGGGATGGAGCTCTAATTAGATGGGTATAAACAGAATTAAGGAAGTTGGATCTGCCTGCCAGACTAGACCCTACACTTGTAATAGTGTACATCGCCAAAATAAAGTGTCAAATAATAAGCGACAGTAAATCAACCTGTGCGCCCCCCAGTCAAGAAGTACTTACAGGGAAGTACTAAGGTTGTTAAACACCCACAAATGATGCAACTTTCTTACATGCAATACTAAATTTCATATATAGAAATCAGCAGAAGAGGAAACTAAAGACTTATCCTTTGGCTTTGACCTAGCAGAGAGACGAAATAATAGGTGATGACTCTAGAGTTCAAGCCTCATGGGAGGCATGGGGGTGTGTAATTAATTATCTGCAGTTGGCCGTATCCCATACTAAGAAAAGAAGCACAATACCTGAGATTCGGCAATAGTTAGAACCATGGGCAAAATCATTGGTTGCATAACCAAATTTCTGAGCTCAGCACAAAGTGGTGGAAGCACCTGCATGCATTAACACAGAACAATCAATTTAGCACTAAGATAAGATTTAACATATAACCTATAACGAAATAAAAATCTAACTTGTAAAACGTTACTTTGAGATTAATGAGTATATTTCTATATAAGAAATAACACATATTGAAGGACAATACAGAACAAAAAACAAAAAAAAAATTGAAAATTCAACCAAATGCAAAAGTTTATAAACTTGGCCAGTCCAACACCTGGACACATATCCATGTTGGACATCTTCCAACCTACTCTGGGTAACATAGATACTGATCAGTTGCTTAAAAAGATGTGCAACAATATTGGGTGAATATGGTAAATGAGATATAAAAACAAAAGTTTACACAACTACAAATCAAGGCTACAGATACAACATAGTAAGAAAAGAGATGGAAAAAGAACCTTGTATCGCAATACACGTGAATCAAAATCTTTCCACATATCTGATAAAGCTTTTAGAAACTCTGACTTCTGCATGTTGTCTCGTGCCTGTGATATAATAACACTAGTGATTTAGTTTTTCCATTTGCACAAGATCCAACTAGGCAAATGCCCAAGTAAAACATGTCACCGCCAATGTGAAAATGTAAGCCATACAAGCATGTGATCAAGGAAGCGAAGTGCACGCAACCTCGTATCATCCCGGAAAAAGGCAGAACCTACACAAAAGTAAAAATTAACATAAGAAATTTACACTTTCAGAAATCATAGATAGAGTCAATGAAACCTGTAAGGCTAAAATCATTTAGAGTACTCTCTTCCAAAGAAAACACTTGTTTCTTCCACAACCTAAGTAGCAAGATTGAATATTTATCTGACATAGCTATGAATGACCATTTTTAGTAATTCTGGGTTCCCAATTTTGCTGTATCCTACTATGTGTTCCTTTATATTGCGGACCAAATTCAAAACATAACATAAGTATTACGCCCCATTTTGACAATGAGGCAGTGAACCTGAAACAACACAAACCTTCTGTGCTGAGGAGGGAGGGGAAACCTAGCAGAGAAAGATAGTTTTTCTTTACTTTTTAACAACAGAGGTCTTGACATAGACAAGCCTTTATCTTTTATGAATATCTCATGTTAAATTGTGCAAGTTATAAGCTTTAAATGTTTCTAAAACAACTACATAAAAGTATATGTGTGCGTAATTTGCAAACAAATATATTAGGCAACCAGATGATCTATACTCTCACCAGTGAAATCAGATGCTGTTGGCCTGGATGTCTCATTTGCAGAAAGCATCCTTCGCAAATCAGAAACCAAGTCTGAAGGGATGGATGAGAATGCCTCGCTGGATAAGTAAGTCAAACTATTCATGTACTGTAGGAAACCAGATAAACAAGATATACATGTAAGATTAAGTAAAGAAAAACGTGAAAGGACCGCAATAAGAACTGCAACAAGTACACGTAACAAAGCTAGAGCAAGTAAATGTGCTCTCTGCACAATGTGCTGGATATAATTGTGTATAAGAGCAAGATATTTCACACAATATAAATTAGCATGGTATTTGTACCATACACTGACTCAGTGACTGAGTGACTGAGATGCACATACCCTCCAAATTTACCATAAATAAGCTTACAATACGCATAGTCTATTAGGCACAGAAATACAAATTTAGCCACAGCTGGTTGATCAATGTATACGACTTTAAGTAACTTTAAGCAAAAATTGTTGTTACAGTACCATCTTCACATTGTTGTGGCAGTCAAACAAAGGCTTCCGAGCAACCAGGTAATAAGCAAGGCAAGCAAAACTGAATATATCCGAAGAGCATCCAACTGAACTTGATTTACTTCGAACTAGTTCTGGGGCAGTGTAATTTAGGGATGGCTGAAGGGGAAATAAAGAATCTTCAACATCATACTCCTGAACAATAAAATGAGATCAGAAAACTCCCAATCTTACTGGAACATGTTGACTATCTAAAAGATTGAACCAGTTAGCTAGTATTAGCAATAACCTCGTGAAGCATCTATTATACTACCACGCAATATACAAAAAAATCTACCTTCATTTTTATACCTTGTGAAGTTGTGATTATTACTGAATAAATAACAGGCCAAGCGTATATAATGAGTTTTCTACAACACATGGGCCTGTATATTTATATACACTAAACTTTTTTAACTTCTAAAAAAGCTTTTCATTATCTTAACCTAGGTAAAAGCAACTTAAATTTATTAGGCTGAGTTTTAAAGATTATTAGTTGGACCTGATCCTTGTACAAAAAAGTGATGGCATGTAGCAAGGGCGAGTCACATCCTACCTGTTTGTAGGCCAAAAAAGGGCCCTTAAGGTGTAGAAATCAAAAGTACTTTGTAGTTGGCATTCTTCAACATTCTAATATGCAATTAAATTGATTTTTCTCTGTACAAATATTTCCCTTTTACATCAACATTCAATTATTTCACAAATTATATTTCGACTTGATCATATATATAGCGCCTCCAAACCACATTCTTGAAACGAAAATAGCTAACGGTTACCCTTTCAAAAAATTCCACGATAAAAACAACAAAATGACAACAGCAAAAAAAAAAATTAAAGGTTCAAGAGTTTCTTGGAGTTGCCGAGCTGTAAACTTGGTTTGTTTGGTCATTTACTAGGATTATCTGTACAACTTCTATAACTTATTACATTGCTAAAGAATTATTGCACTGCACGTCTGTTGATATCCTAAATTGCACAAGAAGATGCAGATGCCTGTACATATTGACTAAAACAATCTGGTGCAAACATATTAAAACATTTCGCCCAAGGTAACAAATATCTATATCAGTTGGGCTGCAGAAAGCTGAGTTCGAAAGGCAAGTGATAAAAGCATTTTTTGTGTCAGACTGTCTGTAATGCAAATTTTACATTACTAAGGAAAAAGAGGAGACAGGTGTCATATGAATTATAACCTTTTTCTTAGAATGTAACAGTACGCTTCCAGTAAAGTCTTGAGGTTTGGATTTTTATTTATATTTGTGGGTCTTTTATGTCCAGAATCCATGCCAATTTAAGTCACCTGAAATTCTACAGCTTTGTGTACCGTGGATTCCGGTAACTTAAAAAACTAGGCAACTCAGTCTGTGCAAACTACAACAAAGCTAAATAATGTGGAAAGAAATCTGTTGTCATAAATATGGCATTGTGGTAAAACAAATCTGCCGGAACATGAAGTACAAAGCCTTACAAAAACCACATAATATTCAATAATAATTATTTGTTACTTTATAAAGTGTTAATAATAGGCATGAAATTAACTTACAGAATAATGGAAGGACTGCACATTAGCTGAATCAGATGATGCCTGATCTGTCGTGATTGCAAAACCAAAACCGCTAAGTTTCCACGCACCATTTGAAGTAATGAGAATGGACTGCAACAGGAAAAGAGGACCTAGAATGTCATTTGAGATGTTACCTTGACACACAACACCGGATTTGGTATTTGAATTATCTTTACACAAACAACACAGTTTTAAAATCACAAACAAGGAAATTATATATATATATATATATATATATATATATATATATATCACTCAAAGAGATTACATTGTGTCTAGCAACACTAATGAGATACTCTGCCTACTACTCTTCATACATAAACAAACCTTGTCGTTCATATCTACATTATTGTTCTGTAATCATGAAAGAATCTATATATATAAAGATTTGGCCTACAAACACTATAGAAACATTACGAGTTCACAGAAACATTATACAAAATTTCCACCAAAATAACCCCCCCCCCCCCCCCCCCCCGAGGTCCCTTTGAATCACCCAACCTTTGAGAGAGAGAGGAAATTTAACAAGTTACTACTGAATGACTGTCAAAACACATTTTAATAGATTTAAAATTTTCAAAATTCAAAAAACATAAACAGATGCATACTTTGAACAAAAAGAAATCATAACTACCCTAACCTAGTTCTAGCAGACAACCCACAGTTTAGGGTTTAATAGTACATGTCAACAGAGGATGACCACGAGGAACAAAAAGAGGAAATCCACAGTAAAAAAAAGTAATTGATAGTGAGAATATGTGTTGATCAAGAAGACGTCAACCTCAGGACAAATGGCCCTATGGATAAGGCGTGCATTATTGTGAAGAAAGTCCAAGGATTCGGCAACCTGAAGCAGACCGTGCTTAACCTCTAATAAACTCATTTCCTGCAAAAAAAGAAGAATTTCAGTAAGGTGTGAATTATATGGTTTGCAAACGTATTGCCAAAGTCAACAACATCATCTTAGTGTCTGCAATTGTAATGCCTAAATTTCAGACAGAAAATATCCTTGATCACTAGAAAGTATGGATTACTTCTGGTTTCACTCTGACAACACAATGTATTGAATTTTTATTTTTTTTCCAGTGAATCACTTCTTTTGTTATGTAGGGTGTGACTCTGGAAAGACTTCTATATACATACTAGGGTAATGTAGTACTGCTGGAGTGGTTGCCAACAACTTGCCACTGTAGGCATAAACCAAGTGCTATTATAAGGTACCTTTGTTTATTTCCATTTTGTATTACATACACGTAGGTGCAGATAATTTTCCTACACAATTCTACAATTATGTACTCCCTCAGTCCCAGTGAATACTTTACCTTTCAGCATGAGGTTTCTGGCACGCATTTTAAGGTGCATTTTACAAAAAAAGAAAATTTTAAAAATAAGTTATGGAACAATCCTTAAAATACGTGCCAGAAAGTGTAAAAAAAAGGGTAAAGTATCAAGTGGGACTGAGGGAGTAGCTAAATATGTATTTGAATGAACATATAAACAGAGTATTTATTTTTTTATCATCTTACCCTTTTTGTTTGTTACACTTTAAATTGTATAAAACCATAGATAACTAACAATGGCAATCAAAATAAATAATAAGGTAAAGTAGAGCATTCCTGAACTTGACTACACTAAGAAACTCACTAAAAAATCATAGCTGGTAAAACGAAGTGATCTAATTCAAAATCCTAGCATACCTTTCGCATTAGATTCTAAAATATAATGCATCCGGAAGCAGTCTAATTTCACTTTAATCATAAATAGAACAATCCTACAGAGATTCCATAAACATCACATTTCAGTAGAAAGGAACACCCTACCAGCACAATTTAAACAACATAGAATAAGCTTATATAAAAATTTAAGGCAAAAAAAATGTAATCTGATATTTCAGATCAATTCTAGCTAAGAGAACATACATGGTCAACATTTCTCCCACATTAAAAGAAATAACCATTAAAAATCTTTTAAAAAATGATCAGCCTGAACAAAAATTATTTAAAAAGTATAAACATTTAACTAAAATAAATACATTCAGAGAGGTATGTAGCCTCATTATGTTTACCAAGAAATTATTATAGTCAATGTATTGGTTTATGTTTATCAAGAAGTTATTTTATTCAATGTATGGGTTTAGAGGGGTTTTCCGTTTCTAGCAGACTAGCTCTATTCATAACCATACACAGCCTCGATCATTTCAACTTCACCAGCTTTAATGTCACAATAATATTGCTTGCAATATCTTCATTACATTTTCTGAAATTTTAACCAACTATGTAGCTTTCCAATCATAGAAAAGATAAGCAGTTCAATTACAATGCAAAATGAAATTCATTGTCGAAACATTTGAAATTAAGGTAATTACCATTCCTTTAAGCTCCTTTGGAACCTTAGCAATATTATCGACATTCCCAAGCGCATTAGCCACCGACGCAAACAACGGTTCCGTAACCATGGCCATAGCATTCTTACTCTCATCCAACGCCTGCACAACATGAACCACACCAGGATGCCTCAACCTAACTAACCTCGCCGCATCCGCTCTAATCACATCCAAAAACGAATCCTCCGCCGCTTTCGACAAACCGACACGCACTCTCGCCTCCGATAACGCCCGTTTATCAAGCAACCAAACACAAACCGTCGGATACTGTTGTGAAATCGAAGATCCATTACGCGCTTTACCGGAATAAAGCTTCCAGGCGAGACCTGGACCGGCCGAACCGATCTGATCGAGGAGATCGTAGTCGTGAAGAGGCTTGGGACCGGTGACGTCTTGAACGGTGGTTTGAACGGTCTTTTCGATCGCTGCGGCGGTCTTGGCGAAGGCTTGACTTAGGGTTTTCATGTTTAGAGACATGGCGGTGGTGGAGGAAGATGAGATTGATCGGAATTCACCTTCCTCGCTGCCGGAATTGTGTTGTGTGTATAGGTGTATGTATAGGTGAAGGAGAGGATGAATTTCTCGTTCTAAAAGTATATAAATTAAATTGTTTGAATTTTCTCTCTCTAGAAATTTGATTGAAGGAGGAGAGACAGGGGTTGATTGTGTTTCTTTCTATCTCGGTTTGATTTTCTTCTTTGCTTCTTTCTTCCCTTGTTTTGTATTTTTATTTTATTTATTTATTATATCTCTTAATTTCTTTTTTTATTTAGACATACTACCACTATTTTTCTTTTAAATTTTTCTGTAATTAACAGAACTTCACTAATTTGGAATAACATTTGTATTTAATGTTTTTAAAAATTGTTATTGAAAATATATGTGTTCCGGACATTGTTTGTGTAATTATGTGGTAAAAATGATTTAATAATACTAGCTTATAGCACGTGCTTTGCACGGGTTACTTTTAATTTTTTATAATTTGTTTATAGTTTAGTATAAAAATATTACGGAAGAATTCGAACATTACATCTTTGTATATAATAATATTTAGTGTCAAATATAAATACTATGTTGTTGGTGGTTGTTGGCGAGAATCGAACCTTAATAACCAAAAATAGGGGTTAACCAAACTACAAATTATACCCCTTTCGCTTATTATAGTATAATAAATATAGTATAGAAGTATATATAGTGTAGATTGTTGTTAAACAATACATGTCAAATACATTTTTGTAAACTATGAAATAAATAATTTTCTCAATTTTTAATAAAAATAGCATAAAGAAGATAACACATCATTCTGTAGCTAACTATTAGAGAGAAAATTCAATATCATTTTTAAAGTAATATCATAGTCTACTCATCGATCAAGAAAAGTAAAATTATATTATGAAGAGTATAATATACATGCCTCGAGTTTAATTTATATATCAAGGTTAAAGAAATTATGTTACATGGAACATTATTCAGAAAAGACTTAATCGAATCACCGATTTAATTATTACTACCTGTGTAACAATGATATATTATTAGATGTCGCTCAGTATTTACAATTTTAATTGGATATTAAAATTGTTGCTAACGTAAATAATAATTTACAGGATCACACACAAAAAATGCATGAAGGATAAATAACTTAAATTAAATAAATAACTAATTCTAGTTTTAATATTAATAAAGTATGATTTAATTAATTAATTAATTAGAAAAATGGAATCATCAATATCAAAATATATATATATATATATATATATATATATATATATATAGGCAAATGATCAAATACAAACCACTCTTAAAATGAGAACTACAAACCATTATTATTTTGTACAATCAAAATCATTATTTTTATATTAACTTAATTTAAAAATATAGAAAAACCAAGATTACAAAAATAAAACCCACCCCCAACCCCCTGCCCCCACCCTACTGCCATCTCCACTAGCAAACCCACCACCACCGCTGCCACCCACCACACCACCACCACCACCACCACCGTTGCTACCCACCACCGCCGCCACCCACCACCACCGCCACTGTTTCCACCCATCACACCACCACCACCACTGTTGCCACCCATCATACCACCACCACAGCTACCACCACACCACCATTACAGTTCCGGTCATCTTCTCCGATGAGCTCAAATTTTCCGGCAAGCTTGATTTTTAAAGAACTGGCTCCGAAGAGATTCCTAATCGATCTCCTCTTCCATTCTGACCTCTGGCCCCGCAGGGGCACCATCTTCATCATCAAATCGCGATTTATTATAAGTTTAGATTTTTTACTAAACTGGTAATAGTAAGTGATTTTCAGCGTATAAATTAGTGATTTATGTAATATAAATGGTTGATTTCTGTAATATGATTTAGTGATTCAGCACCACCACCATCGACGCACCTGCCTTTTCTCCCTCTTTCACTATCTGTCTTTTCTGCCTCCCTCTCTCTCCGCCTCCATCTTGTTTTTCCTCCCACCGCCCCGCAAAGCTTCGATTCACCACCACCGACGCATCTGTCTTCTCTCCCTCTCTCACCATCTCTCTCTTTCCTGCCTCTCTCCCTCTTGTCTCCCTCTCTCTCCGACATCTTTCTCTCCTTTCTCTCACCTGCAATCACCACAACACCACCATTGTCATAGCTCCACAACAAAACTAACATCTCCGGCGAATTCGAGCAAAATCTGGCAACATCAATTATTGCCTAGAAAAGGAGAGACATGGGTCAAAGACGAGGGAGGAAATGAAAGTATTAGTGTACTAACTACTGTGTGTATTTTTTTTTTAATTTAAATCAACGTGTTCAGAGTGTTGGTTTTGGGCTGGACCATTACATTTATTTGGGCTTGGTTTGGTTTGTAGGTTTGTAGTTTAATTTGGTCCTCTATATATATATATATATATATATATATATATATATATATATATATATATATATATATATATATATAAAGGAGGATACGCGGGAGTTTATGTGGCGCTCTAAGATCATCTCAAATCTATTTTTCTAATTTTTTAGAATTTTAAATACTAAAAAATAAAAAAAATCTTTAACATGTTAAAAGTTGAATAGGTGTTCGAATTTACACCTAAGCTACCGCGTATCCTCCTTTATATATATATATATATATATATATATATATATATATATATATATATATATATATATAGGCAAGTGCTCAAATACAAACCACTTTTAAAATACAAACCTACAAACCAACACTAAATTAATTATATTTCATTTATTCTAAGGTTCCCGCCAAGGGTACCTTCACAAAAAATGCTTAAAATAATTGGCTCTATCCATAAAAAAAAAAAAAAAAAAAAAAAACCTTGCCGTGGAAATGCGAAGCATTTAAGACAGTAAACGGATGAGTTAGGTAGTCATGAGGGCCGCAGGCCCTCGACACACCCGTCAATCGTCTATTGCCTTTACCATTGATTGTCATTCCTTACAACTTTAGAATGATAAAGGCGCGAAGCGCCGTACAAGAAGTTGCGAAGCACCGTTAACCAGTGAAATCCACTGCCACGTCATCACGTGAACAGTGAATTTTTATTATTTTTTTTTATTTTTTTAATTTTTTTGTTGGATAGAGCCAATTATTTTAAACATTTTTTGTATTGGGGTACCCCTAGTTTGGTCATTAGATTAGCTTGAAATATTAGATTATGCTTGGTTTGTAGGTTTGTATTTTAAGGAGGTTTGTATTGGAGTAGCCCCCTATATATATATATATATGCCTTTGCTCCATACAGAACACTCTTATATAACAAACAATAAAGAACACTATAAAATCATTTATTCCAATAGATCCATTGGCCCCGCCAGGGGCACCCAATACAAAAAATTCTTATTTTTTTATCTTCTATCCATTCAGCAAAAAAAATTAAAAAAGAAAGTTTTTGAAAAAAATCACTGTTCATGATGACGTCACTGCTGATGTCATCATGAACAGTTATTTTTCCAAAAAAAAATTTAATTTTTTTTTTTGCTAAATGGATAGAAGATAAAAAAATAATGACGGAACTCTTATATTGAATTAAATATGAGGTGTTCTTTATTGTTCTTTATATAAGGTGTTCTACATGGAGTGCAACTCTCTCTCTCTCTCTCTCTCTATATATATATATATATATATATATATATATATATATATATATATTGATGTTAGAAGTATAATAGGTGTTAGAATTCGAATTTATAACAAATTACTTCTTCTACAGGGTGAAGGCCTTTAATAATCAAAAATAAATATTGTTTGCCCAAAATATTGAATTCCAAATATTTGGCCTTAAATACCGACGGGACACGTTGTTTCGTGTTCCGTATTGCAAGGATACGTTATTCCGTGCTCCGTATTGCAAGGATACGTTTCTCCGTGAAATGTGATATACACAGATACGGAGTACCGTCCAACGTGATATACACAGATACACGGCACCGTCTAACGTGATGTTTTCCGGTTGTGTTCTTTACTCCGGCGACGATGACGGAGATGAGCTGATTGTTTGATTTGTGCCCCTGCGGGGCCGTCACAGAATAACGGAAGTATCGTGTTTCCTTTACAAGTAAATAACCAATGAGATGAATGCTCGGAACTTGGGCGTTCATATGCAAGGATGGGCGGCACCATAAGTGAATGAAGACGCAGTCCATGCAGGTCACTCTACTTCTAGGAGAAAAAAATCTCCTTCCATAAGTTTTATTCAAAACTTATGGTCCATAAGTTTCACTCCATAAGTTTTATGGTCCATAAGTTTTACTCCATAAGTTAGTTTCCATAAGTTTTGGATAGTTTTATTCAAAACTTATGGTCCATAAGTTTCACTCCATAAGTTTTACTCTATAAGTTAGTTATGGTAGTGCTCCATAAGCTTTTCCTCAATACGGAGCACCGTCCAACGTGATATACACAGATACGGAGCACCGACCAATGTGATATCCCTTGTACACGTAACACGATTCAACGTGTTAGGTCGGTAAATAGGACCATAATTCCGTTTTTCAGTATTTTGGGCCACTAAATCTCAGAAATGATTATTTTGGTAATTTTCTCTCTTCTACAAGAATATAAATTGTTACGGCGGGTATATATATATAGAAAATAAAGGTTGATCATTAATTATATCCATCCTGATCATAACTATTGTTTTTTGATATTGTTATGTAGTCCACATCTAACGTACTAATTTTTTTTTCTTGCACAAAGCTTGTGGAGAAGTGCCTAAGCAAAATAAGGGGCTTTTGAATAAGAGGGTGAATGAATGGAAACCATTCATTCACAAATCTTTTTTTGGCTTGACGACAGAATATATTTGGTGAGTGTAATATACGACTACAACACCCATTATTATTAATTTGTTAATAATATTTTTTTAAATTTATCATTGATATTACATCAAATAACTTTCAGCGTTTTTTAGATTACAAGATTAGCTCATTCATGTAATTAATATTTCCATCAAATTAGTAATTAATTTTATCATTTATTAAAATTTTTGTTAAAAAATTATACATAATAATTAACACACCTACAATAAATTAAAAAACACTTAAATAATTCTAAAAACTATTATTTAAAAATAGATAATTAATAAAAGAATGATGAAACAGTAACATATATGCTTTAAACATGAACACACATTTATCAACAGCTATGTACGATAATATATTTATTCATTTATTTGTTTTGTTATTTAGTTAAATTATTGTACTGGATAAACTTGATTTGTGATATAATGGAAATTCGTTTAATAAATTGGTTCATGATTTTTTATTTTCTTGCAGGTTTCTTCTAATGCCAGTAAGTATTAAATAATTTCATGAAATTAATATCAATATAATTTGTTTATTAATTAATCATTAGTCATGGTCATATTAATTTTTTAGAGTATAAGTTGTTATCGATTTTTAACACACTGCATGTTAGAATTGAAGGCTAAAATTCATCTTCCTTAGAAAAAAAAGTAGTACTCTCAATGACAATGATAGCCTGAAACTTTTGCAGGTACACATCATTTATCTATTTTAAGATCTAATGAATATTAACATTTTGATACATTATATAATTGAATATAATATGATATAATAAATTATATTTTAATATATGTGAAAAGATTCAATATATTTTTCTAATATTTTAGAATTTTAGGATTTAAATTACTAAAAAATTGAATTTCTTTTAACATAGTAGAAGCAGAAAAGATGTTCGAAATTGACAATCTTCTAAAATTATATATTTAAACAAAATTTCTTAAGATGGATGGGGATACCTGTGATGCGAATGAGCTGTTTGATGTATAGGAGGTCTCATCTTCCTTCTTTAGTTGAACTGGCGATCTTGCTTGTGTTCTTCGCTCACCTCGGTATCCTCAATGACCTCGACGATATCCCATTGAGAGGTCTGTTCAAGTAACCTATTCATCCTAGCCCTTGGAGATCTAGAAGACTATATGCTTCCCACAGCCTCCTGAAGAGTTAGTCTATGTTCAAACAACTGTATAGTTGCTTGAAGTGATTGAGGTTCCTTTTCAAAGTATTCTTCGAGCACCGCATTGTGTCTAGACCTATCAATTCCTGCCGCCAGGTATGTCATCGCTAAGTTTCCACTAAATCTGGGATTTGTATCATCTCTGCTCGAAAATGATTTAAGTACTCCCGAAGGCTTTAATTTGATCTTTGGCGAATATTCACGAGAGAGGCCGTTAACTTTTTTCCTTTTTTGTTAGTAGAGAATCTTGACTTGAACTTTTCTTTCAAGTGAATCCACGATTTTATAGACCTTGCTGGTAAGTTGTTGAACCACATGAGGGCTGTGCCCTTTAAACACGTCGGAAAGAACTGACACTTCGTCACCTCACTGTGCCCAAAGAAAGACATTCTTCCATCAAAGAGGTTAACGAAGTCATAGGGGTCCGTGAACCCGTCGAACTGGTCCATTGGCGGTACCTTAAGATCCCTGTTTACCTTAGCCTTTTCAATATTCTTTATTAACGGACTCTCCGAAGAGACCTTAGTCTCTCCCGAGTGTGACTTGATGAACTCCTTGAACCGCATTATATCTTTCGCTGATAAGCTAGCCGTGCTTGATTCTTCTGCCTCATAATCCTCATCAGCATCCTCAGCGTACTCCTGTTCTGCGTTTCTATTTTTACGTTTCCTGAACCAGAAGACGCTTCCGTTTTGGAATATTTACTCCCCAATGATGTTCTCCATGAAGACTCAAAAGTCTCAGTTTGATACTTTGGAGGAATATGACCCTCAGACACCTCATGGAGTTTCTTCTGCAATCTGATTACCTCAGGCACCTCATGGAGTTCCTTCTGCAATCTAATTATCTCCTTTTTGTGCTTTACTTTTTCAACCAATATTTGTCTTTCTAAATCTAAACGACGAAGCTCATCATCAACAATAACACTGCTTGAAGCTCCAATCTGCTTCTCTTGAGCTTGTTTTTGCCGCTTAATCTTCTCCAAATGTAAACGAACATCCCTCATGATTTACAAGATCCATTCAACGGATCTGATATGCTCGGTCTCGGAGGTGAGGTAAACAACGCCTGTGGAGCCATTAACACTTTTGATTTCTCAACTCGTGTAACACTAGTAATATCGCGAGTATTCGGAACTAGATTGCTTGTTCCTTGAGCTTCACCCGCCATTCTTCGTTTTTAAACGGAGAATTACAGTCGATGAACAAATATTGAACTCGATCTGTTAATATGTCTAACTGATTTTGATGTGTGTGTTTTTGTTTTTTAGGAGGTAAGAGCTCCTTCTAGCGCCATTGTTCAAGTAGTGTATATTAGAATGTCCATCCTCTTACAAGTGGTATTACAAGGGTATTTATAGAGTTTCTAGTGGACTTTTAATAGGCCTTCACTAACTAGGTGGGCCTGTGGCCCAACATAATATGTACAAAGTATGTGCATTTCTTACAATAATACAACCACTGGATTACTTGAACTATTTTCTTGCAGATGCTGCAGAATCGTTCGAAGTAGCCATGGTTGTCAGGAGTGGAGTACATGAGATTAAGAGGATGATGGTGATAAGTAGGAGACTGAACGGGCGGAAGTGCACATTTTTTTTGGATCCAAAATTCACAAGTGGTGATTCCTCTGCACAAGCATCACACTTGAACCAGGCTTCCCTCTGCATCAATGTTAGTGTGTGCTCGTGGTGACCTTCGTGATGAAGCACTCTCTGTAAAACAGCACAAAACATACACACATGGAAATTACAATTATCACATGTACAAGTTAAAAACTTCCACTCACAACCACAAACATTGCAAACACAATGCCGGCGTGGTAGGAGAGTGAGGGGGTGTTGGTTGTGCTTATGCTGACTTATTAGTCTGGGTAGCTCTGAGCAGCTCTTGTGCAAGAAAAAACCGACACAATCTTCATCCTCCTCGGGGCAAAAATATATATGAGTGCTTAAAACCGATTTGTTGCAACCACAACATTTTGGACCATCCTCCCCAGAACAACTCTTATGCACGTACACAATTCTGTCATCAGTGGTGCAAGTAAAAGTAGGATCTCCCTTAACTGATCGGAAGCAGTGATATAGCGTCATATTCTGTAATATCACACTTTTCTATGATTTTACTTGGTATTAGTGGGTGTTCGGGATGGCTACTATCGTACATTTAGAAAGGGTATCATATTCTCAAATTACATGGAACGTATCTAGAAGATGTAAAGTATTTATACCTTAAAAGAGAATGTCATCGAATGTAATATTTGCATAAATAAAATGCATAGGTAGGAGGTAGCATCATTTGAGCCCCTTAATATAGTTCTAGAAAACTGAAAGTAATGAAGAAAAGCCTTAAAGCTTTATATATTTAGAGTGAACATGTTGATTGCAGATTGCTTGAAACTTGTCCATACTTGCAAATTAATGATTGCGATACTGAAGCACAGATTACAGAGGCGAAAACATATAAGTGAACAAATACAGATGTCGCAACTCAAAAGGAAACAGAATACGGCAACAGAAGCAAGTACTTTCCCCAACATAGACTTGCATCAACCACGAAACACAAGCAACATAGACAATAACAGAATAAGTAAATGGTGTTAAATTTTTGTAACTACCATGTCTAATTCACAATCACAAATGAATTTCTTTCCTAAGTTGTTATAAATGAATATGGATTATTTGGTTTGTACAGACTTATACCGGTGGAATCAATTACAGATATAGAAAACAATAGACATCTTAGGGAAACATGCTATGTATATGTAGCATCTTTGATACAACATAAATAGGACAGTGTTATAACCAAAAATAAAATAAAACAAGCTATCAAAATCCCGAAGCAGAATTGAAACCTGTATGGGTATATTATTTGCACAGAATCGTCTTACATTCTCAAGTTTCAAGGGTTTATACAACAACAAACTTAGCCACCACTTATTGGAGGTATAATAGCCAATTCATCTCTGTCTTTAACAGTTGCAGACTCAGTCGTGTATTCTTCATTCAGGGCCAATACCATGCAGCCACGGATCTCATCCAATTGCGGAAACTTGGCAATCAGCTTGTTCAAGCAATCATGTGCAGTACTACCGGATGACACGTCGAGTGACATTTCAGCCAAGCCAGTCAAATCTCTTGCTCGAGCAAAGAACAGTACCTTTATCTGAACAGGTACATTCTCCTTTTCATGCAAACTATCAACATCTTTAGTCGCACTGTATGTCTGAATAACATCCATAACAGAACCTACTTCAACCTGATATTAGAAAAATTAAACTTGTTAAGTATAGAAAAGCATACACTCCGTAGAAGTTTAGTTTTGGAAAGTCAAAAATTAAAACAAATCATATGCTACAATTTGAGATTCCACACCCTGAACAACAAAGTTTTAGCTCCTTGAAGAGTAGAACAAAGTCTAACTTTAAATTGTGCACTGCACAGGGACATCCTAAAGATTAGTTTCTATTTCAAATTCAACGACATAAAGATTAGTTTCTATCCTAAAGATTAGATAAGCTAAGCAATTTTGTCTATGAATTAACTCGTGTCAACCTAAAAATGACCATAGCGAAAATAAAATCCACATTGCAAAATATGCAAAATTCGGTAAGAATGTTTTCCAACAGGTCAATTACGAAACTAATTGAAGGATGAGCAAAAAGGTCAATTCCGTTATCAAGAAAAACAAAAACAACGGTTGCGCAGAAGTAAACAACTCGATTATCGGCTTTTATACGAGTAAACTGAATGTCGATAATATCAAGTCAATACTTACTCTTTTAATTACAGTAAAGCACGAAATGATCTGACTGGCTTTGTGAATACAACTTAGCTGAATTAAAAAACAACTGATATATAATCAAATCTTAGAAAATTGAAACTCAATAACAGTGACATTAAAGAAATGATACATGCTGGATGAATTCAATCGAGTCAAAGCAGATTCTGAAATTCAAAGATACATACACGTGTGTGTGTATATATATGTATGCAAGATAGCAAAAAGAAATTGTGAAAGCAGGTTCAGTGATTACCTACGGGCGGTGGTAAGATGATGGTCCTCTTCTCCGCCTCTTTTGTTTTAATAAAAATAAAAAACCTGAATTCTATCAAAACTTATGTTTTATACGCTCCCTTATTTTTTCTTTTTCTAGATAATTTACTTTTTATTAGATGGACTATAATTTAATTTTAAACATTTATTTTTATTAATAGAGAAATGCATAAGTTTATGTAGTTCAAATTATCTTTTCCTAAAAAGTTTAATATATAAATAATTGTAAAAAATGACCGATCAAAGAAAAAAAAAATAAGGAGATTATAAATTCCCTAAGATACATGCGATTTGTATGTAAATAAGTGGTGTACATTTTTGTAAAATCAGAATTTTTTTAATTAATCTTACGACCCAATCAAATTTAAAACATATTTATTAAGTATCTTGGAAAAAGTTCCACATAACCTCGTGTCCTTTTTCTCAAAAATAAGTGCTATACAAAAGTCAAAAGAAAAACGAACTTGGTTGCATTTTCTTTTAACTGTCTTTTAGTTCTGCACCAAATTTCAGGTTTATGTCTTTGGTCGCTTCTGTTTTATTACAGTTTCTTTGCATTCTGCTTGGTGTATGCTTCTTTAAATTTGTCACGAAAAGAATGACCTTTTTACTTCTATATGCATTAAAATCACTTCTATAAAGGTACTAGTAACAATATTTTTACGAACTTGGACACTATGTAAAACCTTGCACCTGCGTTGATGCTTTTGGTCATGATGCAAGGTGGTTCAGTTTGCACTTTATCCTGGTAAGGGAAGGGTTCAACGTGGATGAAGGTGATGAAGTGGAGCTCAAAGTAGATCATTTATGCCTCATTCTCCAGTGGGATGAGCTGTGGATTGTTGGAGTGAATTATCAATCTAAGTCAACTTAGTGAAAGAACAGAGCTAATGATCATGTTTCCAACTCTAACAAAAATAATTAAGTATACACTTACATGAAACTAACGTTTTAACCTTTGTGAGTTAGAGGAGTTAAATGAAACAATACTTGAACTACAGTCCATGACACTGACAAGTCATATTGCTCAGTTTATTTAGCTTTATATCAGGTCTGTTTATTTAATTTTAGAGTTATTAGTATTATTAGTTATTAGTATAAGTAGTTACTAGCAATCTAGCATTAGTGGCAGACGCAGTTATTAGCACTACTAGCAGTTAGTGTTTAGTGTCCAGTATATCAGGAGCATATCAGGAGCAGTTATAGTTAATATGAAGGCAAGTCTTGATTCTGCAAATTAATTGTGGTTCATTCTCACCCCAAGAGAATACTTATCTTCGTATTAGTAATAGCTTTGACACACAGCATGCGAGAAAAAACATTTAACTCTACAACAAAATTAGGAAAAACATTTAATATCAGCTTTTTAGAATATTCCTAACCAATGAGCATACCGTGATACAAAGCTCAAAACAAAAAGGATAGGGTGAATCATTTCCACATGATAAGTATTGGGTATCAGTTCATAACAGGTATGATTTAAGTTCGAAAAGGAGCAAGACCATGGCATTACGCAATGGAACCAAACTCGCTGTATATGGAAGCACAAGTGGAGAGCAAGCGTAGTTGAATCCCAACATAGAAAGGTTGCAAGGCATTTTCATGTCTCCTGTGTTGAAGTCGTACAAGAAGATATCCATTGACACTCTCATAAACAACTGTCCGTCTGTAACGATTAGAGGATCTATAAATGGAACCACCGGGTTTTGTATTCTCCTAACAGTGTTCTTTGGAAACGACAGATGTTTCACCTCCAGCAGTTGTAGAGCTACTGAATGCTCCAATTTCCACACAGAAGTAAACATGTCCTCCAGCACCCATAGCACGAGTCCATCTACAGATACTACAACATAACAAAGTTTGCCTTTATATTCTCCTAAACACATTTGAGGGATGCTCCTATACTCTGCTTGCGGCAAAGGTACTGCTATCAACAAAGATAGCTCATTTTCAGGATTAAACATCAAGATCTGGTCACCTTCTGTCAGCCAATACAGATAACCTGCCACAAAGATGCCCTTGTTTTTAAACAATTTTTGACTACGGTGACACATCTCCACTGACATCCTCCATGTTTTGTTCTCTGATGAGTATACATCAAATACAAACAAAGAATTGTTCATCTTATCAGCTTCATAAACTCGAACAACTTTAAAGTTTGTAGCATCATCTTTGACATCAGAAAAAGGATCAAAAGCCAAAGCTAAGCTGCTTTTGGTGTCAAATTGAGGAAATGGTAGGCTTACCCATTCCTTGTTTATGGGATTGCAGATGTAAATTAGTTGGTGCTGAGAACCGAAGCAACTTCTACCACAAATTAGACCATTACTTGAAGCCTGAACTACAATATGCTCTGGAAGGAACTCAAGAACTCTGCGATGTGCCTGAACACCTTCCTTTCCAGCAGTAATGTAGCTAACAAATTTGATGTCATCATCACACCATTTGAATCTTTCTTGGTAAAAGAAACCAGAAGTTGGTTCTTTCCTCTTCGAATGCTGCCGGATGAATGAGCTTTCTGACATAAGGTCTGATATGAAACGACGCCAATCCTTAGAAACACTTTTCAAACCAAGAAATGCCTTTGTAGGTAATCGAGACAGAACATTAACTTGTCCATCCCTGTTTCCTGGCCAGCTCTCCATCTTAAGCGAGATAACTGATATCACCCAAGGACTGATCAGTACAATCACAGGTTTAGATAAACAACTTAAAAAGCCAGTATGCCACACAACTAAATGAAACTTGTATATCGAGAGAAACAGAGAACCTTGAACTAATTATGTGAGCTTATAGATACCTAGCTACGAGAACTTGTGTTGACGATGTTTAAAACAATAAAAGATAATTCAAGGAACTAAGATGATATTAGGTCAGAATCCTCACTCCCCTTGTACAAAAAAAAAAAAAAAATATACTGAAAACATATAATCTATTAAAATAAACAAACCACACACATTGTGAAGGAAACACACATATTCATGTTTCCAATCGATTGAGCAATTTAACAACAAAATTACTTTGAGGTAAGTTATGTGATTTTAAGCATCGAAAAATCAAATGAACTTCCAAATCAGAACTGAGAAATCTTGAAAAGTAGCATTATTATGCAACACCAAACAGAATCAACAAACTATATACTGTAAATCAGACTCTTCAGATTTCAGATAACACAAGCAAAACAACTTGTTTAGCAATGAAAGAGATAAAAACATCCAATAATAAATATTAATTGCAAGAGTAGAAATGAGAAATACATACATAATACCAAGAAATCTTTACTAAAAAATGCAACACCGGAGGGATTTGAATCAGTAGCTAGCACAGACACTGCTAAGACCTGAGAAGAGGAAAAGACGTGATAACGCAGCTGAGAAGAGGAAAAGTTGCAAAGCCACTGCACTACTGGTGCTCTTAAATAGTAAATTTAGGTGATCAGGGGGCACTTATATATAGTAAATTATTAATGACATGGTTATTTACATATTGGCTCATAAAGTATGTCCGTTTGTACATGTGAACCTTCAAATAAGAAAAATGTTTAATTTATCACTTTAATTTTGATTTTTTGCAGTTTTACTCTTTCCGTAATTATTTTTCCCGAAAATATCCCTACCCGGTTTCAACTCTTAAAAGATAATAGTAGTATGTTAATAACCCATACATAGGTGTGCTATACGCAACACGAAAACATGTTTAAAAATCGTATATATAATATCAGTGGTCGTTGAATTTTATTATTTAAATGTTGATATGATGAATTGAAATTTGTGTAATATGTAATTAAATTTGAATGTTTAAGAATTATAGAGAAAAAAATTAGTTGGAAAAAAACATGTTTCGGGTAAACTCTTAAATATTAATAATATTTTTTCGGAGATATTGAAGACACTTATTTTGTTGCATAAAAAAATGCTTTTGAAATCCAATATTTATAAAATTTTGTAAAGTTTGACAATGTATAAGTAAAAGTAACATTTTTGAATCATTTTTGTTGTCGATGGCATTATGAGAGACGTGATTGCTTAGTTTGTTGATTAAATAATTTGTATGCAAAAAAAAGAAGCATAATGTAAATGTGATAAGAGGTGTGATTGACTTAACTTGTCGATAAATTTGGTCGTACGACAAACAAAATGGAATTCAAATGCATTCCGTAAGTCATGCTTCATATTTTTTGGAGTGATCCGACACCTGTATCTATTCATTTAATTAATTTTTTTGAGCATTTGTAAGAACTTTTTTGTATGTAATATTAAATTTAAATTCATGGACACATGTTCGAAATGGTACTCACATATTCTAATACTTTAATATTAAATCTTATAATAACTATGTACATGTAATTATTTTCTATCTCCAATAAAAATGAATTTAAAAATCATTGGACAAGTATTCTTTTTATCTATATATAATAGATGATCTAAAATTAGCTTCAAATTCCTTTTTTTAATAAAATATTGTACTCAGTCTTGTCAATTAATTACTAAACTTTGTGATCATTATTTTAATAACTAACACATATGTAAGTATATTGTTTTAACTTAGGTTACTTAAAATTAGCCAAACAAATCCTGCATATCCCTACAATACAAGTGGATAGACATGGTTGGTAAATAAAATTGTTACAGGCATACTTGAAAAAAAAAAATTGCTACAATTTATTAAAAATATAGTAATCAAATACATATAGGTAAAGATAAAAGCAATATGTACCTATACTACTACTAAGACTACTCTAATCTTTTCTAAACTTCAAAACTGCTGAGAAACTCTACAAGTTTTGCAATATTCAGGGGTTTGGACAAGTTATAGTCCATGCCGGCCTCTTTCATCTGCTGTATCTCCGGATCATCCGTATGCGCACTAGCAACAATTATGGGAATGTGCAACCTATATTTTGCTTCTTCCTCTCGAATTCTCCGCGTTGTTTCGATGCCATCCATAATCGGCATCTAATCAAACATTTACCACCATTATTAAATATGTGTGTGTTTGTGGAGACTAAATTGTACCGAAACCAAAATAGTAATGAAATGTTAGTAATTAATTACCTGGAAATCCATGAAGATATAGTTGAAGGATAGAGAATATATAATTCTAGACGTCCTCTGATATTCGAGGACTTTGGCGACATCCTGGAGAGCTTCTTGCCCATTACTCGAGATTTATATTGTCATCTCGAGTCTTGAAAGAACATAATTAACTATTATTTGCAATGAAGGCACATCATCTACGAGCATCACTTTCTTCCCACTTCAAGGTTTTTCAACTTCTCTGATCTCTGTTTTGTGTAGTGGGAGACTGATGGCGTCTAGAGGTGATGCGATTAGCCTAGGCGGGGAACTAGAAGCAAATGGATCGGCTTCCAAAATTTCTCTTCCAAATTCAAGTAAAAGCTTCAGTATCTGATCTAGTCTTGATCCATGGAAAGGCTGCGTAATGATGATGTCACTAGTAAAAAGTTCGTCTTCAGCAAGGTATTGCAGCTGATCACTTCCAGCCAGACAAGCTAATTATCTCGCAAAATATTCCAACATTTGCATCAATCGCGATCAATATAAAGTTTGGTAGCACCATTCCTCTGGTACTTTACTTTTTCTATGTTAAGGCACTCTTTGTACAATAGCATCCAAGAAAGTTAGTGGCACTTCTTTGGATCTAGTCCTACAACGGTGTGAGCCAGCTATCTTTTGTGTTGCTTCAATGCCATTTCTAACAGATTTAACAGCGAAAAAACATTGGTTTGATCTTTCTCTCTTGGGGTTAATATATCATGATTGTTTTTAATAAAAATGAACATCAAGTGGTGGTTTTTGCATATCAATCGGCAAACTACTGTAACCTGAGAGTATTTTTAGAACGTTGAACCAAATTTATAGGGAAAATTTTAGAGTGTATTCAATATAGATTGTATTGGATTTGTTTTGATTTTGAAAATCAATGGATTTTTAATTATGGATTTTATAAATCTTCTAAAATATTATTTTGGAGATGCTAAAGAAATGTAAAGTGGATATTTGGTTAAGTTTTTATTTATCTTTGCCTTGCAGGAAATACTAATACTAAAACAGATTTACAACGTTTACCTCAAATTCATAATAATCTTTGAAATTCATGCACAATTTTTATAAATTTGAAATATCTTTTACGATCTAATAGATTTCAGATTTCATTATTTTCTTAAAAATCATTAGCTTTAATTTTGATGTTACCGGATTTTTAAAACTTCTTATAAATTAATTCAATACCACATCTTTTGAAAATATTTAAAGTATTATTGATTTTAAAATTTCTTATATTCTTCAAATTATCATTGAATGTTGAGTATTGAACGCACAAAAGAATACAGAGGGGGGGTGAATGGATTCTTGAACTTTTCTTGTTCTTGAATCTGTTTGATGTATGTAGCAAGATATGTGTTATGTGTGTGTGCAGAAATATAGGTGCGGAAGATGAACAACACAAGACACAATATCACTTTAATCTAATATTTTATTAGATAAAGATTTGCTACAACCTATGAATACAAATGGTAGTATTCTCAGCTTCGTTTTTCTCAGAGAGATGTATATCTTGAATATGTATGTGAAAAACTTAACTGCTAGAGTAGTGAGGCTGTATTCTTATAGAACATGAATACAGCCTACTTACTACAAATAAGGTAGCTAAACAAATTTTCTTTCTAGTGTGTCTATCCTTTTTGAGTAAGCATCCAAACGGCTACAGGTTTGACTTCTTGAGGTTCTGCTCAGATCCATTTGTTTAGCTGTCTCTTGTACATCTCTCTAAGCTTCTTTGTAGGCTTTCCAAAGTACTTTACAGTTTGTGGTCCATAAAGTGTTTTGGCTTGTTGCAGGTTTCTGACTTGTACAATTTTTCCAGTATTTTGTCTCCAAGATTATATTCGAGAAGTAACTAAGTGATTGATTCGAGAACTAGAATTGACTTGATAGATAACTCTGAGTTCTCGAATATTGCAAAGTTGACATATCGAATTACTTCTCGAATAGCTCTTTTCTTCAGAAATCCTTGAGTTGTCGAATAGAGCATTTAACTTATCGAATCCCTGAGATATCGAATGAACCTTGACTTGTTGACTCCTAGAGAACTCGAATGATGCTTTGACTTGTTGACTTTCTGAGTTCTCGAATAGAGTAGTAGACATATCGAATCTCTGAGATATCGAACAGTGCATTCAGAGATATCGAATAATGTCTTTTGAGATATCGAATCCCTGACTTCTCGAAGGCTAGACTTCTCTAATATAACAAACATACTTCTCGAATTGGTACTTAGGCAAATCTTCATTCTCCAAAATCTAACTGTGTTTATTTTGACAGTATTGATCTTCAAGCTTGAGGCATGATCCTTGGAACTTCTTTCAAGCATTATTCTTTGACTTTTAATTACAGTTACATAGATAGAAATTGATGCCTATTACAAGTACTACAACAAGTAGAAACTCTACAACTAGAGGTTCCCTCAGTTAAGAGGTCATGTAGGTAATGCAAAGCATTACAAACAATTAGGCTTGTTATTAGATGTACTCAGGCATGCCTCTGTGACTAACAATCTCCCCCAAATTGTGAGTGAGACCCTTAGTCACAATTTCATGTTTGATAACAAGCCTAACATACATAAAGATAAAACTTGACAGTACATGTATGAAATTGATTAACAACATGGATAGAACTACAATGAGTGATCTTACAGATTATGATGAAATACTAGCCTTTGTCATTTGATTCCATCTCCATTGCCTTGGATAGTAGATCATCATATGCCTTCTGTTTCCTTTCTTTCTCCTTACTTGCATTCTCATCCATAGCTCTTATGATCTCTGCCATATCATCTAATTCTTCAAGCAGAATAGAGTTCTTGAAATCTTCAAGTACTGGCTTCAGAATGTTGGCAGGATAGTGATTGAGTAGGTTCATTCTTATATTGACCTGATCTCCATTTCTTCTCATATACTTCACAACATAGGGATTGAATTGAACTCTACACAATCCTTTTGCCCTTAGCTTTTCTGCTTCAACTTCTAGCCTATCAATCTCCTTCTCCCTTTCTAGCCATTTCTCAAAGCACCCCTTTCTTATCTTCTCAGCATAGTCTCTCTTCATCTTCACAAAATCAATCAACTCCAGCTTCCATACTCTTTCCACTTTGTCTTCAAAATCCAATAATGCAATAATTCTTTCTATCTCATATAGCTTGCCCCAATTTTGACAACCTCCTTGTTTGAATTTCATCTATTTTCCATCAGTGTATTTGATTTCATGGCAGTCATTCACAATTGCAGCATAGTAGATTCTTTGAGCTCTTAGAAATTGCAGTTGGTCTTCATCAAAATTTTCATCTAGTGGTTGGAGTTTCAGTCCTGGATAGATAGTTAGGGCCCTTGACTTGGGTAACTTCACTCTTCTTGCAGCATGCTTGAATTTAACCTTTTTCACTCCAATGCTTTGCAGAAACTTATGACCTTTGCTTGCATACTACTATAGTATACCATTAGCAGTTTGATTTTGGAAACATACAGATGGTTTCTTGATTTGTATCTTCTTCTCTTCTTGAGGTGGCAAAGCAGTTGCAGAGGCCATGGATGTAGATTTTGGTAGGTCACTACTAATTGTATTCACCCTAGACTTAGAGTCTTGTGTTACGGTGATATTAGAGTTATAAATGCCTAAGGCTTGCTGTTTTTCACATTTCCTCTCATAGCCTTTGCCTTGGTCATCATCACCTTTCTTGTCTTTACTATCCTTCTTCTTCTTCTTCTTCTTCTTCTTGTCTTCATCACCCTTATCACTCCTGTGATGTCTTCTCCTCCCATCACTCTTGTATTCATCTTTATCATCCTTATTCCTCCTTACTTTAGCCATCTTTGGGACAGAGCCAGTTGCTATGAACAATCTTAGAATATTCAATGCTTCCAACTCTTCAGCAGTCCTTATCCCATTCTTCTTTTGCAGTTGATCAATGATGTCAATTATAAATCTGTGATTTTTGATATTGAGATCCTTGGGAATGACAAGCTGATTGACACCTTCTATCTTTGTACCAGACTGATAGAGAATGGTTCTTGGATTAATGCACACTTCAGGCAATCTAGCTTGTTGACTATTCCTAAGTTCAGAGTACAGACTCTTGTTGTTCTCCCCTTTCTGCTCAATTAGTTCCAAGATAGCATCAATCTCAGTGAATTTTAGGACTTTCAAGGTGTCATAAGATAGATGCCATATTCTGCCATTGGTCACCATCATAATTTCCTTGAGAAAGATTTGATTTAGCTTTCTTGGAATCACTGTTAGATATTTGATTTGATCTTTGAGGCTCCTTCTGTACAACAGTGTATCTCCTTCAACCTTTGCCTTTAAGGCTTGCAGAAGCTTCAAGAATGCAGCATCATGATAAATCTCTGAATTTGCTACTTCTATCAGTTTGGTCTCTGTAACCACATTAACTTCAACTGGATCATCTTCATATCTGGAGGCTTGGACTAGATCACTTGGCATGGAACCTGCCACCACTGTAGTAGTGACAGTTTGCTTTTTGCCACTTGGAGTAGTGATGTGCCGGGTGGTAGAGTAACAACTGGCAGAAAAGATGGTGGTTCATCAGTTTTAGCTTTCCCTTTGCCTTGAAAATGAGTTGTAGTTTTTGAACCTTGACCACCCTCAATGATGACAATACCTTTCTCCTTAGGTTTCTCCCCCTTAGGTTTTGAGTTCCTTAAGGTCCTCTTCTCCCTCTTAGGCTTGTTGTCAGGCACAGAGGCTTTGGTAGGGGCCTTTGGGTTGGAAGAGGTGGGATTCATAGATTCATCAGGCAGAGGGAGTCCTATGTGCTTCATCATAGCAGACATCATCAGTTGTTGGTGAAGAAGAACCTCAGCTGTGGTGGTGGCTTGAGTGTCCAACTTTTCAGTAAGAGTTGCAACTGTGTCTGTAAGATGAGCATTTGACTGTTTGAGAGAGATCACTTCTTTCTCCAGTGCATCCACCTTTTTGAATAACTAAGTAGATTTAAAACTAGACAGTGATTGTTCCTTGAGCCTCAATACCTCAAATTTGGTCATTTCATGAACAGGGACTTTAGTTACCAACTTATCTCCATATTGATTTGCAAACAGAGTCCTTAGCATGGCATTCACTTCAATTGTCTGACCAAATAGATTTTGAAATTGAGTTTCTAGATTACTGACAGTTCCGTGAAGCAAAGCCAAGCCATTGTCCAGCTTGGTGCAGGTAGATTTGTAGTCTTGTATAGTTTTGAGGACAGAATCTAGAGTGGGAAACTTGGCAGCAAATTCTCTTTTTATTTCACTTACTTCCTTGGTTGTTGCATCACATACTTTATTGATTTCTGTTTTAACTCCCTTTCCAAGATAGTGAGCAACCTTGAGGAATCCCTTGTAATAATCATTTATAGCCTCATACACTTCACCAGGAGTCAGAGATTTGGCATTAGAGCCCAGTGAAGTGATGCATTCCTCTCTTAGGTATTGAAGAGCTTCATTGAGAGTAATGTCATATTTTCCTTGCAGCCAGGCATCTACATTGCCATCTCTCTCAGCTTCCTATGCTATTTTCTCCTTTTGCATCTCCACATCATCTTTGTGACACAGCAGAATGGTTTTATAGTCTGGATTTGATATGTTGGATGTGACCAGGTTTTGGGCTATTTTAACAAACTCAGGAATCTGATCCACAACTAAGCTTTGAAGTGCTTCAACCGTCAATTATGGTGGAGCAGACCCTGATCCTGAAGCACTGTCATGTTGCACAGGCTTCAGCCATTGTGACAAAAAGTCAGAGCTAGAGCTAGGCAAGCTAGACTCCTCAGTTACAGATGCAACTTCTGTAACCGGATGGATTGACTCTACTACTATTGTCTCCACAGGAGTGGGATGAGTTACAACAATAGTTAACACAGGCACAGAGTCTCTAGTGAAAACTAGTGAATCCTCTGTGTTTATGATGGTGTCATTAGGATATGCCCCAGCTTGCATTCCCTCACCATCTAAATGTTGTTCTTGGGTGGTGAGCAAAGTGTCATGCACTAAGTCACTTGAGTCCATTGGCTCACAAAGAGAAGAGAATTCTTGGTGATCAATGCCTTGCTCCTCAATTGCTTGAGTTGCAGGCTCCAAAGAAATTTCAGTGATAGATTCTGGAAGAGAAGTGTCTTGTAGATTTGATTTTGGCAACTCCCCCTGAGAAATAGAGGGAGTTTCAAGTGTGATGTGCTCTCCACTCAGTGTTGTGCCAGCCTTATCACTCCCAGGTGCTGACTCATTACAAGTAGATGCATTGGGGAGGATGCTTGATTCCATAAATGCACCCTGTTGAGAGGATACATCTAGTGAGTTGTTTTCCCCTGATTTTACAACTTCAGCCATCTGTGTGACTGAAGAGGTGGCTTTATATTTCTTCTTCTTTGGTCTCTGTAAGGGTGACTCAGGTTCCTTACTTTCTAGACCTAATTCTACTGCCAATGCTGCTTCTGTCAAGATATTCAGGGGTTCAGATTCAGTCTGTTTTCTCTTCTTCTTCTCCTTTTTACTAACACCACCCTGTTGAGAAGATGATGCAGGTGGCTCTGTGTTTGGTACAGTGTTTGGTTGAGAGGGTTGATTAGCAGGCCCTGGGTTAGCATTTTGTTCTACTTTCTTGGGCTGTGCTAGCTCAGACTTAGAGGCAAATATTGGCATGTTGTGGGGGTAAGACTCAAATAAACTCTGCATATGAGGAGTTATTTCAAGTCTCACATCCACATCATTCCTAGTCTCCAAGTTACCAAAAATGAGTTTGGTCATGGATTTCGGATAGCCTATTCTATTTCTATCTATCCCAGGCAATTCAATCAATTTATTATCTACAAAATTAAGAGCAGATTGAATAAAACGAGGGAAGAAAATTTCAGTACCTCTCTTGGTTGAGTTCTTACCAAGTCTCCCATATAACTCCTGCATAATTAGATTACCCACATTGATCTTCCTATCATATGCCAGGGAGTATGCAATTTACTATGCAGGTGCAATGATTTGATCAAAACTCGACTTTCTAGCAGTGAACACCTGTAGCAGTGTGGCGATCACAAAACTCCATTCCTTTCTCAGACACTTCCGGTTCATTTTTCCAATCTTGATTGTATCAGTATATCTGAAAAAGTTGAAGAATGTAATCAAATCATCATCAGATACCAGAGGGTGATACAGGTCTTGATGAAGTCCTAGTGCTTGATTCATATCCTCTGTAGTGATAGTAACGTCTTTCTCTTGTATTTTGCAGTAGATGATATAAGAGGTTACTGCATTTTCGAGAGCAACAACTTCCACAGTGGCTGTCCTCCAAAACTGTTCTAGAAGATCTAGGTACAGAGTTGGGTTGGCTGAGAGTGCATCCTTGATGTATGACTCAGACATCCAGTGAACGAAGCACTTGAAATTAGCATTGGGTGCTTTCACATCACTAGTAATAGCAATGAAGTTGGTGTGGGTAGGAATTGTGAGTTGGGTATTTGCCATTGTTACACACAGAGAGAGAGAGGAGAGAGAAGAGAATGAAGTTCGAAGAAGAAATTTAGCTTTTGAAGTTAGGATTTTCAGAGGTTTTGGAACTTTAGATGCTTGAGAAACCGAATGAAATTAAACGAATAGATGTAAAATTGTATAAGTATGAAGTACTTGAATTGTCGATTAGATATATGTTTTGTATCGACAAGTCAGGCATTCGAGAAGTAGAAATCAACTATTTGATAAGTCAAGAAAGGCTTAATCGATATCTCAAGAAATTTGTAACTCACAACTGACAATTATCTAACTTAGAAATAATTCCAAGTTAAATAAAATATGTTTTATGAGTGATTTAAAATTCTGAATAAAAATCCAAAAATGGTTAAGATTCAGCGAAAATTCAGCCTTTTCAAATGATTCGACAACTCAAATGTTCTATTCGAGAACTCAGTCATTAGAGAACTCAAATGTCCTATTCGAGAAGTCAAGCAAGTCTCTGTTCGATTTCTCCAAAATGCACTATTCGAGAACTCAAGAGTGTTCCAAATAGACTTGTTAGAGAAGTCGACCATAGACATGAAAGTCATTAGAGAAGTCTGACTTATCGAGCTATACTTTCCACTCATAAAATTTAATTTTCACTATCTTTTCAAAATTCACCAGAATTATTCAATGAAGAATATTCTAACAAATTAAATAGTGATAATCTTAAAATTTCATAGAAATTTCAAGCTAACTAAATATGATTTTCAACATATGCAGCAAATCTGAAATATTTATAAATCATATTCCAGCCAACACTTACTTAAAAAATATTGAGCATTTAGATAAAGTAAGTGTTTACTGCTGCAACAATCTAGTTGATATTTTCACTTAGCCAAACTCTGAAGAATTCAGCATTCCAATCTCACTAACCAACCTTGTGAAGGTGGCTTCATCCAATGGCTTAGTGAATATATCAGCTAATTGTTTATCTGTGGAGACATAATGCAACTCAATAGTTCCATTAGTTGCATGCTCCCTAATAAAATGATATTTGATGTCAATGTGCTTTGTCCTAGAATGATTGACAGGATTGGCAACTATAGAGATTGCACTTGTGTTGTCACGTCACACATGATTGGAATTCTTTCTAACACAAGTCCATAATCTCTAAGCTGATTTCTAATCCAAAGCACTTGAACACAACAACTTCCAGCAGCTATGTATTCAGCCTCAGTTGTGGAAGTTGACAATGATTGTTGTTTCTTGCTGTACCAAGAGACTACCCTTTGTCCAAGAAACTAGCAGCTACCTGAGGTGCTTTTCCTATCCACTCTGCATCCAGCATAATCAGCATCAGAATAGCCAATGAGATTGAACCCTGTGTCCTTAGGATACCATAAACCCAAGTTTGGAGTGCCCTTCAGATATCTAAAGATCCTTTTTATAGCAATAAAATGTTATTCCTTTGGATTTGATTGAAACCTTGCACACAGACATGTAGCAAACATGATGTCTGGCCTACTTGCAGTGAGATAGAGTAGAGAACCAACCATGCCTCTGTAGACTGAGATATCTACTTTCTTGCCTTTGACATCTTCATCCAATTTTGTGGCAGTGGCCATGGGTGTCTTTGCAGGTGAGCAGTCTTCAAGGTCAAACTTCTTCAATAAATCCTTAATGTACTTGGTTTGACTGATGAAGATACCATCCTTCCTCTGACTAACTTGCAATCCAAGAAAGAATGTTAACTCTCCCATCATACTCATCTCATATCTGCTTTGCATGAGCTTAGAGAATTTCTTACACATCTTCTCATTTGTAGAGTCAAATATGATATCATCCACATAGATATGAACTAGGATAATATCATTACCATGCTTCTTGTAAAACAGAGTCTTATCCAATGTGCCTCTAGTGAATTTATTTTCAAGAAGAAATTGTGATAAAGTATCATACCATGCCCTTGGAGCCTGCTTAAGTCCATACAATGCCTTAAGCAATCTGTAGACAAATTCTGGGAAATGTGGATCCTCAAAGCCAGGTGGTTGTTGCACATAAACTTCTTCTTCCAATTCCCCATTCAGAAATGCACTATTGACATCCATTTGATAGACTTTAAAGTTTGAATGAGCAACAAATGCCAAGAAGATTCTGATGGCTTCCAATCTAGCAACAGGGGCAAATGTCTCATCATAATCAATGCCTTCCTATTGAGAGTATCGTTTTGCAACCAACCTTGCTTTGTTTCTTACTATTACACCATCTTCATCCATCTTATTCTTCAGAACCCATTTTGTTCCAACAATGGTTTTGTTCTTTGGTGCAGGGACAAGTTCACATACTTTGTTTCCTTCAAATTGATTCAGCTCCTCTTGCATAGCAATAATCCAATCTGGATCCAACAGTGCATCATCAAGTTTCTTAGGCTCAATCTGAGATAGAAAGCAACCATAGAGACACTCATTTTGAGTTTCTCTCCTAGTTCTCACTCCTGCATTTGGATCTCCAATAATTTGCTCTGCAGTGTGTGATCAATCCCATTTCCTTGAATGCTCAGTTTGATTTCTCAACCTTGATGTTGCGTCATCATCCAAGTCATGATCATTTTCATTTCCTCCCCCTGTGAAGTTGCCACTATTCACAGGTGTGTCTTGGATGCTTGTCTCTTCACTGTTGATTGACACAAATTCTTCTTTTGCTTCATCATTCACTTGAGTTTGTTGAACTACAGTTTCAACTTCAGTTTCAATCTCTTCATCAGAATCATCTAGATTTTCAAACTTTAATGGATCTCTATCTTCATCATTGGCTTCTTCTAATCCAGGTAGTTTGTTGTCATCAAATGTCACATATGTGCTTTCCATAACTTTCTTTTGACTGATGACATAAACTTTGTATGCAATTCTCTCCATAGAATAGCCAAGAAAAATTCCTTCAAATGCCTTTGCATCAAACTTTCCAACATATTCTGAATTATCCTTTAATACAAAGCATTTTCTTCCAAAAGTATGAACATACTTAAGAGTAGGCTTCTTTCCAGTCATCAAATTGTAAGGTGTCTTTCCAGTATTTTTGTTGATGAGAGTTCTGTTCTGGATATAGCATGCAATGCTCACAGCCTCAGCCCAAAAACATGTAGGCATCTTTGCATCAAGCAACATTGTTCTAGCAGCCTCAATAAGAGTTCTATTCTTTCTCTCAACAACTCCATTTTGTTATGGAGTCCTTGGAGCTGAGAATTGTTGAGAAATGCCATTCTCTTTGCAAAATGCTTCAAGTAAGGCATTTATGAACTCTGTTCCATTATCACTTCTCAATGCAATCACACTTGCATTGTTGGCCTTTGCTTCCTTATCAACTTTCTTTATGTGCTCAATGATCACTTATGGAGCCTCATCCTTTGATGCTAGAAATTCCACCCATGTATACCTTGTGAAGTCATCAACCATCACCAGGGCATACTTCTTTCTTGAGAGTGACATAATATTGACATGCCCAAACAAATCCATATGAATTAATTGCAGGGGCTTGGTGATTGATGTCACTGTCTTTGACTTGTGGCTAGACCTTTTCATTTTTCCCTTTTGACAAGCCTCATACACTCCTTCTTGACAGAATTCAAGTGTGGGCATGCCTCTTACTAACCCTCTTTTGACCAGAGAATTAATGGCCTTGAAGTTCAAGTGTGATAGCTTCTTATGCCACAACCAACAATCTTCATTTGATGCTTTTGAGTAGAAGCAACAAACTTTGTCCTTGCTTGCAGAGTCCATATTGGCTACAAACAGGCTTCCTTTCCTCACTCCAGATAGAGCAAAGTCACCAGTCTTCTTGTGGGTGATCAAACATTCATCCTTGTCAAAGTTTACTTTGAATCATCTGTCTATAAACGTAAACTGACCAACACTTAGCAGATTATGCTTGAATCCCTTGACTAGTGCTACATCTTCAATGATGACATTACCAACTTTTAACTTGCCATATCCCAATGTGTTACCCATGCTGTCATATCCAAAAGCAACCATTGGGCCAGCCTTTTCCTCATACTGTGATAGCAGGGCCATATCACCAGTCATATGATTTGAGCATCCATTGTCCAAAATCCACATGACTTTCTTTTCTTGTTCTTTGCCCTGCATACATAAAGGTATTACTTCTCCTTTGGTACCCAAACAAGTTTGGGTCCACTTGGCTTAGAAACAGATTTATCAAAAACAACATGCTTATTAGTTTTCTTAGGACTAGTCTTCTTGTCACTGTTAGAAGTATTAGAAACTGAGGTCTCAGACTTAGGTGACAGAGGTACCTTCCTAGCTCTAGGAGGACTTGAAGACTCTGGCCTTGTGTAGTGTGTGTAAATGTTGTGACTGATGCAACCATCCATGAATTGTCTTCTCAAATTAAAACAGCTAGTCATAACATTCATATTGCATGGCATACAGTCAAGTTTATCTCAAAAAGGTGAATCTCTATGTCTTAAAGGCACAGAGCAATCATAGAATGGTTTAGCTACACTACCAGTTGGTTTCTTGCATGCATGAGTTAAGTGATTAGTGCTAAAACAGTTTTTACAAACTTTCCTAGGGGCATTTGGCACATAAGCATAATTGTTATTCTTGTGTATCCCTAGTTTGCCATTCCTGTTATGTTTCTTATTAGCCACTTTCTTCTTAGATTCATTTTTCCTAGCTGAAACAAACTTCACAAACTTCTCAGGTCTAGGTCTACCTCCTACTGGCTCCTTGGCTTGACACTCTCACCCTTAGAGGATGCGGGTTGTTCACTAGATTGTGCCTCATCCTCATCATTCAACATTTGTTTAATGAGTAAGGCATCCTCATCAATCTCAAATGTTGGTTCTTTAAAAATTGGAGACTCAGTCTTTTTCAAAATGTGAGGTACTTCCTCCTGAACAACTATGTCATCTTCAATGACAGCATAGCATTTCCTCTATTTAAAAGTGTCATAGTCAAGTCCAATGGCAGCCTTGGGTTTAGCTTGGTTTCTCACATGGTAAGACTGCAATAGACTAGATGAGTTCTTAAAAGATTTTAGTTTGAATTCATTTTCAGCTAGTTCATCCCTTAGAGCCTTCTCAACCTGACTAGCACATAGAACCTTATTCTGCAGATATTCAACTCCTTTCTTAAGGTTATCTACTTGCATAGCAGTTATCTCAAGTTCCTCATTTTTCTTGTTTAACAGTTCATTTCTAGTAGACAGTTTAGCAATCTCTTCATTAGCAACAGTCATACTAGTATGAATATTAAACATTTCAATATACAATTGTTCAACCATGCATTTATATTCAGAAACAGAGATATCTATGGTAGTGAGAGATGGTACCTGAGAGTCAGATGGAGATTGTTCATCCTTGGAATCAGCCATCAAGGCATAGTTGCAGAATTCTTGCTCTTCTCCATCACTATCAGAGTCATCCCAACACTTCCCTTCAGCTATGTAGGCCTTGCCTTGTGTTTGCTTTCTCAGAAGGGCCTCATACTTAGCTTCAAGCTCTAGAAACTCCTTATCCTTTTTTTTAGGCTTCTTGCATTCACTGGCAAAATGCCCTAGGTCATTGCATCTATAACACCTTACAGATGACCTATCCACATGGCTGGTTTTGAATTTATTCTTGTTTGCTTTCACAGGTGTCTTGCTCTAGTTGAATGAATGGTTTTGGGGTCTAGGTTTGAAGGGTTGGTTTCTCTTGAATCTGATGTTTGGAAATTTTCTGGCCATGAAAGCATATGAAGTGTTTTCCATGCCATCTAGCTCTTCAAGAGTATAGAACTCTTCTTCTTCCTTCTCCTCAACAGGTTCAGTCACTTCACCTTCATTTTCTTCATCATCTACTATCTCCTCTATCCTAAGCTGACTTGTAGATGCTTCTAGGTCTTGAACAGATTTGATGACAATCAAGGCACATGATGTGTTTATCATTCTGCCTTGGTTGGCTTGGATATCCCTCTTCTGAAGCAAATCAAGCTCATGAGTCTTTAAAACCCCATAGAGCACATCATATGTGACTTTTTTCAAATCTCTTTCTCTTAGAGAAATGACCCTTTGCTCTAGATGGTTTGGTGAAGACAATAGAAACTTTATGTTCAACTCCTTGGTGCTGTAAACCTTCCCATTCATCTGTAGCTCAGTCACCAGCTTGTGAAACCTTTCAAACATTTTAGTAATGCTTTCCTTGGTCTGAGCCATGAAAGCTTCATACGTTGTGACCAATATCTGTTTCTTATTTTCTGTAACCTCATCTGTTCCCTCACATAGCACCTCAATATGATCCCACATCTCCTTTGCTTTTTTGCAAGAGGCTATATTAGCAAACATTGACAGTTCCATAGAATCTATGATTAATAACATGAGATGATTGTCAAGAACAACCATCTCCTTTTCTGTCTCTATCCATTTGGATGGTTCTTTAGTGACATAGGATCTTGGAATGGTTACAGTTCCAACAGTCTTTTCTGGAATCTCCTGTTGTGGAACAAAGGGACCATTCTTGAGTATCTCAGGATATAGAGGGTTAGTAGCTTTGATGAACAACAGCATTTTAATCTTCCAGAGGTTGTAATTCTCTTTGTCGAACTTAGGGCCTTCACTGTTCCTATAGTCTGCTCTGATACCACTTGTTGAGTATTGAACGAACAAAAGAATACAGAGGGGGGGTGAATGGATTCTTGAACTTTTCTTGTTCTTGAATCTATTTGATGTATGTAGCAAGATATGTGTTATGTGTGTGTGCATAAATATAGGTGCAGAAAATGAACAACACAAGACACAATATCACTTTAATCTAATATTTTATTAGATAAAGATTTGCTACAACCTGTGAATACAAATGGTAGTATTCTCAGCTTCGTTTTTCTCAGAGAGATGTATATCTTGAATATGTATGTGAAAAACTTAACTGCTAGAGTAGTGAGGCTGTATTCTTATAGAACATGAATACAGCCTACTTACTACAAAAAAGGTAGCTAAACAAATTTTCTTTCTAGTGTGTCTATCCTTTTTGGGTAAGCATCCAAACGGCTACAGGTTTGACTTCTTGAGGTTCTGCTCAGGTCCATTTGTTTAGCTGTCTCTTGTACATCTCTCTAAGCTTCTTTGTAGGCTTTCCAAAGTACTTTACAGTTTGTGGTCCATAAAGTGCTTTGGCTTGTTGCAGGTTTCTGACTTGTACAATTTTTCCAGTATTTTGTCTCCAAGATTATATTCGAGAAGTAACTTAGTGATTGATTCGAGAACTAGAATTGACTTGATAGATAACTCTGAGTTCTCGAATATTGCAAAGTTGACATATCGAATTACTTCTCGAATAGCTCTTTTCTTCAGGAATCCTTGAGTTGTCGAATAGAGCATTTAACTTATCGAATCCCTGAGATATCGAATGAACCTTGACTTGTTGACTCCTAGAGAACTCGAATGATGCTTTGACTTGTTGACTTTCTGAAAACCAATATTTATAAAATTTTGTAAAGTTTGACAATGTATAAGTAAAAGTAACATTTTTGAATCATTTTTGTTGTCGATGGCATTATGAGAGACGTGATTGCTTAGTTTGTTGATTAAATAATTTGTATGCAAAAAAAAGAAGCATAATGTAAATGTGATAAGAGGTGTGATTGACTTAACTTGTCGATAAATTTGGTCGTACGACAAACAAAATGGAATTCAAATGCATTCCGTAAGTCATGCTTCATATTTTTTGGAGTGATCCGACACCTGTATCTATTCATTTAATTAATTTTTTGAGCATTTGTAAGAACTTTTTTGTATGTAATATTAAATTTAAATTCATGGACACATGTTCGAAATGGTACTCACATATTCTAATACTTTAATATTAAATCTTATAATAACTATGTACATCTAATTATTTTCTATCTCCAATAAAAATGAATTTAAAAATCATTGGACAAGTATTCTTTTTATCTATATATAATAGATGATCTAAAATTAGCTTCAAATTCCTTTTTTTAATAAAATATTGTACTCAGTCTTGTCAATTAATTACTAAACTTTGTGATCATTATTTTAATAACTAACACTACTCTAATCAAATACAGTAATCAAATACATATAGGTAAAGATAAAAGCAATATGTACCTATACTACTACTAAGACTACTCTAATCTTTTCTAAACTTCAAAACTGCTGAGAAACTCTACAAGTTTTGCAATATTCAGGGGTTTGGACAAGTTATAGTCCATGCCGGCCTCTTTCATCGGCTGTATCTCCGGATCATCCGTATGCGCACTAGCAACAATTATGGGAATGTGCAACCTATATTTTGCTTCTTCCTCTCGAATTCTCCGCGTTGTTTCGATGCCATCCATAACCGGCATCTAATCAAACATTTACCACCATTATTAAATATGTGTGTGTTTGTGGAGACTAAATTGTACCGAAACCAAAATAGTAATGAAATGTTAGTAATTAATTACCTGGAAATCCATGAAGATATAGTTGAAGGATAGAGAATATATAATTCTAGACGTCCTCTGATATTCGAGGACTTTGGCGACATCCTGGAGAGCTTCTTGCCCATTACTCGAGATTTATATTGTCATCTCGAGTCTTGAAAGAACATAATTAGCTATTATTTGCAATGAAGGCTCATCATCTACGAGCATCACTTTCTTCGCACTTCAAGGTTTTTCAACTTCTCTGATCTCTGTTTTGTGTAGTGGGAGACTGATGGCGTCTAGAGGTGATGCGATTAGCCTAGGCGGGGAACTAGAAGCAAATGGATCGGCTTCCAAAATTTCTCTTCCAAATTCAAGTAAAAGCTTCAGTATCTGATCTAGTCTTGATCCATGGAAAGGCTGCGTAATGATGATGTCACTAGTAAAAAGTTCGTCTTCAGCAAGGTATTGCAGCTGATCACTTCCAGCCAGACAAGCTAATTATCTCGCAAAATATTCCAACATTTGCATCAATCGCGATCAATATAAAGTTTGGTAGCACCATTCCTCTGGTACTTTACTTTTTCTATGTTAAGGCACTCTTTGTAAAATAGCATCCAAGAAAGTTAGTGGCACTTCTTTGGATCTAGTCCTACAACGGTGTGAGCCAACTATCTTTTGTGTTGCTTCAATGCCATTTCTAACAGATTTAACAGCGAAAAAACATTGGTTTGATCTTTCTCTCTTGGGGTTAATATATCATGATTGTTTTTAATAAAAATGAACATCAAGTGGTGGTTTTTGCATATCAATCGGCAAACTACTGTAACCTGAGAGTATTTTTAGAACGTTGAACCAAATTTATAGGGAAAATTTTAGAGTGTATTCAATATAGATTGTATTGGATTTGTTTTGATTTTGAAAATCAATGGATTTTTAATTATGGATTTTATAAATCTTCTAAAATATTATTTTGGAGATGCTAAAGAAATGTAAAGTGGATATTTGGTTAAGTTTTTATTTATCTTTGCCTTGCAGGAAATACTAATACTAAAACAGATTTACAACGTTTACCTCAAATTCATAATAATCTTTGAAATTCATGCACAATTTTTATAAATTTGAAATATCTTTTACGATCTAATAGATTTCAGATTTCATTATTTTCTTAAAAATCATTAGCTTTAATTTTGATGTTACCGGATTTTTAAAACTTCTTATAAATTAATTCAATACCACATCTTTTGAAAATATTTAAAGTATTATTGATTTTAAAATTTCTTATATTCTTCAAATTATCATTGAATGTTGAGTATTGAACGCACAAAAGAATACAGAGGGGGGGTGAATGGATTCTTGAACTTTTCTTGTTCTTGAATCTGTTTGATGTATGTAGCAAGATATGTGTTATGTGTGTGTGCAGAAATATAGGTGCGGAAGATGAACAACACAAGACACAATATCACTTTAATCTAATATTTTATTAGATAAAGATTTGCTACAACCTATGAATACAAATGGTAGTATTCTCAGCTTCGTTTTTCTCAGAGAGATGTATATCTTGAATATGTATGTGAAAAACTTAACTGCTAGAGTAGTGAGGCTGTATTCTTATAGAACATGAATACAGCCTACTTACTACAAATAAGGTAGCTAAACAAATTTTCTTTCTAGTGTGTCTATCCTTTTTGAGTAAGCATCCAAACGGCTACAGGTTTGACTTCTTGAGGTTCTGCTCAGATCCATTTGTTTAGCTGTCTCTTGTACATCTCTCTAAGCTTCTTTGTAGGCTTTCCAAAGTACTTTACAGTTTGTGGTCCATAAAGTGCTTTGGCTTGTTGCAGGTTTCTGACTTGTACAATTTCTCCAGTATTTTGTCTCCAAGATTGTATTCGAGAAGTAACTTAGTGATTGATTCGAGAACTAGAATTGACTTGATAGATAACTCTGAGTTCTCGAATATTGCGAAGTTGACATATCGAATTACTTCTCGAAAAGCTCTTTTCTTCAGGAATCCTTGAGTTGTCGAATAGAGCATTTAACTTATCGAATCCATGAGATATCGAATAGTTTTCTGAGTCTTTGAGATATCGAATGAACCTTGACTTGTTGACTCCTAGAGGACTCGAATGATGCTTTGACTTGTTGACTTTCTGAGTTCTCGAATAGAGTAGTAGACATATCGAATCTCTGAGATATCGAACAGTGCATTCAGAGATATCGAATAATGTCTTTTGAGATATCGAATCCCTGACTTCTCGAAGGCTAGACTTCTCGAATATAACAAACATACTTCTCGAATTGGTACTTAGGCAAATCTTCATTCTCCAAAATCTAACTGTGTTTATTTTGACAGTCTTGATCTTCAAGCTTGAGGCATGATCCTTGGAACTTCTTTCAATCATTATTCTCTGACTTTTAATTACAGTTACACAGATAGAAATTGATGCCTGTTACAAGTACTACAACAAGTAGAAACTCTACAACTAGAGGTTCCCTCAGTTAAGAGGTCATGTAGGTAATGCAAAGCATTACAAACAATTAGGCTTGTTATTAGATGTACCCAGGCATGCCTCTGTGACTAACATTGAATAACATTATTTTTACGAACAAATACTTTTTGAATTATATAATCTAAAAAGATTCAAAATATTCCTAAAAAGTTAATTGAAAATATCGAATAGGTTTGAAATAGATTATTGAAAAGAAAATTATAAAAAGGAAATTTTTAACGTAAATGATATCGTGATTGTTATATGCCCAAATTTGAGATAAAAATGTGATTTTTTTTTGTTTAAAAGAGGAGTTGACTATGTTGGTATTTTCCTATCCAAGCATTTATTTAAATCATCTTAAATGAAAAATAATAAATTTTGTGTAAATAGAATAAGGTACGTTGTTAGTCATAGAGACACGTTTGTAACCATATAGTAACAAGCCTACTTGATCACAATAATACTTTATATTACTTACATGACCCCTTAGTTGGGGAACCCTTTAGTTAGGTTTTCTAACTTGTAAATTGTACTTGTACTAGGCATCAACTTTATTTGTGTATTGTACAAAAAGTCATGAAATAATGTTTGAAAGAAGATCCATGAATCATGCCTCAAGTTGAAGAACAAGGCTGAAGATATAAACACAGTTGGAGTTTGAAGAATGAATATTTGCCTAAGTACAAATTCGAGAAGTAATTTGCTCTATTCGAGAAGTCAAGGATTCAACATGTCAAAGACTCTATTCGAGAACTCAAGAAGTCAACAAGTCAAAGTATCATTCGAGTTCTTAGGAAGTCAATCAAGTCAATGTCGTATTCGATATCTCAAGGATTCCATACGTCAAAAGGCCAGCGACATCTCAAGAATTCCACAAGTCAAGAAGCTATTTGATATCTCAAGGATTCCAGAAGTAAAGGTTCATTCGAGAAGTAATTCAATATCCTAAAAAGGTTTGTTCGAGAACTCAGAGTTGTCTAGCCATTCAAAGTAGTTCTCGAATCAAGTATTTAGTCATTTCTCAAATGTATTTAGAAGACAAATTACTAAAGATTCTCAAGATATAAAATCTACACAAACCAAGGTACCTGCAATAGTCAATTTATTGCAGAGTGTACCTGGAAAAGTCTACAAAGAAGTTTAGAGAGAAATTCAAGGAAAAGCATATGAAAAAGCGGATCTGGTCAGAGTAAAACAAAGTTATATCACATGTTACCCAGACTTGCACCAAAGTAGTATAGACAAGTTAGAAAAGAGAATTTGTCTGTTAATAATTTCGTAAAAGTTGACTCTGTACATGTTCTGTAGGTGCACATCTTCACTTCTTTAGTTGTTAAGTTTTTCATTGCAAACAATTAGAAAATATCTCAAAGAAAAATGAAGCTGAGAATACTTCATTTGTATTCACAATTTGTAGCATACTTCGATCTAATAAAACATTAGATTAAAGTGAGTTTGTCTGTGTTCTTATTTCCATAATTAATATTTGTTAAACACACACCACTTTGATACAACCACCTAAACAGATTCAAATAAGTTCATATTCGAAGGAAAATCCAAGAAAGTTAGAAAATACATTCCCCCCTCCCCTCTGTATTTTCTTGGTGTGTATTTCATACTTAACATTACTTAAGTGATAGAAATGATTTTGAAAAACGTCTTTCAAAAAATCAAGTTCAAAAATAAGAGTGTGACACCTATGTACCTTATCATATTAAGAAAATTAATTAATTCGTCAATAAATTTATAAACAAAAATAATTACAAACTGTAATTCAATTTACAAATTAACTAATAATATCCACCGAATACCAAAAAATATATTATTCAAAATTTGACTAGCGCAAGTCAAAATTTAACCACATTTATATATGCAAATGCTGAGGAAGTTTGGGGTACCAGCTTAAATCTACAACTACGATTCCAAACTCAAAACGTAGTAAAAGTTTAATTTTAAAAATACCTAAATAATTTTATACGAGTTTTTATGAGTTATAAATCAGTGAACAAAAATCATTACTAATTCCACTTTACAAGATCAAAAACATATGATAATCAATCACAAATTATCTCATGTACATGTGCATATCCTTCTGTAATCAATTTTATTTGTTATAATCCATTTTATTTTTTGTAACCTATCGTACTCTACATCGTCCTGGGTTTCCAAGATCTGACCTGAAAGTCCCACTATATGATCCGAAGACCTCCAATATATGACCCGAAGGTCCCACTATACAAGGATCGCAATGCCTTTTATTAATCGGGTTGATTATCAATTGACTCACTTATTTCACTCTATTATATAAAGTGGATCACCGACGAAATTTTGGTCTCATTTAAGTCACTCGACACAAAATAATTTACATTATGTTAAACTTTTGAAAAATTGATGTTAAAATAAATTCTTTTCGTAAATTCTATGATGGGGACTTGAATAACACTCGTGGACTTGTTCACATGGCAAGGTGATGATAGTGTTTTAAGATAGATTTCCACAAAATGAAATTAATTCAAAAAATTTGTAGAATTAAAGGTTGAATTCGAATGTAATGGAAAATGGGTACGTAGAACCCTAAAAACTCGATGTATTGAATATTTATAGAAGCATGTCGTGACTGAGTTGACATGCTTTGTCAAAAAATTATCCAACTTAGTTTTTTCCATTTTATTAAAATTTAACTAAATGTAACTTAATTCAAAATGAGTGATTTACATTATACCAAATATTTGTCGATAATCTACTTGAAAAAATAGAATAAAACAAGTGAGTCAATTGATAATTTTTTTTATTTTTTATTTTTGCTAAATTGAGTCAATTGATAATTAATCCTTTATTCATCTTACATGCATGCATTCAAGTCTAACATGATAGACAACAACCATTTAAGATCATACCCATTATATAATTAACGAGTGATGTTGTGCTCAAAATCCGCCTTGAACTTGATTTAAGGCCCATTAAGGTTACATGTCCGAGTTATGTGGATATGGAGGAATAGGCTGGGTCAGGTATGGATACATCGGCCCTACATGCCTTGAAAATATATTAATGGATGAAGAATCTGGCATCTAAAGCGGGGTTCAGTCATGCAGGGGTTCAGGTGTTTGAACCCCATGTGTGGGTATTGCTATATGAAATCCTGATAGGGGTTCATGCAGGTGAAGGACTTCCAGGAAGGGTTCCACTCGTACCCCAACCGATCGCGGAAATTGGATAAACAGCCTCCTAAATTATAGGAGAACAGATATATGTCAGCCTAAACGACTTCTGGATAACTCCATAACTCCAGGAGCATACCTTATCACTTTGTAACAGCCTATCTGAAAGGATTTACATGGCGACAACAAGGTAAATGGAAGATAATTACAAGACATGTGTAATATATACACAAAATGTGGATAATTACACAATACTAGCCTACAACCTGTGCGATGCATAAATGATTTTTAATATTTTTATCTTATTTTTTAATATTTTTATATTATTATTCATAATTTTAATATATGTTTTTCAATTAGTACAAAAATAAATTATAGAAGATACTAAAATATAATAATGAATATTTGATAGTATTCTAAACGATAGTGTTTTTCTTCTATATTAAAAATAGATCATATAACTTTTTAAATTTAATATGATTTTATTGAAATTTATATTATATTTAAAAGAACTGGGCTTGGAAAATAAAAAAATATAATTGGGCCTTAAAGGTCTTGGACATCTAGTCAGATTCTGATTTAGCAGGCCTAATACGACTATGACTAATTGTCGTGTGCTTTGGTGTGTGTTGTATGACAAAAAAAGAGTGACAAAAAAAAAAGAATACCAAACCGACAACCAAATATACCCTATTTTGCTTATAATAGTATAGTATAGATATACATGATGTATACATACAGGCGGCCGTAAAGCATAAAGCTGGGATTCAAGCAGCATCCTAAGGAGGCTAGGACTCTTCTTCATCAACGAAATAACAAACGGATTAGCATGGTCAGGAGGATAAGGCTTATCAAAATACGTGGCTGAACTATCAACAAGGAACCCAAAATCCTAGTACTACATGGTTATTGATTCCTATAAATATAGGATATGTAGGCACTTTACAGGGGTTGAATTTCATTTCTCTCTACAAAAATTATGTAGAAACATCACATTTCTGAGCATCGTAGGCGGCTGGGTGTGAATTACCCCATCACCTTTGCCCGGAAACTTTGCAAACTCAATCTCAAACACAGCCACAAACACCACCCACTTCCGGCAGTTGAACGCCAGCTGTGGTGCGCAAACCCGCTTTTGTCGCCAATTTCTATGCAATTCATCCGTTATACCAACAACAACCTTCATAAATGTCACAACAAGTACCAAATAAATTCAGGTATACACAAAACTATTCCGCTAATCATTTAACAAGCAATTAATTAAAACATAAATAGTACATCATAAATGGAATAATTATAGCACGTAAATCATGCAATCAAATTAGTAAAATAATTATGAAATAAAAATTCCATTTATTGGCATATCTCTTATTTATGCTTCCCTCGTAGCCCTTATTACTCGATAGGTTTATCATAACCTTCTACAATATCCTTATTAATACCTGTAAAAGTTCTGAATAAACGAAAATTTTGGAAATTACAAAATTATATTACAATCTAGTTGCTTAGCTATATCACAATACATTTCATGTCGTGTTCTCACCGATCCATCTTGCTGTTATTATCATGCCCGTGTTTTAGAGAATTGGATTAAGCTTCTACTGAAACTGCAACATGTTCGGTTCTTTTGAACTCTTACATGCCGGATGTTCCTGAAAGTACTGGTATTCCTTTGTTTGTCAACGTGGAATATGTCTTGTAACCTGTAAGAGATTCAAGCAGTACACCACAACCATTCACTGATTGGATTTTACCAGTCACAATGCAATCATTAGTCCGAAATATACTTACTGGACTAGGTTTGAAAAATAAATTGCTCTTAAATTTCAGATTATTAAAGGTTGTCACAGATTACTGTCTGCTCTTCTATCATCTACATGAATTTCCATATTCGAATGAATGATGAATGAAAGGCACAAGGACGTACGGAAGGTCGGGCGAAATTGGTGGTAATGTGCAGGGAAAAGAGCTTTTATCGTTGAAAGAACAAACGCTTAAAACAGATGCTGTCTTCAACCATGCCAGCAAACTTAAGAAGCAGTGCTTTCTACCACATACTTGGAAGTTATCTGTACTCAATTTTATTTAATTGATAAATCTCTAAGTTACAATATATCAGGAAAGTTTTGTATGAGATTTGAACAGAGTTTACACGCCTTCAAAAGTACAAAGCGCAGGATTTGTATGAGATTTCAACCTCACTATAAGGTGCAAGAATTGTTCTCTACATGTTCAGTCGGGGAAATTTTCAAGTAACCTTAAAACCTCCAAAATTTTAATGCATTTGGCTCTTTGACCGAGCTTTGAAGGGCGAAAAACACACCAAAACGCAAGAGAATGCTTAAGCCCAAGTCCATTCGAGCATTACTATTTTATAATCCTAATCAAGTTGCAACTCTAGTCAATAATAACACCTAGTTACAACTTTCCAAAAGGTAGATTCTTAACATTGAAGGCTAGGGCGGTTCACAATGAACTCTACATCCAACATCAATAGGTACACTGCAGGCCAAAAGGGCTCAAGATCATATTTGCTAACTAGCATACAGATAACTGAAGCAGAAGGCAACTAGAATAAATAACTGGAGAGGTCCTTGCAAAGATTTTTTGAAGCACAACCAAACAATTGATAATGAAGCCACAATCCAACATTATTGAAGCTTCTATCAACCAACACGGGCTCAGAAAAAGTAGGTCAGAATACCAATTCTTAAAAATGCAAAGTGCACAATGAGTAATAAAACAATGTATCAAAACATTTGTTACTGCTTTGACGAAATAATCATATGATATAACTATCTATTAGTTTAACAGAATTAACTGCTTTGGTGTCAAATATGACCTCATCTCAAAAACCAAGAGTCTACATCAGCACTCAAAGAACAAGAACAGAGTAGCTCAAAAGTATATTTATTCTGGAAAGAAATAGTGATTCTTCTGCTCCTTACGCATTCACCTTAAACTGCTCGATGGAATAAGAGTAATAACTTATGCAGTAGCATGTTTCAGATATGCAATGAGGTCTGCACGTTCCTGTGGTTTCTTCAGCCCCGGGAACACCATCTTAGTTCCAGGAATATACTATAACAAAACAAATAAAGAGCATGAAGCGTTAGGTAGCCAGGTAAAAAAGTTTCTGCAACATTTAGGACATAATCCAATATATGAAACCCAACAAGAGAACACAATCTGAGGTAATTTGATGATTAAAACCACATTTGGTCCAACAATGGTCAACCCTTTACAAGATAATTACTGAAAGATACACATATCTGATAGACACTTGAGGTCTTCTCTATTACAGAGATTGCAAAAACAAAGCACTAGTGCATTAATTTTTTAGACCATGCAAGTTGCGAGTCACCAGACTAGAAAAACATACTTCATTACCAATAACAGTTTTGAACACAATTATATCCCATTCAAGATTAATATAGAAGCTCACACAAAGGCCACTTCTAGATGCTGCTCCTAATAAAAAGTAACCTACATAATACATAATTATTTGAATAACCTTGTTCTGCGTTTGAGAAGACAATGATGCAAACTGATAAACAATTGTCAGCTAAAGACTGACCTCAGTCAAATAATCACCTTAACATTTTATAAATTGCTCATCATATTTTCAAAAGCATGGCATGGATACAAAGAGATATAAAAGAGAAACTGGCAGTCCTATCGATTTACACAAGGACCATGCATAGAATGAAGTTAATACCTTCTTGGGGTTCAGCAAGTAGTCATACAATGTGTTCTCTTCCCAGATCACAGCCTTGTTCTTGTTAGCAGCAGAGTAGGAATATCCAGCAGTTGTTCCAGATTGTCTTCCAAAAAGCCCATTGAGATTAGGTCCTGCATATTTAACATTTAAACAGATCAGACTAAATTACAGCCAGTTATCGATCAAAACAAAAGAAACTAAACCTCAACATACTGTGGTTTAATACAATTATACAAATTCACCTCACATAATTACATCTTTCTCCTCTAGTCTAGCCCTACTAATACTTAAAACGAAAGACTTGCAAAATCCACAAAGGCTTTCACGTCCTCTCTCCCTCTCTATAAGAGAGAAAAGAAGCATGTGCCACTAAACCTCTTAGCTAAAAAATACACCTTCAAAATTCTAGATATTCTATACATACATAATATAGAAATATATCCATCACATATTGTACACATAAAAAACATATTCAAAACTCCCAAACACAGATTTCACGAAAAATTATATACAATTCACCAACAAAACACATACCAAAGTACGAAACAGCAAACATACATACATGAATCTATTAGTTTGTATCTGATCACAAACTTCTGTACACATTGATGCATACATATAAACATAAACACAACCACAACCACTCCCATTTCATGTAAATCGAGGCAATCAAACACTTCCTTTCTCCGATACAAACAATACATAACAAAAAACTCGAGATATAAACACAACCACTGTCCATTTCATATAAATATATTAACACAAACACAACCACAAAGCCTACTATCATTTCATACAAATCAAGGCAATTAAACACTTCCTTTAATCAATACATAACAACAAACTCAAGATCTAAACTAAACATGTCTAGCTACAACAAATAAATCAAAAAAAATAATTAAAAAAATTAATAACATCAAAAACCCTAAATCTCTAGCAGATCCAGTTAAAACCCTAGAGATTCAAACAACACAAACCATCAACAGATCTCAAAAACTCATAAACATACATAAAAATATGAAAAAATTAATAAAAAAAATAACAATAATTATTGTTATTATTACCTTGTTTGTGGCCTTGACCAGCTTCAACGGTATGACACTGAGCACACTTGGTCTTGAAGATCTTAGCTCCTGCATCTTTGTTGCCTTCTGGTGCTTCTGCAAAAGACGCCATTCAAATTGACTTGCTTTCTTTTTAGAGAGAGAAAGCTTTAGAGAGAGAAAGTGGGTTTGTTGTGAAACCACAAATAGTACTATGAGGAGAAAGAAACAACACAACAGAGTCTTAGGAGGAAATAACGTGTGGTGTCCTCGAGGCGGCGCCTTCGCTTTTATATATACTTATTATTACATTACATGTATTTTGTGTGTATAGGTGGGTAAATGCAAAATTACAGGTTAGGCTGAGTTGGCAATATTCATTTTCTGGAAACTTCGGTTTGACCATGGTGTATGTTTTGATTCGCTAAATTTTGCGGAAGGGATTTATCCACGTAGGCTCCAAGAGTATATATCCCATTTTATGTGAACCTCTTTCCTTTTTGGTACGTCCCAAAAAGAATGAACATAATATACTTACTATTTTTTAACACTACTTTTCACTATTACACCCACTACTTCTCCACTTTTTTATTAAATAAATACTATTATACCCACAACTTTCCTCCACTATCTCAAATCTATTATTAAATATTAATAGGTCCCACCACTTTACCCACTTTTCAACTAACTTTACTCTTTTTTACTACATTTTCTTAATCTCCGTGAAAGTCAAACGGGTGCATACAATTTGGGACGGAGGGAGTATCTTATATTATTATTATTTACAATTACAATACAATAGTTTGATTTCATGAAAACAATTGATATCATTTTTGGTTCTAATTCTATTTTTTTTTATTCTTTTTTAAAAGTTTGTTTTTTACCATAGTGTGGATATTCATTCCTGATTTTATTTTTTAAAATAAATATAAATTTATTTTTGAAAGGAAACATGTAAATTGAAGTTTTAAAAGTTAACTAAATTGTGGGGTATGCATTTTAGATTTTTAAAAATTCATTAAAATATGGGTTCATTCAGTGTAGATTTTTAAGAATTCACTCTAATGGTATTTTGAAATTTATGAATTTTATTGGTCAATAAAATGGTGAGTTTTGTCGAATTTCATAAAATAGTGGATTTTGATAAATTTGTAAATATACACTAGTTAAATTTTATGAGATTTTGAAAAAAATCATAAAAATTCTAAATAAATCAATAAGGTTCAAGGACATTTTACATGAAAAAAATATGAAACTAAAATCAAATTAAAAACAATTTTCTAAAATACATAAATTGTTATTAATTCATTAATGTAATCTAGATTCAATACATCGGTTGTATGATACTCAAGTATTTTGTTTTCAATTTTCATTTCAGAATTTTAATGAATTTTTAATCTAAAATTTATGTTTCATTTTATCGATATTTGCTTAGTTTATAAATTTAAAATATTTCCAATGAGATGATTTTCTTGTGAAATGCCAGAATCATTAAATTCAAAATTTGTTAAAACGTTTTTTCACCATTTTAATTACTTTTTTTTTTGCCAGAAAAGAAAAGATATTATTAATTCAAATCATTTGCTAATACATGGATAAATTCCGGGTGGACATTCCCCACATCCCAGATACGATCAGCCAAAGAACTAGAGTATCTCGCTAAGAAGTGAGCTACTTTGTTCGCAGATCGTCTAACAAATTTTAAGGTTACATTACGCGACCTTAAATCATCAAGACGTCTTCTGCAGTCATCAATTACTCTCCCCAAATATGAGAAGTTAAATGATGAACAACGGATGGCCTGGACTGCTCCTATACAATCAGTCTCGACCTCCACTAGCTGCCAGCCTTTATACTTCACCCAACTCAAGGCTTCTCTTATCCCGATGGCTTCTGCAAGGTCTGGATTCAAGACACATTGTTTACAACTTTACTGAGCTTCTATTAATGCCCCTGCATGATCCCTTGCCACCATAGCATAACTGTAATAATTGGACTCTTGGAAAATTATTGCATCGGTGTTTACCTTAACTGCTCCTTGCTGTGGTTGTCTCCAGTGCACATCAACATCCGATTGAGTTAGGAACCCAATATTGGGGTCGAACGACTTATCCTGAGCACTTTCCCAGTTGTTAAGGACCTGTACACCCGATTTAACAATCTCCTCATAACTTCTTCCTTTTTGCTTCCAAACAATCTCATTTATGTTTTTCCAAATGGACCAGGCTACCATAAAGATTTGTTAATGATATTCCTTCGACTATGCTGCAGCACTTCCTCTGCCCAGCTCTGCATGTTTATATCCTCATGAAATGTAGCAATAAACCCCAAATTCTGCCAGCACATCATCGCTATAGGACAGGTGACTATCACATGAATAGTCGTTTCCTCAACTAAGTTACAGACTGGACACATGCCATCTAACGTAACTTTTTTCTGTCTCAGACAATCTTTTGTTGGCAAGCATCCTCGAATTGATCTCCACAGAAAATGCTTCACCTTTAGAGGGATCTTCAAATTCCAAATTTTGTTCCAGAACTTAGCATTATCTCTATCGTGGACTGCTCTTCCACCATCTCGAATCAGGGCGTACGCACACTTCACAGAATAGACTCCCATCTTGTCATTTTTCCAGAACCGTGTATCAGCATCTGTTCTTCGAACTGGAATTGACAAAATCAAATTTGCATCTCTGGTGTTAAAGATATCATGGATTAAATCCGTGTCCCAAGAGTCTTGATCCATTGACATTAAAGATGAGACTTTGTTTCCTTTAAGAACTTCATTCTCAGTTCGAATATAAGGATCACTTTCATATGGAAGCCATGGTTCGTGAAAAATGTTTATATTCTCTCCACTACCCACTCGACAACCCAGACCTTCTTTTAAGAGCTCTTGAGATGCTAGGACACTTCTCCATATATAACTTGGATTCGCTCCAAGCTTAGCTGACAGGAAATTCCCTCCAGGATAGTATCTTGCTCTATATATTCTGCTAACCATACTGTCTGGCCTCATGATTAATCTCCACGCTTGCTTCCCTATGAGAGCTAAGTTGAAATCATGTAGTTTACGAAAGCTTAACCCACCCTCAGACTTTTTCATGCACATACGATCCCACGACATCCAGCGGATTCCTTTCGGTTTATTTACTGAATTCCTCCACCAATACTTACATATCAGACTTTCTAGCTCACTGCAAATACTCTTGGGCAACAAGAAGACGCTCATTTCATAGGATGGAATAGCTTGTGACACTGTTTTAATAAGCAGTTCTTTTCCCCCATTCGACAACTGTTTCTTATCCCAACCTTCAATGCGATCTTGCATACAATTTTTCAAATAACCGAAAACAACACTTTTGTTTCTCCTTATACAATTAGGAAGACCCAGGTAGGTTGTACCTTCATCTGGTTCGTGAAAACCCAAAGTTTGACAGATGACCTCTCTCACTTTGTTGTTCGTGTTGCTGCTAAAAAACACAGAGGACTTTGCTTGATTTATTTTTTGCCCTGACGCCTTTTCATAGACTGTAAGCATCTGGCTAATTTGATCAGTCATGTCTGCATTTGCTTTACAATAAATATACAAGTCATCAGCAAAAAACATGTGGGTTAAAGTTGGAGCACCTCTTGCCACTTTGATTCCTGTCACCAGATTCCTCTTCTCATAATAATTAATTACAGTTGTAATCCCCTCCATACAGATCAAAGAAAGATACGAGGACAGTGGATCTCCCTGCCTAATACCTCGACTTGGAGTGATTGAACCAACCTCCTTCCCCGAGTGAGTGATATTATACTTTACTGACATTAAACACTCCAAAAAAAGATAGATTAATTTTTGCTCAAAACCCAAATTCTTCAGCATTGCCTTCAAAAAATCCCACTCCACTCGATCGTATGCTTTGCTCATGTCTAGTTTCAAAGCCATACACCCCTTTTTTCCAACCACTTTTCGTTTCATGTAATGCATGACTTCATAAGAAACCATAATATTGTCTGAGATCAATCTTCCTGGAATGAAAGCGCTCTGAGAAGCAGAAATTACACCATCAAGCACATTTTTTAGACGATTTGCCAGCACCTTCGATATAATTTTATACACCACGTTACATAAGGATATAGGCCAAAAATCAACCATTGACTCTGGATTTGGCTTCTTTGGAATCAAAACAATATTAGTATCTGTGAGAGAAATATCAAATTTTCCTGTAAAGAAAAACTGCCCAGTCAAGTGGACAACATCAGTTCCCACAATTTGCCAATATTTTTGGTAAAAACCTGGGCTCATACCGTCTGGACCGGGGGACTTATCTGGGTGCATACTAAATAATGCAGATTTCACTTCTTTTGGATCAACTGGGGCTAACATAGCTGCGTTTTGATCTTCTTTGACACGACCATGAACACAATTTGTCACTTCTGTTACATCTGTATCCGTAGCTGTGAACAGATTAGAGAAGTACCGTACCATTGTTTCTTCCAAACCAGATCCCCATTCAACAATTGCACCATCCTCATTTTTTAAAGAGTTGATCTTATTTATCTTGCGACGAGCCTTTGTAGCAGCGTGAAAATACTTATTGTTGCTATCTCCTTCCTTAAGCCATAGCTGCTTACACCTTTGACGCCAAAAAATCTCCTGCTAGGAGTAGATTTCCATCAACTGCTTTGCATTTTCTTGGTACAACTGAACAGAATAGTCATCCTTTCTTCCTTTTGTTACCTGCATAATCTTTTTACAGTGCTACACTCGAGTTCGAAAACTTTCTGAGACTTCTTTACCCCATCTGGCCAACATCTTTGCAGTAAAACTGATTTTCTCTACAAAGGATTTTCCCTGATTTAAATTCCAAGATTCTTCAACAATTTTCCCACACATAGGATCTCGCAACCAAGCATTTTTGAATCGGAAACTCTTTATTCTAACTGCACGAGTTCTCGTAAAAGGTTCAAGAAAGATAGGGCTGTGATCAGAAGTAGAGATTTTTAAGTTTATCAGCTTGGCATTTGTGAATTGGTTCATAAAATTTGCTGAAACTAAAGCTCTGTCAAGCCTACTTTCCATCCAATTCTCTTTACCGTGCCCTATCTCCCAAGTATAAGGGTAGCCTTCCATACCTAAATCAATCAGACCACAATCCTCAATGCATTGTTGAAATCCTTGAATAAGCCAGGTTGGATACGGACGACCTCCACGTTTCTCTTCTTGGCAAGCAATATTATTCATATCTCCGAGAATTACCCTAGGAACTGTCATTTGACTATGCAACTTTTTAATTAAGTCCCAAGTATCCTTCCTCTTCGCACAATCAGGTTCACCGTAAAGGCCTGTGAGACGATATTTATTCCACCCTTTAGTTTCAATGAGAACATCAACATGATTTGTACTATAAGATAGAAGCTCCACCTCATGTTGGTTCCGCCAAAGGAAAGCTATACCACCACTATGACCCCGAGTTTCTACTGTGAAAGCACCTTCAAAACCTATGAGATTTTTTACTTTTTCAGCTCTGTCTCGTTTACATAGAATTCCACTAAGAAAAACAAAATCTGGGCTCTTTTGGAGAATAGACTCCTTAAGGAATTGAAAAGCCCATGGGGTCCCAAGCCCATGGCAATTCCAACTCAAAGTACTCATAACTCTTGGCGAGCCCCTTTTACAAGGCTCGCCATCTTCACGTTTTTTGGAACAGTTGAGTTTTTTGACCATCTTGATCCATTGCATTTTCCTCTTCTGAGCCCAAGTCCAGCTCTGTATTTTTGATCACCTCATTTATCTGATCCGGCCCATCCCCAGTTCTTCGCTTTTTATTTTCAATGACAGTAATCCCATTTTTCGTGGGATTAGATTGGATATTATCCCTCCTTATAGCTGTATCATTTAAAAATCTTTCTTGCGCGCCATTTTTTGTTACATTACCAGAATTTCCTCCCTCACACATATCCTCCTCCTGATTTGGTGGATCTTGATTCATCTCCTGATTTCGTGGATCCTGATTCATCTCCTCATTTCTGCTCCATGCTTCGACTGTTTCCGGAATTCGATCATCTGCATTATTTTCCCTGAGCCATTTAGCACCTATCATTTTTGTTTGTCTCCTGAAAGATGCTCTCATCCAAGAACCGAATGGTTTAGTTATTTCACCTTCAGGGGTATCAAACAATCTACTACAAAACTTATCTGAATGGCCTACAATGCCACAAATGAAACAGAACGTGGGAATGTTCTCATACTTGAACAAGTTCCAGAACCACTCGTTTCCAGCCTTTCGTACCTTCATTCTTCTCTTCAATGGTTTTGATAGATCTATTTTAACTCTAGCTCTCAAGTAATCCTTCCATCCTTCTTTAAAATTGCTTTGACAAGATTGAACAAACGTGCCAACATAATTGCCAACTTCCTTAACGACCTTCTCCGTCATAAACCCAGGTCGTAACTCGTAAATCTGAACCCACAGATCCATTGTATTCAAGTTTACAGTACGAGGAATGTCACCTTGCTTCATTCTTGCCATCACTAATGCTTTTCGATTAAACGACCAAGGGCTTCCCTCAACAACTCTCCTGATATCTACCTCGTGGTAAAACTGGAACACGTATAAATTCACATCTACCTTCTTGATGTATACTCCCTTACCTGGTCTCCATAACGCAGCCATAGTTTGCATCATCGTAGTAAAATCGATTGCTCCTTCAAACAGAAATCGTCCGACCAAACATAATTCTGTGTTGAAATCTTGAGACTCGTCAACAATCTTTTCCCATGTTTCCTCTTCAAAATCCAAGCCTTCATCCTCTTTATCATCCAAAATCATATTATTCATAGCCTCAATTATTTTACTTGTAGAAGCCATGATAGTCTAACAGCACGGACACACACACACACGAATGGAACAGAGACTAAGATTTTCTAATGACTTATCAAAAAACAGACCTTGAAAGAATTTCAAGACATATATGAAGTTGTTTGGTTGACAGGTAAGTATATGGGAACTTGATTTTCCTAGGAAGTAGGGAATTATAAATTTGTTTGGTTAACATTCATGTAGGAAGTAGAAGTTATTGGGTAGTTGTAATTCCCATAAAATGTAGGAAGTTACTTACCCACCCTCCCCTTGGTAACTTACACTTTCCATGATTTATAAACTCCTACATACAACCAAACATAATTTTCAACTTCCTAGAAACTTGATACAAGGAAATAATTGTCAAGGTATTAAGAGGGGTGTATTCAATTGAGATTCTGTTGGATTATTAATAATCCATGGATTTTAATGGAATATGTAAATCCATGGATTGTTTAAAATCTCTACATATATTATTTTAATTCCCTACAGATTTTGATAGATTTTGATGGATTTTTGTAGAATTATAAAATCCCACAGATTCTATGAGATTGATTTCTTTCATTTTTTTATTTTATAATATCTATATTGTATATATTAATTAGAGATAATTATTTATAAATAAATAGTCCAAAATCAATATAGTCCGAAAATTTTAAAATATTGGATGACAGTATTTAAAATATTGGATGACCAGTATTTGTTGCGGTATGAGGCCTATCATTCCACATGGCAATGGCATTAGCAATGTTAGCCTCCAAGTACTAGCTTCGGCTCTTCGTTGTTGTTGACTTGAAAAATTTGATCCATCATTACAGTAACGATTCTGTTTCGAGAATTTATCTTTATTTTATTATGAATAATTGGCAATGGCTGACAAATAGAGAAGAAGCTCTAAATAGGAGACTGAACATATAGGTAAAAACAACTGTATATGCAGGATGATTCCAAAACATTACAAAGCAAGTCTTATATTAAAAGCAAGTCTTATATAAATTACACTACTTGTCAATGTGTACACAGACTATAAGCAAAATCATGTGCATGACTTTGTCAGCGATTTTGGGTTTCAGGTAGTTGCTGGGCTTTTTCAACAGTGGTAGGAGTTGAAGGAATTAAAACAAACAAGTTAGTTTCGTTCTCTGAGCAAGAGCTTATCGACTGTGACACTGAGCAAAACCAAGGTTGTAATGGGGGGCTGATGGACGCAACATTTGATTTCATCAAGAACAAGGGAGGCCTTACAACAAAATATTGTAAATTTAATTGCTAATTTTACTTTAATTGTTTTGATTTTTTTTATTAGAAATGTTGTAAATCACAAATCCAACAAAATATTGTGTAGTTGGAACAAATTTTACGTTGATAATTTTACATATAAAATCTCCCACAAATATTTCAAAATCTATGACTTTATCAAATCTGTTGAAATTTGAATATCTTGAGATTTTGATTAATTGTTTAAAATCTGAATTGAATACCTACAGATTTTAGAAGATTTTTTAAAATCTCAATTGAATACTCACAGATTTAGAAAGATTATTTGAAATTCGAATTGAATACCTGCAGATTTCAAAAAATTGTTTAAAATTCCAAATGAATACCTACTGATTTTGAGACTTCATTAAAATCCAACAGATTCTCAAATGAATACACCCCTATAAAACTTTCCCAGGAAGTGAATACCCATAAGCAACCAAACGAGCACATACTTACCATGTCAAAAGACAAGACTTTTTGAGAGTGTAACTAATGGTAATCCACAATTCCAATTCTTTTACTCTTAATTACTTTTTAAGTAAACTTAAAAATAATATCTATTCTCCAATAATTTTTGGGAGACAGAAATCGAATTCATGACGTGAAAGGATAAATCTTTACCAGTAGACAATTTCATTTAGTTAGTTTTTGTAATTACAACAGTCACGTAGGAAAGAAAATCTTTTACAAATGTACAAAATCTAAAATTTTTGTTAACTTAGAGCAACTCCAACGGGAGTCACCTGTTAGGTATATTATCTACGTGGCCATGTATATAGCTATCCTCTAAAAAAAAGCCCACTCCAACGCTAGACTCTCGTTAGTTAAAATTATACCTATCCTCTTCTAGTCTTCCAAATCTAGCAATCTCCAGCCCATCCTCTAAATCCCATCCAACTCATCTCCCGCTAAAAGTTTATTTCTCCCTCCCGCTTACTTCTCTTCCACCGCTTATTTCTCTGCCATTTACGCTCTCTCTCCCACTGTTGCATCCTGCAAAGGTATGATTTCATCTCTTTTATTTTCATAAATTTTATAAATTAGGGTGATGATTTGTTTCTATTCAATCTGATTTCAGCTCTTAAATTAGGGTTTTGGTTTACAGATTTAGGAATTTTCCCAAATTTTCTCATTTTTTATATCTTGTTTTTGTAGAAAATGGAAGGCTCCTTTGTATCTTTGCTCAATAAAGGCTCATTTTCACTATTTGAAGATATGATTTTTACTCAACCAGCTCCTCAACCAGTCCCGCAATCCGAACGCCAAAAAGACGCTTCGAAACAGAAAAAAGGTAAAAGATCAAAGAATTTCTTAATTGAGGAAGATATGTTGCTTATTTCCGGTTGGTTGAATGTGAGTATGGACCCGGTGCAAGGTAGCAATCAGACATATGCGTGTTATTGGGATAGGATTTGGAATTATTTTGAGGAAAATAAAGCAGGGCTTGCAATTGAACGAACCCCTAATTCGTTGTGTAATCGATGGTGCACAATCAACGAAAAAGTATCAAAATTTGTTGGATTCTACAACAAAATTTGCGGAAGAAAACAAAGTGGAATAAGCGAGCAAGATAAGGTATTGGATATTTGTTTTAATTTTTGTTTAGTCTGATTCTTTTAGTTGATGCTCGTAGTGGTAATTATAGTGCATATGTGATATATTTGTTTAGCTTAGCTTAGCTTCTGTTGAAATATTTGGACTGTTTATCTCCGAATTGTCTTATTAATCTAGTTTAGGTGGTCTTATAGTTACTTGTGCCTGCGTTGCTTAGCAAATGATCGATTACATTATGGTCAAGTCCATATATTAGATCTCAATTATGATAGTGTCTGTAGGAAGAGGAACATTTGCATCCCATGAATTGATAAAAAATACCATGGATCGAGCTGGTGTGATCGTCTGCCGATTTTAAGGCCTTAATTTGTATGAAAGTAAAGCAGACAGTGGGGCAAGTAATATTAGCCTCTCATGTGTTTTCTATAGAAGCTGTCTTATACTCCACATACCGTGCATCATTATACTATTGAAAAGATAAATTTTAGAGAATATACTTTAGTCTAGTCTTTCAGGCTGAAAGGTAAGTTAATGGTGGAGTCTCTCGATTTGTGTAGTTGCAGTAGTTGCTTTCATGTGCAGCCATTAAGTTGGTCAAATTCAATTAATGGTTGGAGATGAAAACCTTAATTTCTGAGGAGAACTCAATTTGGAATGATGTATACTTTAGGACAGGGGATCATATTACATGTAATCTATACTTGCATTGTTCCACTTCAAATCTGTCACTACAGGCTGCTTTTTGCTAGAGAGATAAAATTTCTATTAAACATCTTGTTTGCTGAGAAATGATTTCATATTTGTCAACAACTTTGTAAATGAGTTGCACGGTTGTTCTTGCTCTTCTAATTAAGTGGGCAGATTGAGAATATCAATTATTTGCATGATTTATCTCAGTAAATGTTATTTTGAAACCTTGTATATTATGCGTTTGGAAGTGTATCCAGCTCATTACTTCATAGGTAGATTAATACTCCTGGCCTTTAATTTTTCTTTAGGATAAAAATATAAATTGCAAGTCTGTATGCTAAACCTCCGACTCTGTTAAAGTGGACAAAAAACATTAGCCTGTGATAACAAAACTTCTGAAGTGCCTTTGCATGGTCTTTCACTTGTAGTCCTAGTTTATCTTATAAAAGAATTAAAGGTGAAATTCAGAAATATTATTTGTTTGGCTGTGAAGTTTAATATTCACTAGAAATAGATCATCTATCTGATTAAATAACAAGAGCATCTCCCCTGCAAATTTCTGTACTCCCTATATTTGCAATTTATATACAGCCATGGAAACTCAAAAGATAGACTAAGATAATATAATATCAGACAAACTTGCCTGGGACAATAAATTAGTCTAAGCAGGTACTAGGTACTTCGTACACTACCAGCATCCCATGGAAGATTGCCACTAAATATGAACCTGCTTGGAAGGTACAAGCCTACAACCATGAACAAAACACATTACTATGGCTACCTCTAGTAATCTGTAATACCACAAGTCTATAATCTTTAACAGCCTTTTTAGATTTTCTACAAGAGCTTCAAGTTTTTGTAGGCTGCAAATACGGTTTAGTTTCAGCTAATCCACCTTCATAATATTTAATGGATAGATACAAGTTCATCTGGATTAGTGAAAAATAAGATAACAAACAAGAGGTGATGCCAAGCCAGTTGAATAGCTGAGTACCAGTCCCACATCCATAGTTTCATCAGTCCATGCCAGTATTTTTTCCACCCTTACTTTTTTAGTGGAAGCATTGAACAAATGCTACTAAAGTGGAAAGCATCACATTTGACGAAAGTGCAGAACCAGGACATACTATAGTACAGTACCAAATGGTAAATAAGAGACACTGGACCCTCCAAATATTCAGAATGGTAAATAACAAGGCTATAAGATGAGCGCGTTGACTAGTAGTCTTCCAAACTCATACAGAATATTAGCCTGTGATTCACTTTGATTAATTAGAAGAGTTTGCAACCAGTATAGAGCTATTTGCTACATTTGTACCAGTATAGAGCTATTTAAGCTAATACTTTAAGTCACCCTGTATTCTGTTCCTTCTGTCCAGCACTCCAATTCATAATAGCAAGTCTGTGTTTTAATTTTTATCCTTGTCCATAACAGATTTTAATTTGTTGTGCAGGTCGACCAAACAATAGAGATGTATGAGAATGTTATGAAAGAAAAATTTATGTTCATACGTCACTGGAATGCATTGCGGTTTGCACCAAAATATCAAGCTACTTTGGTCAAGAAAAACAAGCTGACTAAGGATAATGATGTATCTTCACAATCGGTTGACAGTCAAATTCCTACAAACCTAGAATCTGATGGTATGATGGAACGTCCAATTGGAAGAAAAGCTGCAAAAAAGTTGAAGAGGGCTACAAATGAAGCAGCGGATGAGGAAGGCCTGCAACTTCTTAAAACAATGCAGAAAGATGCATTAGCTATTGCTTCTTCGAGGACTGAATCAATTCAAATGAGCTTGCAAATGCAGAAGGAAATCATGCAGCTACAAAAAGAGGAGTTACAGATCCGCTTAGCAAAAGAGGAGCGTTAAAGACGGAAAGAGGAGCGAGAAAGACAGGTTTACGAAGCATCCATCATGGCAATGGACATTAGTAAAATGCTGCCTGATCAAGCTAAATATTATGATGCCCTCAAAGCTGGGATCATGAAAAACATATCATAATTCAATTATGTATTTCACTTTAATGTTTGACTATTATGTATTAGACTATTTTATGTGTTAGACTTTAATTTGCTCATTTTATTAATAAATGCTCGTTATTGTTCGAGACAATTACAAAAGCAAAAATGAAAGGAAATTACATAGCAAATATGAAAGAAAATTACATAACAAATATTTAATTTATGTCACCACCGTGCATCTGCCAAAGATGTTCTATAAGATCATTTTGCAACTGAACATGAGCTTGTTTGTCTCGAATTTGCTGGTGCACTTGAATGAACTCCCTGAAGGTACTTGGATGGCGTGGGATCTGTGTAACAATTGGTATTTCAGCATTTGTATCAAAGTGTTCTTCTTCCATATGTAATTCCCTTTCATCTTCAATGATCATGTTGTGTAATATTATGCAGGCGGTCATAATGTATTTCATTGTGCCCACGTCCCAAAAACGTGATGGACCACGAATCATTGCAAACCGAGATTGCAACACTCCAAATGCTCTCTCAACATCCTTTCTAACAGATTCTTGTGCATTTGCAAAATATTTTTTTTGTTGCCTTGAGGTTTTGAAATAGTTTTGACAAAAGTTGGCCAAGAGGGATATATACCATCAGCAAGATAATATCCCATGTTATATTCATGTCCATTGATGGTATACCTCACTTCAGGGCCACGACCTTCTGCCAAATCTTCAAAAAGATGAGACCGATCTAACACATTAATATCATTTAATGATCCCGGTAATCCAAAAAAAGAATGCCAAATCCACAAGTCTTTTGAAGCTATTGCTTCTAATATAATAGTTGGTTCATAGACATGACCTGTGTACATACCTTGCCAGCCAGCTGGACAATTCTTCCACTTCCAGTGCATACAATCAATACTACCCAACATTCCGGGAAAGCCTCGTTGTTCATTCTCTGCTAATAATCTAGACACATCTTCAGCATTTGGGCGTCTTAGATATTCAGTTCCAAAGACTTCAACAATTGCTTTGACAAACCTTTTTAAACTCTCTATTGTTGTACTCTCACCAATTCTAACGTAATCATCAACAGCATCAGCTGTTGTACCATATGCAAGCATCCTAAGTGCAGCTGTCACTTTTTGAAGTGATGATAGTCCACGAATTCCCACAGCATCAGTTCGTTGAGTAAAATAATTGTCATGAGCTGTGACTGCTTCTTCAATTCGCATAAACAATGACCTACGTATTCGAAACCTTCGACGAAATTGTGTATCTGTATATGTAGGTGTATCAGAAAAATAATCACGATACAGTCTAGCATGACCTTCTTCTCTATTGCGATCAATTACACGATGATTCATTGTGGAACCACCATGATTCGGGATAGAATTTGCTCTTTGACGCTGATTATGAAGGTAAGCCGCACCCATTCTCATTCTTGCTTCCTGCTCTTCTTCTTCTGCCTGCATAATATCAAGAATCATTCGCGTAGTATTATCCATTACAAATGAGTATTTAGATGGGTGTGTTGTTTGTACGTGTTTAGTTCTTAATCAGGGGTATTATCCATTACAAATGAGTATTTAGATGGGTGTGTTGTTTGTACGTGTTTAGTTCTCAATCAGGGGTAAAAAAAATTCCTAACCCTACTGCACACATGTTTATACGCACTGTTTACATCATTTTGATTTATCTATAAAAAAATTATATTTTGATGAGAAAATAATTTATATGTTATTTTTTGCTAACAAAATATGAAGTTTTTATTTTTAAAATATTTTTAAAAAATTTGGAATGAAATTAAATTTAAAAATGTACAATTTGTATCATGAAATAAAACTACTTTAATTAATTAAATAACATATATCCTTGTATATATAAAAACTTTATTTGATTGAATTTGACAATAGTAAAATAACATATTTTCAAATAATAAAATACTTAAATTAATTAAATACCATATATATTAATGTAAAAAGTTTATTTGATTGAATTTAGAAAAAAAAGTTATTTTTGAGTTTTATCCCGAATAAATAACTACTATTTGAAAATATAGTCGTTAGGAATTCAAAAATATAAAAGTAACAGATTTTTAAATATAGCTAACGTTTATAGCTAACACCGCTGGAGGACACAAGCTTACAGGTTCAGCAAATTTAATATAATCATCTATTTTTCTGATTTTGTCTAACAGTTATAGCTATCTCCCTTGGAGATGCTCTTACAAAATCTAAGAAACTACTTTCAGTTACCATTTTTACAAAAATTAAATTTAAATGAAAAATGTTAGAATTACCAAAAATTATCCCAAAAACTGACGTGTCACATATATAGTTAGTAACTTTCATAATATTAATATGAAACCCGTACATACATATGTGCCCACAAATTATAATTCGACACTTAGCAACCGTTTTGGGATACTTTGCATTACCCATTTTGAATTTATAAGGATCATATCTTATATCACTAACATTTTTGTTAGGCGAAAGCTCGTTTAATCGGATTTGAAAAATGGATTACTTGATGATTCATTTCGTTTTGAATTTATCAGCGATCTGATTTTCAATTATTGTAGGAGGATTTCATTTTGGACATTACCATATACATTTTTCAATTATTCAATAAAAATCTCGTTCCACATTTTGGTCCATCAAACTACAAATTAGTATTTTTAATTATTATGGAGAATATTGGGAATTTGGGATTGGAGTGATTCAATTTTGAAACACCCGAAAACAAAGTCTCCTGAAATTTGAGAGTTCTAGAAGTCGGAGATCATATTATGTGCCTGTTTGGGAATTTTTTTTTTAAGGATTTATTGACTTATTTTCGGATAAAAATTTTATATTTTGATTATTTTTTTATATAAGTATTTAATGTATGTTTGAGATTCAATAAGTTGCAAAAATAAGTTAGAAAATAAGTTGGAAAGTTAAGAATCTCTAACTTTGTCTTAAAATAATTTGACTTATTCTGGAAAAAAGTTCCCCCAAACATCCCTTATATTTTATCAAACCATTCATTTATTATTAATCCTTTTTCACAATTAGTTGTTCTAACAAGTTTCATAATTTTTTTAGTCAGAGCAACTTTGATAGTTTTTTTTTTTTTTTTTTTTGAAACAAACAACTTTGATAGTTGAATTTGCAAAATGAGGATGTTTATGTAGAGGTATTTGCATGTTCTTGTGCCTAACGATGGCAAACAATTCATATTAGTAGAAGTATTTTGCCATGACGATCCATCAATATTCCTCAGTTTTAGGCCGAAAGATAAAAGCCGGGCTCAGGATAGATTAGGATCAGTATTGGATGAGTATCCAAACGGACCCAAACCCCAACAAAAAATAGCAACAAGCGCACCAAAAAAATTGTAGCGTTAGTCTATTTATTTATCGAACTTACAAGTGTACGCACCCCATGCTTCAAATTGTTAAACAAGATCAAATCAAACCGTACAATCTAATATGTACAAGCATATTTATTTTAGTAAAAAAACATAAAAATAATTTTAATTGTAGTCAGTGTAGACATAAATATCATTAGTTTTTGAATGCAGCATGTACAGTATTGATTGATATGTTCAAAAGTTAAATACGATAAGAATTTAGTAAAATTTGCAGCACATTCTTTTTGGTTCAAGTTCTACTTTTGGCCTTTGGGTATGTTTTACACTTTTACAGTTCTACTGCAGCACCAGCACATTTTCTTCCCCCTCATACCCTGGATACATATGCACAGCAGGGGTTTGAAATCTACTAGCCAGATAAATTATAATGATATGGTCCCTCGATCATGACACGCAACAAACAAGATTGATGCAGGTGCATCCATACATTCATATGGACCTAACATGTTAATTATTCGCCAAGTCATCCAAATAAATTCGAGACAAAGAAGAGAAGTAGATGAGTTAGCAGAAGCCCCGGACTATTGAAATACTACCACTCACTGTACAACAGCAGTTTACAAAGAGTGTTTTGGTTGAGCAGATACACTAATATTACATTGTTCATGTTTGTTAACATGTCATTACACAATTATTTCTTCATTGGAAATCTAGATATATAAATTCTATGTAGTTATTCATTGATGCCTAATACAGAGCTTTAACAGATGCCCCATACAAAGTTATAGTTGTTGATACCTATCTCATAGTTAAATTTGTTGATGCCTATTTTACTCCAACTTCTGCTTCCATTATTCTTTGTTATCAGATTTATTGATGTTAGTGACTCTCTGGACATCTAATTACCATCATACCGGGGTCTGGTTTCTTTTTCCAAGCCACAACGTCTTTCATCGCCAGCTTGGCAGTTTGTTCCTGCATAGGATGGATGCTAGGTAACATGAATCTGAAATTATAAACAAGCATTACAAATCTAATCTGGCCAACAGACGCAATACCCAAATTATTTATTCCTTGTGGTGGCCGGGAGCTATATTGCACTTTCATGTACAGTAAAAGTAAAGCATTTTCCATAAAATGGCGCTGCTTTAAGCATCTAAAAATAATCTTAGCTGGTGAGAGATGTAGTCATCAAGAGAAGATACAGATGAAACTACTTCGAACATGACAGTCACTGGAAAATTACCTTTAAACGGAGAGAAGAAAATGTATATTTAATTTTTATTAGGAAAACTTAATGAGCCATGAATTTTAGAAGCCATACCTTTGTTCCCTTCCACCACTTGTGGGAGCACTAAACTGACATTTAACACGAGACATGACCATCTTCTCCAGTTTGGGACTTGCAGCCTTGTTAGAACTGGATGAGGACTTTGTAGCAGTATTTGGAACTCTTCCATTAACTGCGCGAGTTTCCTGTTTGCATAAATTTTGAAATGAATGATACATGCATTGAAATAATTTCCGTAAGAACACTAGAAATACAATCGATTTCTTAGTGTAATCAAACCAATTAGCTTTTTCAAATATAGATCCAGAAGTTGACGTGCAGTACAACAAATTTCAAGTTAAATGGATGCAATTATTTTAACACACTTAGAGCATCCCCAAGAGTCGCTTAGAGGTCCAAGAGACTCCTACATTCACTCCTCAAAATAATATAAATAAATGGCTCTTAGCAAGTTATTACATTGGTTTATGTGTCAAACTCCAACAATCCTCTTTATATTAGCTCCTTATTTATAATTTATTCATAAATTAACCCCATTATAACCAAAACTTGTGCAAGAATTGGTGGACATGTATATTTTATTATTAAAATATAAGTTAAGAGCTACTAGTGGCTCTTAGAAATGAGGAGAGAGAAGAGGCTCTTAGTGTTTTTAAGAGCCACTAAGAGTCTCTTGGAGCAACATTTTCATTCTCCCTCATTTTTTGAGTTAAGAGCTTGAGTATAGAGTCTCTTGGAGACGCTCTTAGCTCACTCCTAAATATATTATAAATAATTAAGCTCTTAGCAAGTTATTACATTGATTTGTATGTCAACTCCAACAATGCTCTCTATTATGGCTCTTTATTTTATATTTTATTTATACTTCAATTCCACTAGGACAAACATTCAATAGAGGAGAGAGAAGAACCACTATTTTACTAATAAAATATTAAGATAAGAGCTACTAGTTGCTCCTAAAATAGAGGAGAGAGAAGAAGCTCTTAACTTTTTAAAGAGCCTCTAAGAGTCTCTTGGAGAGACATTTTAAGTCATCCTCTTTATTTTTTCGTTTAAGAGCTTAAATAAAGAGTCTCTTGGAGATGCTCTTAGAACTTAAAAGTAGGTTGACTGAGAAGCTTATTGAGTTCTGTAAGGAAAACGAGTACAGGTACAATCTGCATTCTTTAAGGACAAAGTGGGTATGTTAGATTAGTAGGTTGACTGAGAATACCATGATTCAGTATGAAATTTTTCTAAGCATTATCTGATATACTCTGAAGCTGGCAGAAGAACAAAAACCTTCTAATGGTGACCCGCATAATAGCTCACTAACATATTACTTCACTTAAACTAGAAGAATTGTAATAAAATGTATGATTTATTATAAACATGCATACAACTATACATTACATCAAAATATACATATCTATACACAGAAATCATATATGCATTAAGAAAACAAAAATATCATAATGTTAAAAATTACATCTATTAATGTCCCAACTACAATGCCTAAATGGTTCTCATTTGCCTAAATACAGAAACATTGAATCACTAAGCCTATTTCAGCACCTTACATTCCCTAAACCAAGACAGCACAGTGGAAAGTTCCATATCTTTCCTCAATAGCATTTAAAAATGTTACATACACCCAATACAGAACTTATTCTCTCCGTTCTACTACAGCAGCTTTTGAACTAAAGAAGGAAGCAATGCCTTTTATGTTTTTTTGTTTGTCTCCCTCAAATTAATCCATATTACTGATAGTTTAGAGAATCAAGAAGCCAGAGCAGTGGCAAAGGTGCTCCTAGTCCTACAAGAGGCCAAGAGTTCAATTCTTACCTACCCCCTACAGAATTGTATCAACTACTGTAAAAGAATTTTAAATTAGCTTAAGTGATGTAGGACTGCTCTAATAAGCTGAAATTTCAACAGGAGAACTTTGATTTCTACTGGTTGTAATTTTTTAATTTTGTATTCATGAGCCTATCCTATATACATACATACATACATACATACAGATATATATATATATATATATATATAGAGAGAGAGAGAGAGTCCGCAACATTTAATTTCCCGACCACATGATCATCTTAACTCTGTATTTGCATTAAATGTTTAAACCCAAGAATGTTTTTATAAAACATTACCTTCACATCGATTCCATGTCAAAAAACCTGGGTAGCACGGGTGCGCCACCTACATAACGCACTGCGCACCGGGTGCGGTTCGGGTGCGGCGGTGCGGCGGGGTGCGGCGGGGTGCGTACCGGGTGCGCCACCGGGCGTATCCCCGTACTTTGCAGCGGCGATTCGTGGGGGATACGGGAAGGGGATTCGGGAGGGGTATCTTTTGTAATTTCCCAGTCAAACAAAAAAACCCCAAATTGATTGAGCCCTAATTAAATACGATTGCAAACACTTACATCGACTCAGCTCTCGTCATCTTCGTCGCTCTCGTCGACTCTGCCGCCCGATTTCATCTCCTATAAGCCTTCTTCTCCTTCCTTACATATATATACGTATATATATGTATGTATATATAACGATTTGTATCGATTTCTTCAGTTTGTATCGATTTGTATATATATGTATCTTCAATTTGTATATTGTTCGCCTGTTCGATCATCGATGTGTGAATTGTTCTTGTGTGGATTGTTCGTGTATATATAAGTGCATATACTTATATATAACCCAGCCCAGCACTATTGTAAATGTTGACTCTTTTTTTTTGACTTTGTATTGACTTTAATTTTTCTGAAATTTAAGCTATTAAACTTCTAATTACATGGTTTTTTTGACTTTAAATTGAGAAAGTAAATTATAAGATGGTTTTGCTAATTAATTATATATATAATATATATTTTTAATATTTTAATATTTGCCGAATCCCCCCGCACCCGAATCCCCATATTTTTTATTTTACCGAATTGACGAATCCCCGCACCGCGTATCCCCGCACCCGCACCCTTGCTTCACAGCAAAAAACAGTCTCATTTCATATATGGTGGTATTGAGGTGGCTTATAAGAAGCAGCCGCATTATCAAGTGTTCAACTGCTCAAGGGTAACCTAGATGTTTTTGCAAAACACAAGTGTCTATATATCATTTTAGAAATCATCTAAAGTTTGGTTCAACCAATCTACAAAGGTTAAACTCCACTCTAAAGTAAAAAGGTTCAAAATGATAATTAGCAATCATCTCAGCAATATGATAATTCTAAATTGCATCTTTTACAAGCATTATGTATTCTGAGGATATCAGATTGGGATGCTCTGGTGCCTAATTTAGATTCTAAAGTATGTCAAGGGTACACTGGGACTGGCATCATCTTTCAAGATCGTGGTACTTGCACAGAGTCCTTTTCTGATGCAAACTGGATCGTTGTGCCATCTAATTAGCATTCACTTTCAACATTTATATTATTTGTAAGTAGAAATCCTCATGGAAAAGTAAAAACAAGAATGTTATGCCAGAACATGTTTGGGATACTAATGTGGATAAATGGATCATGCCACTTTTAAATTGTTTGAACTCGGGATTTAAGATTTGTCAACTCAAAGGGTTTACAAACATGGTCCAGTACAAGGCATGACAAGTAAAATATTCAGCTTCATCAAACCAAGTAGAAGTGCATTGTTATTTCATTCATGAGAAGATTCAAGTAGGGAATAGGGATTACTACTATCAGTACCAATCAAAACAAATGATGGTAGCACTTGAAAACCATATATAATGTTTAGGTAACAAATTTGCACAGAGAAAACTACTTGACAAAACTTTTTCATCATTTCCATTACTGAAGGCAACCAAGTAATAGTACACATTATAATGCTTTCATAAGAAAAAACAAGCTGTTTCTCAGTTTCGTAAACAGATTAAAGAGAAAGTACCTTCATCTGTGTTCCTACTCTGATATTCGGATTTGTTTCTGTCTGACGGTTTATAGATCTGAGTTAACCAGAAAAAAAAAAAAGAGATCAAGGTACGAAAAGTAATAAATACACAAGGAAAGGTACACAGTACTTAATTGCTAAAAACAATCACAGCAATGAATAAATTTGATGGAGAGACAAGTTAGTCAAAGAAACAGCAACGTTGTCCCTCAAGAAACAAAAATTAAAATGCCTGGGTCCAAAATGCATTACATGATTTTTGGTTTCTGGTTCTCAGATTGTCCACTTCTTTGCGTCATGTTCCTGCTGCTTGACTGCAAAGTTCTCCCAGGAACACCAGCAGAGGGCCTAAAAAAATTTGTTAACGTTCTGTCATAAGAGTATTTTATAAATAACTAATGGTTACAATCTTTGCGAACAAACCTTTCTACAGAGAGATTATTAACTCTATTTGTCACATTTGCATGCCTTGAAGTAGTCTGCACATACATAAAATCTGATATGACAATCTATTGCGAACAAAGTTGCTTCTTACTAGATTAGCTGAACGGGGATGAGTACCTCTATCTTACCTTGTTCTTAAGGCCAAATTTTGAATTTGCTTTATCCAAGTTAATCTTGGTATTTGAACAAGTCGCTGGAATGTGTCTTGACACTTCAGCTTGTGGTACTTTAGTGCTGGACTGATCTCTAGTAGGATTTTTATGTACCTCTATGTTCTGACACTTCACATTCCTTTGTAGCAAACGAGCAGCCTTTTCACCCATAACTGATTTCCTACTTCCAGTTCCATCATCACCAGTTACCTCTTTTCCTTTGTCAGGTAGCTTAGCTGCATCTCTCCTTGTTCTGTTGTTTACCATTCTCTCCACTTTAGGTAGAGGAACAGTCCCCTTGTGTATACATATAAAAATTGCGTACTTAGTATCTCAATAATATTGTATAAATGCTCAAATTAAGTACAGGAATATATAAGACCCAAGGACAGGAGGAATACAGAAGACACAACTGTGAAGAAAACGGCAGATGCCTACAGCACAAACATGAAACAACAAATGCAGTACATTTTTTGAGCTATGACATTGACAAGCCCGGAAAACTAAACAGAAAGGATGTCACAAATTGTGTCATGAATCAGTATTCTTCAAAACATGCCAATTTTCACTACTATTTAGTTTTTTACGATAGATAATTCAAGGATTTTCTCAAGTTGACAGATTTGGTAGTGACCAAAATATGTAACAATAGTAACATTCTAACAGAAATTAAATTTTGTTACCAAATCCAGATTTTAAGAAAAAAAAATATAAGAGAATATTCCAACTTCATTCTACCACTGAGAAAACAGTTGGCCGCGAACAGAACCACAGAAACCATGTAGTATTGTTAATTTATAAATATTTTTATAGGGTATTTGTAGATAATATATTAAAATGTCGGATTGCTACCTTGACTTCAAAAGGCAGAGTGCGAGCTTTCAGCTTGTTAGCATTCAGGTTTTGGCTAACTGAGACACCTCTGTTGGGGATGGAGGATTTGGAATACGTTTTTGCTGATGAGGCAGGAATCTTGGCGGCCTTCTCTAGGCATTGACCTCCTGCTGAATGCAAGGTATTGTTACTTTTTTGCACCCCCTTTATGACACCGCCTTTATAGTTGTCTTTCTGTATCCCAGTAACTAATGACTTGCCCTTGTTAGATTCTGCTATTATGTCTTGATGTCCTCTGTTGGGGATGGAGGATTTGGAATACGTTTTTGCTGATGAGGCAGGAATCTTGGCGGCCTTCTCTAGGCATTGACCTCCTCTTGAATGCAAGGTATTGTTACTTTTTTGCACCCCCTTTATGACACCACCTTTATAGTTGTCTTTCTGTATCCCAGTAACTAATGACTTGCCCTTGTTAGATTCTGCTATTATGTCTTGATGTCCGCTCATCTTCTCTACTGAAATTGCAATTGGAGAAGTACCATCTGAATTCTTTACCTCATTTGAGTTGCAAATCTCAGGACTACTCTGCACTTGAGAAGTACAGGAAAGTTTGCCTTCACATGGATCTGACTGGCTGATTTCTTGCTCCTCTGATTGCAACTTCTTTGCAGCTCTAATTTTTCGATAATATTCTTCAAAGTAGGCCTTCTTTTGTGCAACTATTCCAGGGGCTTTAAACTTCTCCAATTCCTCCTGATATCTGTTGTGGGAAAAAACTGACCGTTTTTCCCATTCAAGCGTTTCTACAGCAAATCTTCCAAAAGATATTGAACCATGATTTACAAGTTCAGAGATAGACACATCCTGTTTAGGCCAAAAGAGTTGATTAGATGTCTGTTAATATGATTGTAAAAGTTCTAGAATTCTTGTCTTATTCACAGTTGGTAGTTTTTCTTCTTTCTATGGACAACAAAATATAACAAGCAAAAGTGTTACAATATCTTGCAAGAAAAAAAAAAGGCGGCAACCCTTTTATAAATTTATGGTCCACCCCCGAAAGTAGCACAATTTTGGAAGATAGGCCTTTATTAAAGTTTCTTCTAGCATCCACTTCAATATCTCTATCTATTGCTCAACCTTGAAAGCTAAAATGAATCTATATGCCCTTATTAAAGTTTTCTTCTAGCATCCAGTTTTCATCTCATAAAATCTTATTACTGTAATGCTATGTTACTCCAACTCTTAGTTTTCAGCTGTCGTACCCGTGTTGGACACTTGAACGTCCAACACTAATTATCATATCATTTGATCTGACCAAAATGTGGACACTTTGACCAACACACACATATGAGATGAACTTAGGATGCAACACATAAGAAAAATGAGAAAAAAAAAGGAGGAGAAATGAAAAAGTAGAAGAGAAGGAGAAGGAGAAGATGCTGATTTGCAAAGTTTTTCACATAACCAAGTTTTTTTTCTGAGTTTCATTCTTAATTTTTGCTACGAAAATTTATTATACTTGCTTACAAAATAAAATTATGATGCGTCCATCAACTAGGGTCAATAAATAGAGCAAGGTCCCCCGTACCACCATTTATTAGAAATTCCAAAACCGACAGTAAGATATGTGACATTCCGACACTTTGTACCCCGAGTAAGAGTAACATAGGTGGTGCTTCTCTTCAATCAATGTTTTCTAATTTTATTGAAACACATCAACTTTTTTCTATAAGGATTTTAACATCTCACACATGTTATCTAAATAATAAATTACAGAATACTAATATAAATAATTTATTCCGCCATAAGGTAAAATTCATAAATCATAAGGGGCTGGAATTGTGTACCTGAATCTCGTACTGGGGGTCTGAACTAAACCCAGATAGATGTCTCAAGTGGCTGCAATATGCACGATGATCAGTATCTGTTGCCATTGTACGGCTTCTCTCGTGTCACTAACCTTTACCATATAATATATATGGATATTGTATAGGATTTTTTGTCACGTCAGTGGCAGTGATTGAATCCCTTCAACAACCTATTATAAGGAGAACATGTATCATATAAAAATGCCAAAGAAAAAACTGTTTCCATCACAAGTATGTAAGTGTATGCAAATCTGACATTTTAGTCATTACCAAAGTGATTTTTTTTTTTGGATAGTAAACTGTTAACACACTCACACACCCACCTTGTTTTTGCCAAGATTCGAACCCTCGACAGTATATAGGAGGTTGGCTACATTATGTGACTATCAACATTAGATAGTCGGGCAATATAAAGAACATCGTGCAACAACTTGTACATTGTTTTGCAAATCGTGATGATACTTGGGTAAATGTCATCAGTGTACAGAACTAATCCCTGAAAAAAAAATCCAGTTTACAGATCTGAAATAACACATTTTCTTTACACAATTGGAATTGAAAGTTCAATTGTTCCACTGACCTTATCATCATCTATCTTGACATCAACCATTTTTAGCCACTTTTACATTTTTCATAAGAATAATTATAACATATGTTATCATTTGAGTCTAACAATACATTGCTTAAGATGCATTTTACTTGTCTGAGAGGAGAAAAGAAGGAGACTCATCTCACATTTTATCATCTTTGGTCTCAAGCCAATAAATAGACTGATGCTTGATTGAAGATTAAAATAGCTAGATTTTATCGTCTGATGGATCTTGGTAGCTAGTGGATGAGAAATTTCAATCATTATTTTAGAAAATATTCTCACTAGAACTGAACTGTATATTAACATAGGGTCAGGTTCCAGTCAAACTTAATATAAAAACCTTACAAAACAACTAAGATTCAACCTAACTCAGTACACGAAATCCCTGATTCAACAGAATTTCACATGTTTCATCTTTGTATAAACGACATGAAGTTACAAACTATACCCTAGGTCAGGAAACTGAGAACACAAGAAAGAAATTACCACACTAACTTAGCGAATTGATCCAAAACAGAAGAACCAAGCTCAAAATAATACAGGAATCACTTCATTAAAGCCATTGCAGATGCATTGGTACCCAAATACCAGATAACTCTATATAATTTAAATCTTCCCAACCAAATTTCTGCCCTTACTTGCCCCATTGCCCGATTAATGAACACTAAATCTAATATCTGATTATAACATCCTAATTGCTTCCAAGCTACAACAAATCGAAAAATGCCAAAAATATCATACTATCAAAGTGCAAACATCAGATTCAGGTAACAGAATGCACAAACTCTCTCTCTCTCTCTCTCTCTCTCTCTCTCTCTCTCTCTCTCTCTCTCTCTCTCTCTCTCTCTCTCTCTCTCTCTCTCTCTATCTATCTATCTATCTCCCTTCCCCTCTCTCCCTCTCTCTCTCTCCCTTCTCTCTCTCTCTCTCACACACACACACATATCATCATAAAACTAAACAGGAGAAGGCAGTACATAGATTGGGTGCACATAAAAAACATAAATAGAGACAAATATCGAAGAAGAAACATACCGAATTGAGGAAGCTTCAGATCTGAATTTGAAAGAGAATGTTTAATTTGTGAATATATAGGATTGGTAGTAAATGTGCTTTGCTTGGGAGGGAGACAGTGAGTGAATGAGAAAATTGAAACAAAGGACAAGATGCCAAAAGTTATCGTAAGTAACTCTTTTGTCTATTTTACAAGTACGTTTACGTGGTTGTCTGGGAATTGTGTGATTCCACGTGCCATGTACATCCATCCTATGGCCCTCTTCACCACCACGTCATCGTTATATCCACTTTCATTCATTCATCCATCCAATATTCTAATTCTATCCGAAAAAATGAAAACCGTTTATTACTCTTTTTTAATAAATTATTAAAACGTTTAATACCCAGGTTTCAAAGAAAAAACGTTGCATTCCCAAATATTGTACATCAATTTTTACAACACCGATCATTTTATTTTATTCATCATTGGTCCTCTTTAGTAACTTTTTCACATTATATATGTTTTTTTTTACAAAAACACGTTACTTAAATATAAAATCAAAAAAAGAAAGTGTAATGGAACTTTTTTTGTATGTGTATTTCTATTTGTTTCAAGTAAATTAATAGGTATACTGATGCTGAGGTAGATATTTTTTTGTAATAATACAATATTTTAAATACAGTGATAACTGAGTATTAAATCAAGATGGAGTTTATAGTGGAATGTATAATTTTAAAACATGTTAAAGTTGCAATTTGTAATAAGAATATAGATAATTTAAACAGTTTGTGAGCTATTTTTTTCTTTCTTTTTGCTAATTATTTGTTTGTGAGCTATTAAAATTTGATATATTTAAACTTGATCCATAAAATATTTAAATTCAATAATAATCGGGGTCCAGTTCAAATTAGAGCTATTCGAATATTGTTCGAGCCAAATTTGAATTTTAAATTATATACATAATTTAGATATTTAATCGATTCAAATTCGAGCCAAACAGATCATATTTAAGTTTTTATTAATATTTAGGGAAATTAATTCACGATTTCGAACCGAATTTCAATATATCAAATTCTTAACGAGTCAAATTTCGAACTTGAAATTTAGTCAAATTTGAGTCCAAACTTGAATCCAAAATTTTTAATCGAGTTTAAATTCGAATCTAGTAATGTTTGACTCAATTCGAAGCTTAAAACCAAAATTTTTAATCAACTTAAACTCGAATCAATAGTGTTCAATTTAACTGTGCTCAATTACTTGGGGTAGGCGGATCATTGAGTAAATTACAGAGTGGTGTATTTTATAACGATTTTCAACAAAATGTCCAGTCTTTCAATTTCTCAAATTAGTGGTCAACCTTTCACTTTGTCTTTCAAAACAGTGATCAGTCTTTCAATTTCTCAAATTAGTGGTCAATCTTTCACTCCGCCTTTCAAAAAAGTTGCAAATAGTAGACTAATTATCTCTAAAGTGGTTACTTTTTTAAAACGCGGAATGAAATGTTGATCACTAATTTGAGAAATTGAAAGATTGGTCACTATTTTGAAAGACAAAGTGAAAGGTTGGCCACTAATTTGAAAAAAATGAAAGACTGATCACTTTTTTGAAAATCGGTATAAAGTACAACCACCACTCTGTAATTTACTCGCGTATCATTTAAATAGAAGAGTAACTATTTAGACCTATGATGAATTGGCAGCATTTGTCCCTCCTTATGCATAATTTATAAATTATTTATTTCAAGAAAATTTCATATATTTTTTAGAAATAAATGTGTATAGGAAGTTTAACATTCGTTATCTTGCAAAAATAAGTTACTTATTTCAGAAGAAAAATACATTTTTACGTAAATTTTTTCAGAATAAATAACTTATTTCTGAAAAATAAGATTTCCCAAATGGGACCATAAGGTTTCATTTCAAGAATAAGTACATTAAAAACATCTCCAATTCTTAAAATTAAAATAATGTAATTTTTATATTATTAATGTGAAAATTATATTATTCATAAAATCAACTCTAATCCGTTTACATTATACTTTGTACTAAATATTTTAAAAAAGATTTGATATTCTTACCTTTCCAAAAATAAGTAAGTGGCTTGTTGATATATAATATAAAATAGATGGTTCCTGACAAAAAAAAAATATATATATATATATATATAAAATAGATGGAACATTAAAGGATTGAATTTATTTTTGTTAAAAAAACATAGAAAGAATGCCCTAAATACCCATTTTTTTACTACCCATTTACCAAAATGCCCGTTTCTGAAAACATCAACTTTTTTACCCACGGGATACGCCACTCCCATGGGCGTATCCGATTTCACTATAGCACGTCAGAAAACACGATTTCTGTATTGTCTCCTTCGTTTTCTCCTCGCCGGCGACTGGCCTCTCCCCTTCGATCTCGCTCTCCAGGAACTTTCAGAATGACTACAGCAGGCCAAAATGATCGCAAGCTCTTGTACTTCATCTTCCCCGTCTTCGTTTATCTTCTCCGACCCCGTAGGGGCACAACGAAGCTCGTCGGAGATGTTGGAGTCGACGAAATCGATGTTTTAGGCGTTTTTAATCCTGTAATTTAATTGTTATGAAATTAGTATGGGTGTGTAGAGAATCGAACCCCGATTCTAATGGTATATGGTAGTTGCATGGAAAGTCAGGGATGTGGACGGACGAACAAATCGAAAAAAAACGCCGCAATCACCATTGTTGTCGCGATTGGAGAAGCTCTGTGCTGACGTGTGATACGCATCTTGAAGATGCGTATCTCCTCTTGCTCTAATTGCATTGGCGCATCCACATAAGCTAGCTCCTTTCCTATGGGCGTATCCAACTGCTTGCTCCTATGGGTGAGCGTATCGAGTTGCTTACTCCTTTGGAGTGGGCGTGACAGAAGATACGCCTCTTAGAGGCGTATGTGCTGGGCATTTTGGGCAGCCCTTTCGCGCGGTGGGTATTTTGGTTAGAGAAGATTAAAATATGGGTAGAAACGGCAATCACCCTCAAATTTAATAGCATGCTATTCATTTGGTGTGATTTTACATTATTATAATATTGCATACTAACTTTATTTTGGTTTTATAATGTTGGATCGGAGTTGATGATCTTATGATACGTTAGAAAATTAAAAAATCAAACTTAAATTGATTGTGCCAATGTTTGTAAGAGAAGGAAATAGGCTCACAAAAATTTTGGATTCGAAAAATCTATCCGATTCTATCAGGAAAAAATTGGAAAGAAATCCATTCGGAAAATTTTTGATTCGGTCCACGGGTCTAAATGGATTATATATTATTTTTGAAAATTCGGCTCGATCCAATCCGATATTTAAAGTAGATTTGGACACAAATTCTGAATGATTGCAATCTGATTCGATAAAAGTCATGATTTTATGTGTATATTTTGGAAATTCAAATAAAAATCCAAATAAATTCACATTTTATCCAATTCTTTTATAATATCGAATGAATCATGGATAAAAATCTAAACCTTTTAATAAAATCTCACATATAAATTTTTGAAAAAAGTTATTGATAAGAAAACAATTAATATTTAAGTGATTTTAAAAATTGAGATCCAACCTGATCCGAAATTCTAAACGGCCTAGATATTTTAGAAAACTCAACCCGATTCAATTTTTTAAAAAAATTTGAACCAATCCAATTTTAAAAAAGTTCAATATTTTGTGCAATTTTTTTTTTCCAAACCAATTTAGGGCCTGTTTGGCAACTCCTTAAAATAAGTCCTTATAGACTTATTTTCGGGTAAAAATTTCATATTTTGATATTTTTTTCATACAACTATTTAATGTATGTTTGAGATTCTATAAATTGCAAAAAAAAAAAAAAGTTAACAATTTCAGAAAAAAGTTAGGAATCTCTAGTTTTGTCTTAAAATAAGTTGATTTATTCATGAAACTAAGTTCCCCAAACACTAATTAAATAGGTTGTTTTACGGTACCATGTCCAATTAGAATTTAATGAGGTTAATAATCTTTTTGTAAATATTATACCTTGCGAAGAACAAAGTATAAACTAATAAAAAAAATTACATACTCGTTGATATGGGCTAAAAGTAAGTCCTAAAAACATAGTTAATGTGGCATTAATTACACCGGGTATGGTCCAAACGTGGGGCCCACCAACAAGGCCCGAACCCTATTTTTAATATTAATTTTGTAATTAATATTAGGGGTAATAAACAGCTCAGCAATAAGAGTCAAATAAGGATATTACTTCTGCTTGACTTAGCCTCCAAGGCACCTACTTCAACATGGAAACTGACTCCTACAAGGAAGGAGTCTAGAACCTTCCTCAAGGCGGTGGCTTGCCCACCAAGTATCCAAATCCTACCATAATTCTTAGGCTTCTGAGCCTATATAAAGGGTCTGACCCCTCATTCTCAGAACTACTTTTTTGGCTTGATTCTTGATATTCATCAAGGTACGTAGGCATCTTGTGAAGGCAGATTCAGCCATGAATACGAGAGCAGCCATTAAAGCACGAAGCTCACGAACCCTAGTATTAATTACAAACAAACCCTAGCCGCAATTTAACAACCTGGTTTTTATTCCACAACATTTGGCGCCGTCTGTGGGAAGACAACATCAACCATGGTTCAAACACGAAGAACAGTACCAGTCTCAACCGAGGCCACACCCCTCAGCTCTGATCCACCCGCTACTTCTAATCCACCAATCACTACATAACAAGGACAGTTACCCCCCATCAACAGGGGCGATCACTGAAACTCAGATCTCTCAATCAACAGGGACGAATCCCCAAACTGAGAGGACTCTACCAATTGTAACGCCCCGACTTTCCAATACTGAAAATATACTTTTTATAATAAAATAGACTTTGATACAGGGGAATTTTAGAAAAATTCGGCATGAAGTATTCGTAAATCGGATTATCCACCTGTATTTCAACCAAACCAAATTCCAATTTAACAAATACAATTAAAACTTAATACACCAACGATTCCTCATCGAGGATCAATTCCAGGTTATGGTATGAAACAAGAATCTACACTATACAAATTATTACAACTTCTATTTGTGCTCTGAATACAAAATTACTATACCATCTAATTCGTAACGCAATCCCAATCTGTGCTTACCCGCTCTAGCTCCGAAATCTATCCAGTATAAAATGCCTCATCGCTCTCATTCGCAGGGATAAATGTAGTAGATCATACTTAATCCTAACTGCAAAGAGTTAGGTAAAACAAAGCAAGAGTGAGCCAAAGAACGCTCAGCAAGTTAATAATATAGTGAAACAACGATATTACGATATTTCATTGTTGAACAATATCAATGAATACTTTATCTCAAGAGATCATTCAATTTAAATCATAAGGTAAAACTTTTCCATGTACTACAAACCATCCTTGTCTCAGATAAAACTTTGAGAAAAAGAATATTAAGAAATCCCCCAATTAATCTTACTCCACTTTCAATGTACAATGTTACTCGCGGAGGGAATAACTGGGAAACTTCTATCCATCCTTAATCTCATTGTTTTATTGAGTTTCCAAATTTTAATCAAGATAGGAAACGACTAACTCTGATATCCACAATTTGGAAACTAATGACCATTTACCTTGAAACATATATATCTTATCAAAACATTCTTTTCTTTAAAACCATTCCATCATTCAAACATACTTTTCATAAAACCTTTTTTTTAACATCTAAGTTGTTTGTATTATTATCCTGATTACGGACAATACGGGTGATCAGCCACGTAAAGTCCCCCTTCCTTTGAAATTGGGTTCCCAATTAGGCAACACATTGGCCTTTAATGCTGGACTAGGACCACCCTAGCCTCTTACGCTATATAAAAGTGCTGGACTAGGACCACCCTAGCCTCTTACGCTTTTCCAATTTATAAACAAATTTATTATTAATGATTTAAAACATTTCATTTTTAAGTCCTTTATGCCCACTGATAACAGATCAGCCCAGTATAAGGAATTTTTAAAAACATCTTTAATTAGTTAAGCCATTTTAATGAGTAGCAATAAAAAAATTGAAACTCAGGGTAGCAATTGATATAAGGAATCGTAGACAACAAAGCAATAAGATTTAACTAAGCATGACAAGGTTCAGCAAAATTGAATCATATATCAATTAACAAGGAACATTTATCAATTAAGGAACAAAGCAATTTTTAAGATTCTATGAATTTAACAGCAATTTATATAATAATTCTGGAATAAAGGAATCTGAAGTTCAATGGAAGATTTGAGCAATACATTGGTTATAAACAAATGAAAAGTCGTTAGTTAATAAAGAATAAAACAAGGGTTTAGGATTCTAGAATTTAATTCAAGGGTTATAAAGTGTGATTATGCTGGTAAAGCTTAAAGGAGTAAGCATAAGGAAAAGACCAAGTTAAAACAAGGCATAAATTATAAGTCAGGAATTATGGTTCAACAGGAAACATGGCAATTAATAGGGTACACAAGTTAAATAATGATTCATAAGGATAAGTCAGGCACGGGTGTTTCAACAATAATTTATAAGGAATGATCAGTAAGGTATAAAGGGTTCAATAATAATTAAAAAGGAATGATATTGAAGTATAAGAGTTTAAACAACAATTCTAAAGCAGTTCAAGAAATATGAATTTCAAAACAAGGTTCGAGTCCATATAAACAAATGAAAGAGGTGTAGACTAGCAACACGAATTGGAAGAAACCTTACAATAAATAAATTATGGCTCACACAAATCAAAATAAATATGAAGGAAAAAAAACGCTTGCAAGAAAGGATTCGAAGGAACATATATAAATAACACAAGATGATTCACATCACTTGAACGATAAGTGAGAGATAGTATACTTGTAATAACCCTAACTTTAGTAATGCTACAGTGGTCACATGAATAGTAAATTTTGAGGATTTAGGAAATGGTATGTAAGTACTCTATACTTGAAATGGAAGACGAGTAAACAGAAACCATATTAGTATTGTACTAGGAAAATAAGTGACTCGAAATGACGATAGATTTCAGAAATTCCTGAATACGGCTTTTTGAGGATTTTGAGTTCGAACGAGCTTATATTTATTGGATATTAAGGAGCATAGAAATATTAAAGGAATTATATATTGAGGAATTAGTGAATTTAAGTTAAACCAGGGGATTTTAAGTTAAGGAATTATCAAAGGAATTTGGATTGTTAAACGATTTCAGAACCACTGAGATAATGAGGTATATTCGAACCGAACCACAACTAGACGAGTATGGAAACCAAACAACCAAGATTATAACATAACAAGGATATGTACCACATTATTATTACCAATATTTCTAGCAAATTACTTAGGAAAATCAAGAAAAGAGAATTATGACATCATCCAAATGACATCACCATCCACTAACACTTATTTAAGGGGTAGATTAGTCCTTTGACCTTGTAAATATCCACAAGCTTCCATAAGACACTAGATTAAACAAGATTAAGATGAGATAAGATCAAAAAACAAGAAAAAAATCTCTCCCCATCCAAGAAAACTCCATTCGGCCAAGGAGAAAAAAAAGAGAAAAATGGAAACTTGAAACCCTAGCTCCAAGCCACTAAAACTCAAGGGAAAATTTATGAAGGTTGCTTACATATAGACTAAGGTATGCTATGAATCCTAGCTTCTAAATCCATTCCATCTTTGAGATATAAAATCATGAAGATGATGATGAATAGTGAATGAATAGTAACTTATATGGATTTTATGTTTTGTTTTGAAAGATTAAGGTGTGTTAAGGTTGTTTAAAGGTGTACCAAGGACTACAAGCATATATTAATAGTATTAAAGCTTCAAAGAAGGTATAATCTCTTCACCCCTCTTGAGTTTTATGATGAATATTAATGGTATTAGTGGTTAAGTGGTTGTAAGTGATGAAATCATGATTATATATGTGTTTAAAAGTGTTTTATGGTATATGAAAGGAGTATGTGCTTGTAACCATGGTTGGTGAGATGACCACATGGTGTAGGTGATGGTGTATAAGGTGGATGATGGATTTGGAGGAGTTGAATTTTGGAAAGTATGAAAATATAGCCGTTATAATGCCCGATTTTCGGTAAACCAAATAGATACCCTGTTTTTGGTCCCCATATTCGTATGGTAGGTTTCTGTCCAGAACAACCACTGATCATGAGAGGGTAGAGCTTGGTTCATAGATCGTTTTGATATAAAGTACGTTAAAATCTGATGAACGGTTTAGGAGAAAAGTCAGTTTTAGTGAAAGACGTTCGAGAACCGAGAAAACGTAATTGTATCAACTTTGAGGCTATAATTACCATACTTAAACATTTTTAAAAGTTATAAAATTTTGGGATAGTGTACTAGGGTGGTCAGAGGACCCTTGACAGTTAGCCTTGCATTAAAATTCGGAATCTATATTTTCTGAGAATTTTTACAGTCGAGAGTGGTTGTTAAGGAAAGAATGTAAATCGTTAAGAACTTTAATCGGGAATAAGAATGGTTAAGTCCTCAAGACCTTTTGAGATAGTAAAGGGGATATTGTAAGAGTGTTATTATATGAGTGTAGGTGGTTAAGTGGAATATATTCTGATAATGATCCTTTTCGTGTTTATAGAGACTCCGGGAGAGCCACGAGCTATACTTCCGACTTACAGAGATCGAGGCAAGATCTTTCTATCCCTACTTTGAAAATTATTTATCTTTGGAATAAAAATGATATCATGGAATATATATATATATATATATATATATATATATATATATATATATATATATATATATGTGTGTGTGTGTGTGTGTGTGTGTGTGTGTGTGATGCTATTGTTGCTATGTTGCAAAGAATATATTTCCTTGATTTTGGGAAATTAAAGAGAGATGGATATGATTTATGAAATATGGATATAGAGATGATTACGAATGGAGCGAGTATGCTCTATGGTGAAAGAGATATGAAAGGGAATGGTATCAGTTGTTATCTAGGGTTATATGGTTTATAATACTATATTAAAAATATTCTTTTTGAGTATCAGTGGTTTAATAAATATTATTTGATTATTATTTACTACTCTTAAAATAGACGGAATATTTTATGAATATAAAAATATGTTTGATTTCTTGAATATGAAAGAGATGTCTGGATCATAATCAAAGCATTATGTTATACTCCCTCCGTCCCATGGAGTTGTTTACATTTGCTTTTTGCACGGAAACCAAGATAGTGGGTGTAATATTGTTAAAATAAGTGAGTTGGTGGGTGTAATAGTGATTTTATTGTTAAAATAAGTGAGTTAGTGGGTGTAATAGTGTAAAGTGTTGAAAAAGTGGAGTGAAGTTGTGGATGTAATAAAGTATTTTATTGTTAAAAGCTACTATTTTAGGAAACGTAAAGAATTGGTTGGGACATCCCAAAAAGGAAAGTGTAAAGAAATGGATGGGACAGAGGGAGTATATATATATTTTATAGAAATAATGTGCGAGAATGGAAATGATATGAGTAACTGATATGTGGAAATGAAAGCGAGAAAATGGAAATGTGGAATGATATTTTATAAATGGAATAATGATTTGACAAAAAGGGGGATAGCAACAAAAAGCGTAGGAGGCTGTGTGCGGCAGTCCATCAATCAATATTTTATTTCGGCCCAAGAGTTGCCGAAGGAGGATGTAGTGGTGTACCTTCCTCCAGGGGATGTAGTGGTGTACCTTCCTCCTTCTACCGGTATTAAAAGGACGGGTACGGAGGGCGACTGATCATCGTCCTTACGTATTCGGCAACATTGAAAATCCCCAAAACTTGAAAGAGAGAGTTGAAAATGATTTTCAGATCTCTATACTGAAAACAGAATAATAATATAAGATGATGGAATTATGGTTACAGATGAAGAAAAACTGATATTATATTATATTAGATTTCTTTCTTATAATAGTAAGTGGATGATGTATTATTAAATAAGAGCTTTATTCTTCCTTAAGGATTATAAATGGTTTCTGCTTATATATGCATATATATATGTATACCTGTTCACATTCTAAATTCTAGTTACAATATTATCTTGCTGAGCTATTATAGCTCACTCTTGCAACTTATGTATATAGCAGCTAGGTCCCATGCCGATACTACGCACTACACCCCGCAAGAGGGTAAGGGAAAGGCGACCTTTTGAGCGAGTGCTGGCGACCATCCCCGAGGTAGTGACAAGCGAAAGGGGCTTAGTAGACTTATGTAAATTAAGTGTGTAAGTTTGTAATAAAATTTTGGTTGTTGAAATGCTTCTTGTAGAAGTATTATTCAACAATGTACTTAGTAGAATTCTGGGTTTGTAATAACTGTTAACTTTAAACTTTTAATATTGTGGAAGTTGTTCTATGAGCATATGACTGGTGTGTGTGTGTGTGTATTAGTGTGGGGTCAATTGCATAAGTATTAAATTGTATAAAAAAAAAGACTCAAGAGATATGGATATTGATCGGAAATTGGACCATGATGACCTGGATCCTTGACCCCGGATCTAGGGGTGTCACAATACTTGCCTTATTATAAGAAATTTCCATTTCCATCACATTGATTTGTCATTCACTTTACATCACTCTCGACTTCTTTATACATTGTCCTCTACTCGCTCTCACGTCCGTATTTCCTTTATCAGTTGTCAGCTTCTACACAAACACACTCTTCTGCTCCTTTTATCGTTCCATTCCTCAAGATTCCATCTACACTGGTACTGGCTCTTAGCTGGCCTCCTATTCGTACCTATACACATGTAAAGTACTATTTTAGTACGCTCATAACCTTAACCGTCTAACTCTATTCTACCCAATCGTGTCCTATACGCTTTACAATTTAACACATATAGCACATACTGACCAGACTCACAGAATAGCGTAGTACAATCATATAAACCACATAAGCACGTATAACACACTAGTAGATTACATATAGAGATTATTCTTATTAAAACAGGTTATAAACTATATCCTGATTTACCGAAATTTCGGCAGCACCTCCTCTAAAATATGACATAACCTGTCGGAATACAACCGACCCAAAACAATCAAATAATCTTTTGCTTCTTCACAACTCACAGGTATAACAATTCATACTAATATACACTCTTTACAAACTTCTGACAATCCGTGTAATTAACATTTAACAAGTATATATACTAATCACAATCACATCAGAATACACTTAGGACTTCCTTTATCCTCAAAATCAAACCAACAATCTATAATCATGCCAATGTCTTGTTAACTATTAACTAACAATCATCAAATTCAATTAATTAACATCTAGTAATTCATAACATCCGAAATTATACTCTTTTACTAATTAATAATCAAAAATTGAATTATAAATCCATACAAACACATATACTCAAGTTTATATATAATTAATATTTCACATCAGTCCCATACTCCTTTACCAACTGCTAATCTCTCGTAAATAAGCTAATTACCACTTACACTCCATAATTAACATCTGAAAATACATCTACAATTCTAAGTACAACATTCAAATCATCTCTTTATTATTTAAAATTCTATAATCATTTAACCATACTAATTTAAAATCAACCATTTATATAACACTAATTCTAACCAAATGCTTACTATATAAATCTGAAAATAAATTAAAAATTCATATAAACTCTCATGAAAATCAGCACCTTAATGATTACTAACCAACAATCATCAACACACCTTAATTAACAACTAACAATTCATACATCTCAATATTAAATACATAAAATTCAAAATCAAGCATAAGATTCGAAAATGTACACATATAATCAAATTAACAAGCAACTATCACATAAATTCAAGCACATAAATACCACAAGCTACAGTTCAACTCCAACCCAGCCCTCCTGGTTCTTGCAGGTGACCTCCGCGCCAATACACACATATATATACATATAAAACTTCATACCCATGCTTCAAAATTATAGAATAACACAAATACAAGTTATGGGTAGCAATAGGGAGGAATTTTATGTGTTTAGAATGTGTTGGAGGTGAAAAACGAGAGGAGAGAGAGAGAACTAAGGAAGCATGAGGAAAAAGATGGTGGCCAGGGAGGGAGACAAAACAACCGAGACTGAAATGGGGGTAGGGGGTGTCTCGGGTTTTCTAGAACAGGGGAGTGGTTTCTTTTTTTTTTTTTTAAAACAAAAATTTTGGTTTTGTTTTGTTTTTAAAGCTAAATCTTGGATAAATAATATTAAAAACCTGGAAAAAGTTTAAAATAATGATTTTGATATTTTTAAAATAAAGATCATGAAATTACCTTCTCCCCTATATTTTTAAATTAATTTTATAATCAAAAATGAATTTTATATGAATTTTACAAGATTTAAATCTTTAAAGCACAAAACAATTCATAAAAATCATTGTTTTAAAATCTTTAAATACTGAGAATAATCCTCTCAAAAATCTTAAAAACTAGATAAATGTGCAAATGTAATATTACAAAAGATCTCGTGATTTTTAACGACTCCAATGATTTTATACAATTCATAGAGGATGAATAAAACATGTTTATCCACAGAAAATGCAAAATAATTCATAATATCATTTTAAAATCTCTAGAGGCTAAAAATAATTCCTCTACTATTTTTAAAAATCATTTAAATATTCAAAGATAATAGTATAAAAGATTTCACAATTTTTACTAACTCCATCGATTTTGTAAAATTCCCAGAAGGTAAATAATGCATATTTTAAATAGATTTAAACACCAAAAATGCAAATAAAAAAATAATAATAAATACACGAAGACACACTGGCACATATAAATCATAATATAAACATGTAAACACGATATCACCTATAATTAACCTTCTCAACAATATCCACATAATAGAATTCATAATTAATATTATATAAACATTTATAAATACGTGATTTTCTAGGGCGTTATATCCTTCCCCCCTTAATAGGATTCTGTCCTCAGAATCAATCTCAAGAAACACGTGACAGTACCACTCACCCATTTCACTTCCAATTTCCCAAGTTGTTTCTTCAACTCTAGGATTTCCTTTATATCAATTAATTTTTATATAACCATATCATGTCAATCATCATACACCAATACAACTTAGACCTTTTGGTTACGAGTCTCGTTAATTCTATACGCTTACCACTCGTAGGTGAATGTCTGTTATATCGAAAATCGGGCATGACCTATTCGCATAATGGACTATGTCCTCTATAAAAGTACCTCCATTACTAACCCAATCATCCATAAACAATTCATTCGTATTCAATACTAAATCAAATCCTGCCTTGACGTGCAGCAAACATATAAACGAAGAAATCTGCCTTTACTTGAAGTAAACAGGTAAATAATTAAATCTTTAAAACGAAATCCACGCGATTAAAACGATTTATACCACTTCTACGCTCCTACTCATAATATTCATGATCCTCTAAACTATATTCGCATAGTCATAATCTCCCACACAATCACTTTACTTCCCATCTAGCTTTACTCAGCTTCGCTCAAGTTATCCCATCCAGTTCTAAAATTTCATACCCGACAATTGGTCTCAATTCATTTTAAATCTCATAATATTCCTGTTTCCATATCCAAAGCAAAATATGCAATAAACAAGTATTCCTCAACAATCTTTCCTTAACATAACTCTCACATACCAATTAAATCCATCATCACTCTACTTCCAATTTAAACAGAATTAATAATCTCGTGTCCTTGTTAACTACTCCTTATCCATATTCAGTCCTCCATTTTATCGAATCTTGTTTGTATTTTGTCTATTCACTGCGTAATTTAACTTGATATTCAATCTCTGCTTTAACCTCAATTCTTAAATCTGCTCAATCAAATTTTCATTCGATGTAAATGTAACTTACACCACTCCAAATTTCATCGTCCCATCTTTACTGCTCTCAATCATTGATAACTTTTAGAAATCTCAAGGGTTTATAACAAAAAGATCAATAGAATAAACAGGTATTAACATGTATGAATATAAGATGAGTTTTGTTGAAAAAGGATTTAACCGAGAGATCAATATGATCATTGAACTAATTTCAGGTTGCATTTGTCACTTAGGTCAACCGCCATAGCACAAGAAGGGGGCCAACCTTCTGTACTTTCATGACAAGCACAATAAGTGGCGTCCCACCAGACTTCTATCACATAGATAAGATGTCCCTGCATCCCCTATATACATAGGGTTGTTCATCCCAGTCAGAATAAATATGGTCAAGTATTCAGAGAGAAACAAAAAGAGTTCAAAGGTCTCAAAAGTTTATATATATACAATGTTGAATAAGGAATAGAAAATATTCGGGGAAATTAGAAAGAATTCAAGGATCTCAATAATTTATATGCATCATGTTGAATAAAGTGATCCCCTAGAAAATAGAGGTATCTCCGAAAAATAGGAATGTGTTTAAATGAATCTGAAAAATTCATCATCAATTGAAATATAGTTGATTATCAAAGGTGATGGGGTATTATCAAGATAAGAAGAAACAGAAAGAAAAGTTAAATCTCCTTAATCAATAAATTAAATGAAATCAACTGCTAGTAATGAATAACAATGTCCTTACTCCATCACATGCCAGAATCACATTTCGCATCTTGTTTATCGTCCTTTCGCACTTTCTATATCGTTCACGGGGTAACTAAAGTCATAAAAGAAATTCTAGAACACACACAAAGGTCTACACGTAGCATCCTCCAAGCTGGTAACTCCGGTCGTCTATTTAACGTAGGCGGCACCGAATCAACTGCCTCGTCCAAAGTCATACCTTTGAATGAATCAAATTCTGGCTCGTGTGATATGTCGAAATACTAACTAACGTCGCAACCGTTGTCCTAATAACCTAAGTCGAATCTTATCCTAAATCATCCTTTCTAACGTCCCACTTAAATACATATACCTAATCATCCTAACTTGTTTCAGTGACCATAACCTGTCGCTCTGATACCAACCTGTAACGCCCCGACTTCCCAATACTGAAAATATACTTTTTATAATAAAATAGACTTTGATACAGGGGAATTTTAGAAAAATTCGGCATGAAGTATTCGTAAATCGGATTATCCACCTGTATTTCAACCAAACCAAATTCCAATTTAACAAATACAATTAAAACTTAATACACCAACGATTCCTCATCGAGGATCAATTCCAGGTTATGGTATGAAACAAGAATCTACACTATACAAATTATTACAACTTCTATTTGTGCTCCGAATAGAAAATTACTATACCATCTAATTCGTAACGCAATCCCAATCTGTGCTTACCCGCTCTAGCTCCGAAATCTATCCAGTATAAAATGCCTCATCGCTCTCATTCGCAGGGATAAATGTAGTAGATCATCCTTAATCCTAACTGCAAAGAGTTAGGTAAAACAAAGCAAGAGTGAGCCAAAGAACGCTCAGCAAGTTAATAATATAGTGAAACAACGATATTACGATATTTCATTGTTGAACAATATCAATGAATACTTTATCTCAAGAGATCATTCAATTTAAATCATAAGGTAAAACTTTTCCATGTACTACAAACCATCCTTGTCTAAGATTAAGATTAAGGAGTAAGCATAAGGAAAAGACCAAGTTAAAACAAGGCATAAATTATAAGTCAGGAATTATGGTTCAACAGGAAACATGGTAATTAATAGGGTACACAAGTTAAATAATGATTCATAAGGATAAGTCAGGCACGGGTGTTTCAACAATAATTTATAAGGAATGATCAGTAAGGTATAAAGGGTTCAATAATAATTATAAAGGAATGATAGTGAAGTATAAGAGTTTAAACAACAATTCTTAAGCAGTTCAAGAAATATGAATTTCAAAACAAGGTTCGAGTCCATATAAACAAAAGAAAGAGGTGTAGACTAGCAACACGAATTGGAAGAAACCTTACAATAAATAAATACTGGCTCACACCATTCAAAATAAATATGAAGGAAAAAAAATGCTTGCAAGAAAGGATTCGAAGGAACATATATAAATAACACAAGATGATTCACATCACTTGAACGATAAGTGAGAGATAGTATACTTGCCTTATTATATGAAATTTCCATTTCCATCACATTGATTTGTCATTCACTTTACATCACTGTCGACTTCTTTATACATTGTCCTCTACTCGCTCTTACGTCCGTATTTCCTTTATCAGTTGTCAGCTTCTACACGAACACACTCTTCTTCTCCTTTTATCGTTCCATTCCTCAAGATTTCATCTACACTGGTACTGGCTCTTAGCTGGCCTCCTCTTCGTACCTATACACATGTAAAGTACTATTTTAGTACGCTCATAACCTTAACCGTCTAACTCTATTCTACCCAATCGTGTCCTATACGCTTTACAATTTAACACATATAGCACATACTGACCAGACTCACAGAATAGCGTAGTACAATCACATAAACCACATAAGCACGTATAACACACTAGTAGATTACATATAGAGATTATTCTTATTAAAACAGGTTATAAACTATATCCTGATTTACCGAAATTTCGGCAACACATCCTCTAAAATATGACCTAACCTCTCGGAATACAACCGACCCAAAACAATCAAACAATCTTTTGCTTCTTCACAACTCACAGGTATAACAATTCATACTAATATACACTCTTTACAAACTTCTGACAATCCGTGTAATTAACATTTAACAAGTATATATACTAATCACAATCAAATCAGAATACACTTAGGACTTCCTTTATCCTCAAAATCAAACCAACAATCTATAATCATGCCAATGTCTTGTTAACTATCAACTAACAATCATCAAATTCAATTAATTAACATCTAGTAATTCATAACATCCGAAATTATACTCTTTTACTAATTAATAATAAAAAATTGAATTATAAATCCACACAAACACATATACTCAAGTTTATATATAATTAATATTTCAAATCAGTCCCATACTCCTTTACCAACTGCTAATCTCTCGTAAATAAGCTAATTACCACTTACACTCCATAATTAACATCTGAAAATACATCTACAATTCTAAGTACAACATTCAAATCATATCTTTATTATTTAAAATTCTATAATCATTTAACCATACTAATTTAAAATCAACCATTTATATAACACTAATTCTAACCAAATGATTACTATATAAATCTGAAAATAAATTAAAAATTCATATAAACTCTCATGAAAATCAGCACCTTAATGATTAAATTAACAACTAACAATTCATACATCTCAATATTAAATACATAAAATTCAAAATCAAGCATAAGATTCGAAAATGTACACATATAATCAAATTAACAAGCAACTATCACATAAATTCAAGCACATAAATACCACAAGCTACAGTTCAACTCCAACCCAGCCCTCCTGGTTCTTGCAGGTGACCTCCGCGCCAATACACGCATATATATACATACAAACCTTCATAACCATGCTTCAAAATTATAGAATAACACAAATACAAGTTATGGGTAGCAATAGGGAGGAATTTATATGTGTTTAGAATGTGTTGGAGGTGAAAAATGAGAGGAGGGAGAGAGAACTAAGGAAGCAGGAGGAAAAAGATGGTGGCCAGGGAGGGAGACAAAACAACCGAGACTGAAATGGGGGTAGGGGTGTCTCGGGTTTTCTAGAACAGGGGAGTGGTTTCTTTCTTTTTTTTTTAAAACAAAAATTTTGGTTTTGTTTTGTTTTTAAAGCTAAATCTTGGATAAATAATATTAAAAACCTGGAAAAAGTTTAAAATAATGATTTTGATATTTTTAAAATAAAGATCATGAAATTACCTTCTCCCCTATATTTTTAAATTAATTTTATAATCAAAATGAATTTTATATGAATTTTACAAGATTTAAATCTTTAAAGCACAAAACAATTCATAAAAATCATTCTTTTAAAATCTTTAAAGACTGAGAATAATTCTCTCAAAAATCTTAAAAACTAGATAAATGTGCAAATGTAATATTACAAAAGATCTCGTGATTTTTAACGACTCCAATGATTTTATACAATTCGTAGAGGATGAATAAAACATGTTTATCCACAAAAAATGCAAAATAATTCATAATATCATTTTAAAATCTCTTGAGGCTAAAAATAATTCCTCTAATAATTTTAAAAATCATTTAAATATGCAAAGATAATAGTATAAAAGATTTCACAATTTTTACTAACTCCATCGATTTTGTAAAATTCCCAGTAGGTAAATAATGCATATTTTAAATAGATTTAATCACCAAAAATCAAATAATAAAAAATAATAATAAATATACGAACACACACTGGCACACATAAATCATAATATAAACATGTAAACACGATATCACCTATAATTAACCTTCTCAACAATATCCACATAATAGAATTCATAATTAATATTATAAAAACATTTATAAATACGTGATTTTCTAGGGCGTTATACCAATGATCGTTCAACCAGGACAGGAGACTAACTGACTTCAGATGGTGGTCTCACCTCTAAACGGTCATCCACCACTCTCAAGGGTGTAGATGCACACTACGGATCTCCCCATGAATACCAATCCGATGTATGGTCTGCCTAACTATCCTCCGAATACTCGAGGTGTTGAGCCAAGTGGCCATGCCCTGCAAATACATGATCCATATCACCCTCCTTATGTTAGAGGCTTGGGCGCTGATCAAGGATATTATGACTACTCTGGTCCTTATACTGATGATTCTTCTTCTGAGGATGACGATCGTGATCAAGCCCCAAGGAGGCGACATCCAAGTAAGGAGCCTATCAGGCGTACCCGATGAATCCATGATGGACCCCCTATGACAATCGCTGAGAGAATCAAGGCTTATGAATCCGAGATCCAGAAGCTGAAGGGCGACATGGCGAGAGAGCAAGCGAGACTGAATCAAAATCAACCTCCTCCTACTTCACGAGGGATTCCCTTTGTTGATTTGGAGAGGTCCTCAAGGAGACAGAAAAGGGCTGATGCCCTAACTGGAAGAACAACAAGGATGGAAACACCCAGGGGTAACCCCAAAGATTTGATGCCTCTTGGAGATACTGATGATCCCACACCCCCGTTTACTGAGGAGGTGATGAATGCTCGTATTTCTATGAAGGTCAACATGCCGACAATCAAGGCTTATGATGGAACGGGTGATCCCGCAAATCACGTCAAGACGTTTTCAAACGCACTGCTGTTGCAGCCTGTAAGTGATGCTCTAAAGTGCAGAGCGTTTCCTCAAACCCTGTCGGGCATGGCCCAAAGATGGTATAGCCGATTACCTGCAAATTCAATTGGCTCCTTTAAGGAGTTAAGTGCCGCTTTTATCAGCCAATTCATTAGCGGAAGAGTTCATGAGAAAAGCTCTGCATCTCTTATGTATCTGTTACAAGGTAAGAATGAAAATCTCAGAGACAACCTTAAGCGGTTCACTAAGGAGACTCTAAATATCACTGGCTTAGAGAATAAGGTGGCCATGGTAGCCCTGGAGCACGGAACCACTGATCTCTTCTTTAAGAGGTCATTGGCAAAGCATCCCCCCTGAGAATATGGATGAGCTCCAACGAAGGGCTGATAAGTACATTAAAGCTGAGGATAGCATGAAGAAAGAGGCCACGGTAGGTAATGGAGGGAATAACAATGACTCTAGGAAGCGAAAGACAGAGCAGGAGTATGATGCTAGGGACAAGTATCTCCGAACTAGCAAGGACACCGACTCTGCTCTAGGACCAAGGTTTGCTTAGTATGCAAGGTTGAACACTCCTAGGAGTCAAATCTTGTTGGATATTGAGAAGGATAAGGATTTTCGATGGCCGAAGCCACTCAGGGGTGATCCCGCAAAAAGAAACAAGGAGCAATACTATAGGTTCCCCAAGGATGTGGGACATGACACTGATGATTGCAAGCAACTCAAAGATGAGATCGAGTTCTTGATCCGTAGAGGGAAACTAAGCCACTTCACTAAGGGTGAAAATCGTGGTAATTAGGGAAGAGAGTATGATAGGAGCGACGATGATCGAGATCGCGACCCACAGCCCCGAGGGCCAGTAATCAACATGATCTCAGGAGGCCCGACCGCGGCCGGGACAACAAAGAATTCACGAAAGGCTTATGCCAGAGAAGTAATACACATTGTTGGGGAAATACCAAAACGTGCAAAAATCGAGGTAACAATCAAATTTGATGATTCAGACCTTGAAGGGGTGAAGTTCCCCCATGATGACCCACTGGTCATAATGCCCGTGATTGGAAATTTAGAGGTAAAACGAGTCTTTATAGACAATGGAGCTTCTATGGACATCTTGTTTCACGACGCATTTGTAAAGATGGGATATAACGACTCCCAGTTGACCCCCTCCAACACACCTATATACGGGTTTAATGGAGTAGAATCTAAATTTGAGGGAACTATTCAGTTGCCCTTCACAATCGGACAGAAGCCAATAGAGGCCACTCAGATGTTGAACTTTTTGGTTATCAAAGCATCTTCTACTTACAATTCCATCCTCGGAAGGACTGGACTCCACGCTTTTAAGGCTGTGGCCTCTACATATCACATGAAGATCAAGTTTTCAACCAGGAATGGTGTAGGAGAACAAAAAGGTGACCAGAAAATGGCTAGGAGCTGTTATGTAGCAGCGTTAAGGCCTGATGGAGTCAGGGGGCATGTCCTTCCGATTGAAGACATTGATGTCCACAGTGATAAGGAACATCAAGAAAGGCCAGCAGAGGACATCACACATAAGCCTCGGACAGCCATTAAGGCTAAGGCGTTAATTGACTTCGTGGTTGAATGTACCATTGGCAACCAAGAAGTCGGGGGGCAAGAGATAGTACCCCAAGCAAGAAGTGAACTTCAGAATAAAAATGAGGAGACCAGAAAGAGTAGTAGGTGCTCTATTTTGATGGAGCATCAAAAACAAAATCAGGTGGTGCATGCCTAGTCTTGCAAAAACCCGATGGGTTCAAATTATCCTAGTAGGATTTAGCTTCATATTTATCTAGTAGAAGTAGAAATAAGGTTCGATGAAACCATCACAAAGCATGTTGCTCCAAGTAGGATAGTAGTACTCTATGTAAGGGTTGAACTCATTTCAAGTTATTAATGCAAGTTTGTTTCCGTTCATTGGTTTTTTATTCCTTTGTCTCGAACTTCATGAAGAACTCCATTCTATCTCTCCCTCGTTACGAACAAAAAAGTAGGGCTGCACCCCAGTTGTGCACTCCCTTCGTTCTACGAACCTTTGTTGATTCTGAACTTCGTTCGCGAAGGAACCGGACTTTTGACGGGCCAGCCCTTTTTAATGTTTATGCGCCGCTTTACCCTGAAAGGAAAATGAGCTTTGCTCCTCTGGGCGCTAGGCGCTCCCGTATGATTTTATTTATGTACCAAGCACCTGATGTGTGTAAGTCAAAGATGACCAAGTACCGAAAATAAAAGAATACACGAATGGAAACAAACAAATGCATAAATAAAAACCCCGAAGGGTCAAGAGTTAGGTTACGACACAACCAAATAAGTGTTTAAAGTCCTTGAAGGACCCGGGATAAAAGACAAGTTAATAAAGCTACATGTGGCAATCAAAGCCATGCAAGGCTGTGGAGGCTAAGGACTAGCCACTCTTCAATATTTTCAAAAAGACTTGGATGGAGAATCTAAGGTAGAAGACTAATAGAGAACCTTAAACAAGGATCAAGAAATTCAAGCAAACTCTTGCCTCAGGGGTTTAAAAGGCAAGAAGCCCACATAATTGTCTTATTTGAAATCTAAATCGAGGAATCAACCCTGGATCCTTAACCTGGAATCAAGAAAAACAAGAAACAAAGATGGAACCAAGACGAACATTAAAGTCCTGGTGGGCCATCCATTGAACAAACATATTGCATAGCCCGAAAGCCAATAAAAGGCTAATCAAGTGGGCAATTGAGTTAGGAGATTTTGATATCACATACAAGCCTCGAACGGCCATCAAGGCTCAGGCATTAACTGACTTCGTGGTTGAATATATCGTTAACAACTAAGAAGTCGGGGGGCAAGAGGTATAACCCGAGAGCGTCAAAAACAAAATCAAGAAGATTAGCTCAAAACAATATTTAAGCCTTGATGGCCAAGACTAAGGATTGATTCTTATGGAGAATACATTCCAAGACTGAGGATTGAAACCTTAAACTTCAAATCTCAACACAAGATTTAACCTTGATGGCCAGCAAGGCTGTCTACCTCCAATCGAGCTTGTCGTTCGAATTCGAGGCCTTGAATTAAGAGCCGTCAGTCAAAACCTAAACAAGGTTCTTTGAGCATAAGAAGAAGGTTGGAAGCCTAGAATCAAGGGTTGATAATAACCTTAAAACCAAGGACTCATCAAATAAGTTAAGGCCAGGAAGGTCACGAGGACTAAGAAACAAGTCGTTTGAATTTAAGGTTCACGAAACCATTTAAGGCATAACAAACACCTCCTATTGACCTGAAACCTCGTATTGGTGGTTTAGAACACCCCAACCTGATAGATATTTTGATGGTTGATTAAGAATACTTATTAGAAAAACTAATAAAAAAGGTTGATAACTCAAATTGGAAATTGAAAAATCGACTTGGGATCCTGGGTCTTTGATCCAGAGCACCAACGTTGAACATGTGAATATTAATCTCGAATCTTAGGATGAGAAATACGAGATATTAGCCATGAAGGTCAAGATTAGTTATGAAGGCCAAACTTGAGGGGGTCATGAACCTCCAATCAAGATCCAAAGGTTGAAGTGATGTTCAAGTGTTGACGTTGATGTTCTACTACCAATATGAAAGACTAGTATTCAAGATGGAAGCCAAGTACCTAGAGCCAGGGTCGTCACGAAGGCAATCCCGTAGGTAACGGCCGACCAAGGCACGGCCGACCGAGCGCCCGAAGGAGCCCCAGCTGATCGAGGCGCGGCTAACCAAGGCATCCGGGACACCACGGCCGACTAACCCCCAGCCGACCGAGGCGCACAAGGGACGACAACCGATTGAGGTGCAGCCGACCGAGGCGCGCAAGGCACGACGAACGACTGACCCGCGGTCGACCGAGCACCAAGCCGCAGCCGACCGAGAGCCGGCCGACCGAGGCACCCGAAAGGCTCCAGCCGACCGGGGACCGGAAGACCGGGGCACCCGGGAAGCTTCAGCCGACCGGTCTTCGTTTCGATGTCGATGGTCCCAACATCGTTTCGATGTCGAAGGTCCCAACATCGTTTCGATGTCGAAGGTCTCGACATCGTTTCGATGTCAAAAGTCGGTCCCGACGTCGTTTCGAATATGAAAACTAAGATGGGTCAGAAGTTGAGCCCAAGGCCGTTTAGCGCCGATTAGCATCAATTAGCACCGTTTATTGTCGATTAGCACCTATTAGTGCTGATTAGCACCATTTAGTGCCGAGAGACTCCCGGAGAGAGCTCTGGTCGAGACACTCGGGCCGAGAGGCTCTTGGAGAGAGCTCTGGCCGAGACGCTCGTGCCAAGAGGCTGACAGCATTCCAACACCTCAGTCAGCCTTCAAACGTCCCTCTTGATGTTTGAAACGTGACTAGTTGACCATCGTTTTATATGAAACGTTGAGCCAGAGTCGTTTATCGCCGTTTAACATTTAAACCCGAACTTTGGATTCTAGGTTGACAATGCTGAATGTAAGCCTTGATGGTCAAGTATAAATTTAGAAGCTTGGAATTCCAATCTAGAATCAAGGACTAAGGAACTAAGTTAAAGCCGTTGAAGGCCAGCAAAGCTACTAGAGCCAACCTTGGATCAAGAGATTCCAGCATAGCTCAAGAGTGAGCCACTCAGTTAGCATTCCAACATTGTGATTGAAAAGTTCGAAGTAATTCTATTTAAGATCAGCCGACCGGCCTCAGCCAAGGGCCTCAGCCGACCGAGCCTCAGCCGACCGGCCTCAGCCGACCGGCCTCAGCCAAGAGCCTCAGCCGACCGGCCTCAGCCAATCGAGCCTCAACCGACGAGCCTCAGCCGACCGAGCCTCCGCCGACCGGCCTTAGTCAACCGAGCCTCAAGCAAGGGCCTCAGCCAAAGACCTCAGCCGACCGGCCTCAACCGACCGGCCTCAGCCGACCGAGCCTCAGCCGACCGGTCGCAGCCGACCGAGCCTCAACCGACCGGCCTCAACCAGGGGCCTCAGCCGACTGAGCCTCAGCCGACCGGCCTCAACCGATTGGCCTCAGCCGACCGAGCCTTAGCCGACTGAGCCTCAGCAGACCGGCCTACGCCGACCGGTCGTCCTAAGCTGGTCGCCATTTCAGAAAAAAGTTGTCATTTTAGGAAAATGGCAGGCCAGGTTTAGTGCCTCTTAGCACCGTTTAGCGCCGTTTAGTGCCGTTAGTGCTGATTAACGCCGTTGAGCGCCGTCTTATGCCATGTAACACCGTTTAGACGTCGTTTAAGGCTAGTTAGCACCGTTCAGTGTCGTTTAATGCCGTTTAGCATCGTTTAAAATGTCGTCGTAAATGCGTCTGTCGCTCCACGCTTTACATCAAATGACGATACTCGTGAAACACTAGTGTATAACGATAAACCCTGACCCAAGTCTCGAAAAAGGTAGTTAAAACTTCACGGAAAACCTATCAGTTTTCCTAGAAGTTGGGGGGCAAATGATATGGGCTAAAAGTAAACCCTAAAAACACATTTAATGTGGCATTAATTAGACCGGGTATGGTCCAAATGTGGGCCCACCAACAAGGTCCAAACCCTATTATTAATATTAATTTCGTAATTAATATTAGGGGTAATAAACAGCTCAGCAATAAGAGTCAAATAAGGATATTACTTCTGCCTGACTTAGCCTCCAAGGCACCTACTTCAACATGGAAACTAACTCCTACAAGGAAGGAGTCTAGAACATTCTTTAAGGCGGTGGCTTGCCCACCAAGTATCCAAATCCTACCATAATTCTTAGGCTTCTCAGCCTATATAAAGGGCTTGACCCCTCATTCTCAGAACTACGTTTTTATCTTGATTCCTGATATTCATCAAGGTACGTAGGCATCCTGTGAAGGCAGATTCAGCCACGAACACGAGAGCAGCCTTTAAAGCACGAAGCTCACGAACCCTAATATTAATTACACACAAACCCTAGCCGCAATTTAACAACCTAGTTTTTATTCCACAACACTCGTAATACAAGAATTTTTTACAATTGACACTACTTTGTAGTATAAAAAAATTACATTTAACAAAAATAAGCTCAAATTGATACATGTAATAAAAAACAATTTTTCACGTAGAGAAATTTAAATTCAACAAATTGTAGATGTTAGTTTCACCATACAATGTATGGCACATCCTCAAAGATACAAAAACCATAAAATAGATGGAACATTAAAGGAATAAATTTATTTTTGTTAACAAATACAAGGGAAGTATAGGAATGATAAAATATGCTAAATTGGTGTAAAAATTATGTCAGATTTACTTTTGATACTAAATTTAATATCATACTATTCATTTGGTGTGACATTTATATTATTAGGGCATTTCCAACCTTCTAAAACTTTTAGATAAAATGGATAAATGATATCATAAATAAAAATGATAGAAAATATGAGAAAAAATTTCCACTCCAACCACGCATTCCTATTATTTAAAAATTTAGCCAATCTTGTGATGATGACTATATTTGTCGAATCTCTAGAGATTAAGAATAGTCCACATCATCTATTACCATAATAAAATACCTCTTATTTAAAAAATTAGCCAATCCCATGATGGTGGCTATATTTGTTGAATCTTTAGAGACTAAACACATCATCTATTAATATAATAAAATAATATATTCTATTTATAACAACTTGAAATAATAATAACATATTATTTTTAAAAAGTAGCCAATCAGTATAGGTAGTACTATCGGAGCATAAGACCTTACAAATTCAATAAATTTTATATAATCATTATTTTATATCATTTTAATCAATCAATTTAGCCAACTTGAAGATGCTCTTATAGTGTTGCATTGGAGTTTATTTTACATTAAAATTAACATTAATTTGGTATTATAATGTTGGATCGGAGTTGCTGATTTGATGATATGATAAAAAATTAAAAAATCAGACTTAAAATTGATTGTGACAATATTTGTAAGAGAAGGAAATAGGCGCACAGAAAAATTTGGATTTGAAATTTTGTCTAATATATTAGGAAAATTGGAATGAAATCAATTTGAAAAAATTTCGATTCGGTCCACAGGTCAAAATGGATTACAGTTTGTTTTATCAAAATTCGACCCCTTCAAATTCAGTAAAAGCCGATATTTAAAGTCGATTTGAATAGAAATCCTGAATGATTAAGATAAGATCGCAAATTGGCCCAATATAAAATCAGGATTTAATGTGTATATTTTGGAAAATTTGATAAAAATCTAAATTAATTCATACAGTAAACCTCGTTAAATTAATATGCGATAAATTAATAATCTCTCTAAGTTAATAATTTTTTCCGGTCTCAATTTGGGCCAGTTCAAAAAATGATTAATTTCAATAAGATAATAATATATTAATTTTTTTGAAATCCTATATAAATATATGATCCCAATAATATTATAAAGTAATAATTCCTTTATAATCATAAAAATATATGTATTACCCTTTTGTAAAATATGATTCTAGGGTTCTTAAAATTTAAATCTATTTGAAACTCATCTTTAACCATCTTTGTTGCATCCAAAAGTTCAAACACGATGTTTTCGTAAATCATTAAAAAGTTATTAATCAATGTTTTTTATGTCTTAGTGTTTCTTTACGTGAAAAAGGTTCAAAAATGTTGTTTTATCCTTGATATCATCTAAATATACATGAATATTTACTTTGAATCTCACAAATACTCATTAAATTTGTAAACAATATATATTAAATTAATTGAATTAAGTATAAAACATAAATTGTACAATTCATTCTGTTTAAAGGTATATAACTGGAAATTAATTTTCTTTGATGTAAAAAATTCTCTATAAATTAATAATTATTAATTTCGATTAATAAATACCTCTCTAAATTAATAGAATTTTCCGGCCCAACTATATTAATTTATAGAGATTTTACTGTATTTTATCCAATTTTTTATAATATTGAATGAAATCATGGATAAAAATCTAAACTTTTTAATGAAATCTCACATAAAACTTAAATTTCCGAAAAAAGTTATTGAAAAGAAAACAATCAATAATAAAGTGATTTAAAAAATTGAAATCCAACATGATCCGCAACCCTAAACGGGCCTAGATATTTTAAACACTCAACCCGATTCAAATTTTTTTTAAAAAAACTTAAACTAATCCAATTTCGAAAAATTCAAAATTCTATAATTCGGCCCAACCGAATTTTGTGCATTTTTTTCCAACCAATTTAAACCGGTTGTTTTACGGTACCATATCCAATTAGAATTTAACGAGGTTAATAATCTTTTTGTAAATATTTATACTTTGCGAAGAACAAAGTATAAATTAATCAAAAAAAATTACATACGCGTAATACAAGATTTTTTTACAATTGACACTACTTTGTCGTATAAAAATATTACATTTAACAAAAATAAGCTCAAATTTATACATGTAATAAAAAAACAATTTTTAACGTAGCGAAATTTAAATTCAACAAATAATAGATGTTAGTTTCACGATACAAATTTGTACTAACATTAATCATTAGATTTCATTCAATTTAGCAAATCACTCATTTTAGCAAATCATTCGTCTTATCTTTATCATTAACTCGTTAAAGCTAAAAAAAAAATTAAAATTTTTACTTTTTATTTTTTTATCTTCAACCAAATTAATTTTTTATTTTTTGAAAATTTGGGAATATTACTAAATTAAATATACATCCGTACGGTTGGATCGTCGAGAAATATTTTTAAAAAAATAGAAACAACAATTCGTGACAAAGCACTAGTTACTAGTACTAGTTAGAATAATAGTGATCTACTAAGATCTCTAACCAAATTAATTTTTTATTTTTTGAAAATTTGGGAATATCACTAAATTAGATATATCTTGACATCCGTACGATTGGATCGTCGAGAAATATTTTTAAAAAAATAGAAATAACAATCCGTGACAAAGCACTAGACTAGTACTAGTTAGAATAGTAGTGATATATCAATATCTTCAATCAAATTAATTGTTCACGAACAGCTCGAGCTCGGATCGAGCTCAACTCGGCTCGAAGCTGTTCGTGAACAACTCGAGTTCGGCTCGATTCGGTCAAAATTCGGCTCAATTTATTAAGAAATCAGCTCAGTTCGTGAACATCTCTATCATTTTGAAACAAATGAATATATCGTTACACTTAAACCGTGCCCGGCCGTGCAATGCACGAGACCAGATATAAACAATGGTCGACTGCTCGGTGTAATAAGAAGATTTTTGATTTGAAAGTGAAAATTTTATGGAGGAAAATTACAAAATTAGTTTCAAACAAAACACGTTTTTAAGGACATTGTTATTAGAGCCTGTTTGGCTACGCTGTTTTAAGTCATTCACGTGCTTTAAGTAGTTTTTGACCCGTTTGTCAATCACTGCTTTAAGCCAGTTTTAAGTTAAAAAACTCCATTAAGTCATAAGTTCCATTTAGATACTTTTGACTTATTACTTATGATTTATGGAGTTTTTTTTATTTTTTTTATTTTCACGATTCTTGTAAAGTTTAAATATTATGCATTTAAAATATTTTTAAGTCAAATTTAACTTTAAATCAAAATTATTAAACCCGCATTTAACTTTAAGTAAAATTACCCAAACACATTCATTCAACTTAAAATAAACAACTTTACTTTCTCCATTAAGTTAAAAACACATCTATTAAGTTAAAAATAACTTATTTTAAGCAATCTCAAACGTCCTCTAAACCTCCTGTTGGCTGTTGGTGAAAGAGTGTCCTACATAATAAAAAAGCCATGCATGTCGATCAATTTTTTCCATATCAACTACAGCATGCTGAGTCAAACCATGACATGATCCGTTTGGTCAATAAAATAGACTATCACCGTTCACCGAACCCATTTTTAGGAAAATGTCGTCGTACCTTTTAATTTTTTTAATTATTTTCTTCGTTTTTAAAGGGATATTCAACATCCATTTAAGATGCATGTTAAGAATAATTTTATAATTTTTTTTATATAAAAATTTAAAGAAATAGGAACAGAGGGAATACATATTTATAATTTCATTTTTATAGCTAAATAGGAAACAATTAAACTTACTGGTTTAAGTAATTCTTAGTACAAACTGTTAAAGATACTTTGATCATTGACTACCGAGTACTTTCAAGCAATTTGGAGTAAGAGGTTTAGTTTAGTTTTAATCAGTAACGTAAAATAAAGTAATATATCTAGCAAGAAAAATAGAGTTTGAAAAAAATAAATGTTACGGATATTTTTAGGGGACATTTTTTTCTTGGTTAATGGATTCGATTAACATGAATCAAAACATGAAATTCATGGTTAATACATGAATCCGATTAATAGGAATCGAAACATTAAACCCATATAATTTGTATAAACAATTTGATAGTAAAAAATAAGAACTTCATTATCATTTTATATGGGTAATTATATTCTCCCTCTACGATAACATGCCATTCACATTCTCGTTACCTCATTCCCATATCCCACATTCCTATCCCGATTTCGATACCTTTTAACCATCCAAATGTCTAGTGAAAGTTAATGTTTCCGTAAAACACCTTTTCAATAATTTGCTTTCCAATAATAATACGACATGTGCATGAAGTAACAGTATATACAATATCGAAATCAATTTAAATAAAAAAGTTCTGTTATTATATTAAACTTAAAATAAATTCTTAATGCTAATTAAGTGCGTGTTTTACAATTATGAAATTAAAACTTCCAAAGAGAACTATAGTGCACTTCTGCTAAATGCTCATCATCTTGACTCTCATCCAAAAATACCGACCCCGCCATTTCCATCCACATCTTTGGTGAGTCCAATGTAGACTCGTTAATAGCTTCAATCTCACTAGAAGATAATTGCACCGTAACTGGACCAGAATTTTCAGGTTTTCGGAACTTCATGGCAGCTTCTTGAGCTGCCATTTGCACATCCGCATGGTTCGAACTTGCTGGCTTGGGAAAAGTATGAACCATTTCCGGAAAATTGAGATGCGCACCGGGGCCTTTTAAGTGTAATGCAGCTACATCATAAGCAGCTGCTGCCATTTCAGGTGCCTCGTAGCTTCCTAGCCATATTCTGCTTTTTTTTCCAGGCTCTCGAATTTCGCACACCCATTTTCCCCATTTTCGCTTTCGGACCCCTCTGTATGATTGCTCCCGGCTAACTCCTTGTTGGTTCATGTTTGAATGTGTAATGCTTTAGGGTGTCTGTGTCTATATATTGGTCTTAAATGTTTACAGATGTTATGGGAGAAGTGAGGTTCTCCGTTGGTCCATATTATTAGTGGGATAAAGTTGTAAAATTGACGGTGTGACCAAGTGAGCTTGGAACGTGTGAATTTTGAGGTTATGCGTTTACTTAAAATTAGCTTAAAATCTCTGTGATGCTCTTTAATACAATGCAATTTTTTTTAATTTGATTTAAAAAATTTAAGACATGAATTTTGTAGGCTTAAAATTTTAAATGATATGATGTGATAATAATTATATATATGTTGTTCGTGATAATTTTAGAAAACGGATGAATTTTAGTTTGAAAATGTAGAAAAGATGATATGTTTTAGCTGAAAAACGTAATCGTTTAGTAATTAGATTATTATATTTTGCTTAAATAACACTACCCAAATAGGTTTTAATGGGAAAAAAATAGAAAAGGTAACGCATTTTAGCTGAAAAAGGTAATTGATTAATTATCAGTAATTATAATTATAATATTTTATTTTATTAAATAGAATTGCTCATAGTATTTTTAGAAAAGAAATAATTTTAGTTAGATGAAATATAAAATATAATTTATTTTACGTGAAAAAGGAGTTGATTAGTTATTGAAAATAGAAAAGGTAACATGTTTTACCTGATGTTGTGGAATAAAAACGAGGGTTTGTAAATTGCGGCTAGGGTTTATGTATTTAATGTAAGGGTGTGTGAGCTTCGTGCTTTAATGGCTGCTCTTGTGCTCGTGGCTGATTCTGCCTTCACAAGATGCCTACGTACTTTGATGAATATCAAAGATCAAGCCAAAAAACGTAGTTCTGAGAATGAGGGGTCAGGCCCTTTATATAGGCTGTAGGAGCCTTAGAATTATGGTAGGAGTCAAAGACTTGGTAGACAAGTCTTCCTTGAGGAAGGTTCCAGATCTATTCCTTGTAGGAATCAGTTTCCATATCGAATTGGATGCCTTGGTGGCTAAGTCTGATGGAGATAATATCCTTATCCAACTCTTATTGCTGAGCTGTTTGTTTCCCTCAATATTAATTACGAAATTAATGTCAAAATAGGGATTCTGACCTCATTAATGGGCCCCACGTTTGTACCATGCTGGGTCTAATTAATGCCATATTAAATGTGTCTTTAGGGCTTATTTTTAGCCCATATCATTTGCCCCCCAACTTCTAGGAAAACTGATCAGGTTTTCCTTGAAGTTTTAACGGTCCTTTCCAAGACTCGGGTCAGGGTTCATCTTTATACACTAGTGTTTCACGAGTATTGTCTTTATGTAAAGCGTGGAGCGACCGACGCGTTTATGACAATGTTAATTCGATGCTAATCGGCACTAATCAGCCTTAACGACATTTAAACAATGTTTAAACGACGTTGAACGGCATAAAACGGCACTAAACGGTACTAACTAGCCTTAAACGACACTTAAACAACGTTTAAGTGACGCCAACCGGCATTAAACGACACTGAACGGTGCTTATCGACACTAACGGTGCTAATCGGCACTTAATCGGTGCTTATCGGCACTAATGGTGCTATCGGCACTAACGGTGCTAATCGGTACTTAATCGGTGCTTATCGGCACTAACGGTGCTAATCGGCACTTAATCGGTGCTTATCGGCACTAATGGTTCTATCGGCACTGACGGTGCTAATCGGTACTTAATCGGTGCTTATCGGCACTGACGGTGCTATCGGCACTTAATCGGTGCTTATGGGCAGTAACGAGCCTTGAACGACACTTAAACAATGTTAAGCGATTCTAAACGGTGCTAAACGGCACTAGCGGGGGTCCGGGGGCAACAGCCCCCGGGCGGGGTCCAAGGGGCGGCAGCCCCTGGCGGGGTCCAAGGGGCAGAGCCCCTGGCTGGGGTCGAGCTGCAAGGGGCAGAGCCCCAAGGGCTAGTACTATTCAGAAATTATCATTTCGACTCAAATTTCTGAATTTTGATCACAAATTTCGATCAGGAAACTTCACATTTTTCGACCAGGATTTCGACCAGGATTCTGGTCGAAATAAGGTCTCAATTTTCTCCTGGTCGAACGGATTTTCGACCAGGATTCCTGGTCGTTTCGACCAGGATTCTGGTCGAAATAAGGGTCCAAAATTTCTCCTGGTCGAACGAATTTTCGACCAGGATTCCTGGTCGTTTCGACCAGGATTCTGGTCGAAATAAGGTCTCAATTTTCTCCTGGTCGAACGGATTTTCGACCAGGATTCCTGGTCGTTTCGACCAGGATTCTGGTCGAAATAAGGGTCCAAAATTTCTCCTGGTCGAACGAATTTTCGACCAGAATTCCTAGTCATTTCGACCAGGATTCTGGTCGAATTAAGGGTCCAAAATTTCTTCTGGTCGAACGAATTTTCGATCAGAATTCCTAGTCATTTCGACCAGGATTCTGGTCGAAATAAGGTCTCAATTTTCTCCTGGTCGAACGGATTTTCGACCAGAATTCCTAGTCATTTCGACCAGGATTCTGGTCGAATTAAGGGTCCAAAATTTCTCCTGGTCGAACGAATTTTCGATCAGAATTCCTAGTCATTTCGACCAGGATTCTGGTCGAATTAAGGGCCAAATTCGTGGCCTCGTCGAAGAGTTTTTCGACCAGGATTCTTGGTCATTTCGACCAGGATTCTGGTCGAATTAATGGCCTTTTTCGTGGCTCAGTCGAACAATTTTTCGACCAGAATTCTTGGTCATTTCGACCATGATTCTGGTCGAATTAATGGCCTTTTAATGGCTTGGTCTGTCAAGACCTCGATTTTACGTGACTAAAAAGTAAGATCTCAATTTTCTTGAACCCATGACCGTGCCTAAAGCAAACTTCTCTATAGCGGAGTGATTCAGGTCAGCTTCATGAAGCACCTTGGTGTCATAGTAAATGGGTTTCCAAACCTTCCACGAGAAAGCTTCAAAATCCTTTCAAAGGTTTCATGCTTGCCTAATCTTACATAGAATTACTTTGAACCTTTCATCCACCTTGTTGGAATGTTGATTCAGTTACTCATTCTTGAGTTGTTCACGAATCTCTTGATCCAAGGTTGGATCTGATAGCTTTGTTGGCCTTCTAAGGCTTCAACTTAGTTCCTTAGCCCGTGATTTATAACACAAGGCCTGGATTCTAAGGTTGATGTTGGTGTTCTAGATCACCAACACGAGGTTTCAGGTCAATATGAGGTGTTTGTTATGCCTTAAATGGTTTCGTGAACCTTGACTTGTGACCTTCCGGGCCTTAACTTATTTGCTGAGACCTTGGTTTTAAGGTTATTATCAACCCTTGATTCCCTTGATTCTCATTCTAAGATGTAGGAATGATGAAGTCCCTTAGTTCTTGCCCCCCTTGCTTCATACGGAGGAGGTCTTACTTTTCAGTTGATCGTTCAGGGAGTTCACTTGCTCCTCAGCGTTTGACTTCAAGTCCGGTGTGTCTTGGCTGGTTGTTAACCTTCTTTTCTTGATTCTAGGTTTCCAACCTTCTTCTTATGCTCACAGGACCTTGCTTTGGTTTATATTCGATTGAAGGCTCTTGATTCAAGTCCTTAAACTTCAAATGACAAATTTGATTGGAGGCAGACAGCCTTTTTGGCCATCAAGGCTAAAATTTTATGTCGGGATTTGAGATTCAAGATTTTAAGTAAGGAATGACAAAAGGACCTCTCATCTCAACACTCTCACTAACTGTTTCTGTGCCTTCAAGGCATTATCAGGGAGCCAACTAGTCTCGAGATGAGCTCGAAGAGGGTCTATCCTTCAGCTTACATCAACTGGTGCTACCAATTTTGATTCGATGGTGGGGTCTTCATGACCTGGAAGCAAAAGCTCTCTGCATAATTCTTTATCTCAGAAGAGCCATACTTAGACTGGGCTTCGGCATTAATGTTCTTTTCTCTCTTGGGATATACTCAACATGGCATTTATCGAGCGGGGCTATCACGGCTTTCACAATCCTCAAGTGTTTGGCCATATTCTTTTCTCTAGCCTCAAACTCTCCATTGACTTGTGAGACTACCAGATTTGAGTCTCCACAAACTTTCAGGTTCTTCACCCTCAGGGCTCTCGTCAATCCAAGGCTGGCCATCAGAGCTTCATACTCCGCCTCGTTGCAGGTTGTTTGGAAGTCCAATCTTCAAGGCATACTCGAGTGTGAACCCATCGGGGCTTTGCAGAACTTAACCTGCACCACTGGTTTTTGTTTTAGATGCCCCATGAAAATAGAGCTTTTTGTTTTTGATGCCCCATCAAAATAGAGCTTCCAATATTCCTTCTTCTCTTCCAGGGGTTTCTCACCTTGCTGACCTTCCCGGTCTATTACCTCCTGCCCCCCGACTTCTTGGTTGTCAATGGTATATTCAACCACGAAGTCAGCTAGAGCCTGAGCTTTGATGGTCGTACTAGGCTTAACATCGAATTCTTTTAGTTAGATTGCCCACTTGATGAGCCTTCCATTGGCTTTCATGCTATGCAATATGTTTCTTCAGCGGGTGTTCCATCAGGACTTCAACGTTTGTCTTTATCCAGGATCCTTCAAGGACTTAAACTCTTATCTGCTGTAACCTAACTCTACCATTCGAGGTATGCATTCGTTTGTTTTCATTCGTGTATTCTTTTATTTTCGGTACTTGGTCTTCTTTGACTCACACATCAGGTGCTTGGCACATAAATAAAATCACAATCAATGAATGGAAAACAATCTTGCATTAATAACTTGAAATGGGTTCAACCCTTACATAGAGTACTACTGTCCTACTCGGAGCAACATGCTCTGCAATGGTTTTAATGAACCTTATTTCTACTTCTACTATATAAATATGAAGCTAAGTCCTACTAGAATAACTTAAGCCCAATCGGGGTTTTGCAAGACTAGGCCTGCACCACTTGATTTTGTTTTTGATGCTCCATCAAAATAGAGCACCCGCCACTCCTTCTGGTCTCCTCATTCTTATTTTGCAGTTCACTTCCTGCTCGGGGTACTACCTCCTGCCCCCCAACTTCTCGGTTGCCAATGCTGCACTCAACCACAAAGTCAGTTAACGCCTTAGCCTCAATGGCTGTCCGAGGCTTCTGTGTGATGTCCTCTGCTGACCTTTCTTTGTGTTCCTTACCACTGTGGACATCCATGTCTTCAATCGGAAGGACCTGCCCCCCGACTCCATCAGGCCTTAACGAGGCTACATAACAGCTTCGTGCCATCTTCTGATCACCTTTATGTTCTCCGACACCATTCCTGGTAGGGAACTTGATCTTCACATGATAGGTTGAGGCAACAGCCTTAAATGCATGAAGTCCAGTCCTTCCAAGGATAGCGTTGTACGTTGAAGCTGCCTTGATTACCAGGAAGTTCAACATCTGAGTGGCCTCCTTGGGCTCTTGCCCAATAGTTACAGGCAGCTGAATAGTCCCTTCAACTTTGGATTTTACTCCATTAAATCCGTATATAGGCATGTTATTGGGGGTCAACTGAGAATCAGTGTATCCCATCTTCACAAACGCATCATGAAACAGAATGTCAACGGAAGCTCCATTGTCTATCAAGACTCGCTTCACCTCTGAGTTTCCAATCACAGGAGTTATGACCAACGGGTCATCATGGGGGAACTTCACCCCTTCCAAGTCTGAGTCATCAAAGCTAATCGCTACCTCAGTTTTTGCACGCTTCGGGGCCTCTCCCACGATGTGCAACACCTCTCGGGCATAAGCCTTTCTAGAGTTCCTAGTTGTCCCGGCCGCAGTTGGGCCTCCTGAGATCATGTTGATTACTGGCCCTCGGGGCTGTGGGTTGCGATCTTGATCATCATCCCTTCTATTATAGTCTCTTCTCTGATTAGCACGGTCTTCACCCTTAGTGAAGTGCCTCAGCTTCCCTCTACGGATCAAAAACTCAATCTCATCTTTGAGTTGCTTACAATCGTCAGTGTCATGCCCCACGTCTCTATGGAATCTGCAATACTGATTCTGGTTTCTCTTTGCGGGATCACCCCTGAGTGGCTTCGGCCATCTGAAATCCTTATCATTCTCAATGTCCAACAAGATTCGACTCCTAGGAGTATTCAACCTTGCATACTCAGTGAACCTTGACCCTTGGTTCTTCTTAGGGGCAGAGTCGGAGTCCTCGCTAGTTCGGGGATACTTGTCCCTAGCATCATACTCTTGATCATCATAGTCCTTGTCTTGCTTTCGCTTCTTGGAGTCATTGTTACTTCCTCCTCCACCTACGGTGGTTTCTTTATTCAAGCTATCCTCAGCTTTAATATACTTATCAGCCCTTCGTTGGAGCTCAGCCATGTTCTCAGGGGGATGCTTCGCCAATGATCTCTTGAAGAAGAGGTCAGTGGTTCCGTGCTCCAGGGCTACCATTGCCACCTTATTTTCCAAATCAGTGATATTCAGGGTCTCCTTAGTGAATCTCTTGAGGTAGTCCCTCAGATTTTCATTCTTTCCTTGCACCACATACATAAGAGATGCGGAGCTCTTCTCATGCACCCTTCCGCTAATGAATTGGCTAACGAAGGCGGCACTCAACTCCTTAAAAGAGCCAATAGAGTTCGCAGGCAATCGGCTATACCATCTCTGAGCCATGCCCGACAAGGTTTGGGGGAACGCTCTGCACTTTAGGGCATCACTTGCAGGCTGCAGCAGCAGTGCGTTCGAGAACGTCCTGACGTGGTTTGCGGGATCACCCGTTCCATCATAAGCCTTTATTGTAGGCATCTTAAACTTCCTAGAAATATGAGCATTCATCACCTCCTCAGTAAACGGGGGTGTTGGATCATCAGGATCTCCTAGAGGCATCAGATCTTTGGGGTTTCCCTTGGGAATTTCCATCCTTGTGGTTGTTCTTCCGAATGAGGCATCAGCCCTTCTTTGTCTCCTTGAAGACCTCTCCAAATCAATGATGGGAATCGTTCCTGAGGTTGGAGGAGGTCGAGTTTGATTCTGTCTTGCTTGCTCCATTGCTATGTCATCCTTCAGCCTTTGGATCTCAGCCTCGTGAGCCTTAATCCTCTCCTCAGCCGTTAGTGGAGGTCCATCATGGATCCCTTCAGTCCTTCCTTGAGGCTCTCTTCTAGAACGTTTCCTCCTCGGGGCTTCATCACGATCATCATCCTCAGACGATGAATCATCAGTATAAGGGCCGGAGTAGTCATCATAATCTCGGTCCCGGATTTGTAAGGCATGACCACTTGGTCCTGAACCTTGAGTCATCGGGGGGTAGTTGGGCAGACCGTACCTGGGATTAGTGTTTAAGGGGAGATCCGTAGTATGGATCTGTACCCCTGGTGGCGGGTTGTTCGGATCAACAATCTGGAGAGAGTTGGTCGCTTGTCCTGCCTGATTGGTCAGAGGCAACGTACTCTCAACATGGGGGATCACCCCTGGTTGCTGAGAAACTTGAGAGTGGATGATGACAGCTGATGCTGGGGGGGCCTGTTGAATGATCGTCCCTGATGCTGGGGGAGTCTGTTGGATGATCGCCCCTGATGCTGGGGGAGCTTGTTGGGCAATCGCCCCTGATGCTGGGGGAACCTGTTCGGTGAGAGGTGGGGCAGAGCTAATTGGCACGGCCTCAGTTACAACTGGTGTTGTTCTTCGTGTTTGAACCATGGTTGATGTTGTCTTCCCACAGACGGCGCCAAATGTTGTGGAATAAAAACGAGGGTTTGTAAATTGCGGCTAGGGTTTATGTATTTAATGTAAGGGTGTGTGAGCTTCGTGCTTTAATGGCTGCTCTTGTGCTCGTGGCTGATTCTGCCTTCACAAGATGCCTACGTACTTTGATGAATATCAAAGATCAAGCCAAAAAACGTAGTTCTGAGAATGTGGGGTCAGGCCCTTTATATAGGCTGTAGGAGCCTTAGAATTATGGTAGGAGTCAAAGACTTGGTAGACAAGTCTTCCTTGAGGAAGGTTCCAGATCTATTCCTTGTAGGAATCAGTTTCCATATCGAATTGGATGCCTTGGTGGCTAAGTCTGATGGAGATAATATCCTTATCCAACTCTTATTGCTGAGCTGTTTGTTTCCCTCAATATTAATTACGAAATTAATGTCAAAATAGGGATTCTGACCTCATTAATGGGCCCCACGTTTGTACCATGCTGGGTCTAATTAATGCCATATTAAATGTGTCTTTAGGGCTTATTTTTAGCCCATATCACCTGAAAAGTAAATTTTTTAGTTATTAGTAACAATAAATAATTAAGTAAAAATAATAGGTACAGTTAAGTAAGGGTAAATAAGTAAAATTAACAGGTACCGTATCGACCGACCAACCAATCGATCGACCAACCAAACTTTTAATGTTTCAGTTATTATATAATAGTGTAGGTAGATAGTATAGATAGGATTTCAAATTAATCAAATTCCTCACACAGATTTTCAAGATACATAAATAGTAGGCCTTAAAATTGGTTTAAGCTAAAATAGTTAAAATAGTTTTAAAATGTTAAAATTAGTAGGACATAATTTGTAGAATTATTTTAAACCGATTTTATATCATTCTAATAATATTTTCTTTTGTTGTTTAATTTTAATAACCTTTTTATTTATATAAAATAGATGATCTAAATTTGCTTCAATTTCTTTTTTTTTTTTGACAAAAAATTGTACTCATTTTTGTCAATTAATTACTACATTTTTTGATCATTATTTTAATAACAAACATTTGTGTAAGTGTATTCTTTTAACTTAAGTTACTTAAAATTATCCAAACAAATCCTGCATATCTCTACAATAAAAGTGGATGGACATGGTTGGTAAATAAAATTATTACAGTTAAACTTAGAGCAAAAAGATTGCTACAATTTATTAAGAATATTATAGTCAAATACATATAGGTACAGATAAAAGTAAAATGTGCCTCTCTAATCTTTTCTAAACTTCAAAACTGCTGAGAAATTAATTCTACAAGTTTTGCGGCATTCAGGAGTTTTAATAATTATAATATCAAGTTCAAATAAGAGTGTGACACCCATGTATCTTATAATATTAAGAAAATTAATTTATTAATAAATTATTTAATGAAAAAATATAATTACAAGCTGTAATTCAGTTTATAAATTAACTAATAATATCCACTGCATATCACAAAATATATTATTCAAAATTTGACTAGTGTAAGTTAAAACTTAACTATATCTTTATATGCAAATGCTTACGAGAAGGGAGTTTAGAATACCAGCCAACTTACTTTGACAGACCTTTCATTCCCGGAAGGTAAATTTCAATGGTTTTAGAATGTGTATATATGAAAATGTTTCTGATATTATATGTGTATATATAATCTCATCACCGCCACTCTTTTCCCCGACGATGGTATCGGCCCCGAGATCGCCGAGTCTGTTAAACAGTTGGGTTCGTGTTATCACTACTCAGAAATGGGCGTCAATAGGTTTTCCGTGTCATCCCAGTCAACTCAGGTAAGACCCATGTGTTTCCCACCATGGGCTCGGGTAACCTCTTAAACTAACTTAGATGAATTATTCAGATTAACATTTAGAAAAATGTACATTTTCTTATTTTTGAATCAGATCTTGCTTTATCTTGTTTTGGTCGTGATTATCATATTTGACCAATTATCTAATTGTTGTGTATAATGGATTATTCATGAATTCTGTTTCCGATTAAGTCTTCTAATCTTTAGCCATTAGGGTTGAATTCGAGGAGAGGGGTAAAATTAGTTGGGGGTTTGGAGAAGATGAGGGCACTTCAGTAATTCTGTTTTTCTGTATTATTTTACACTTACTATAGTTGATTGGTATTATTAGGTTTTCAGCTTATTTTGAGTAATGATTATTTATGTCATAATTAGTGTCGTTTATTGTGATTTAATTGCCAACTTTATACGCCTTTAATTAGTTGTATGGTTAAGTCAGTAACCTTCTAAATGACTTAGGCAGGAGTCTTTAGTGTTTTCTTAATTTAGGAAAGTCTTTAATTCATTATTTTGCATAGGGTGGGTTTGATGGTGTATTTATGGGCTGGTTTGACTAAATGTGTATGCTATTTCTTAATTGGAGGTAGTTAAGAGAATGATTAATTGGCGAGGAGTTATTTGAGGGATTAATTGGTGAATGGTAATCATATATAAATGATTAATTTTTTTTCTGATAATTTTAAGGAGGATTTGAAATCAGTTTTATTAAATGCTAATTGATTCTTGTTTTTGAGGCTTTGAATTTTCAGTGAACTAATTGATTATGTTTTATTTTTGGTTTTAATTTCTTATTTTGAAAAGTCTTAAATAGTTTGATTGTACCATTTTATAAAGTTGCTGTACCATCTGAGGGTGTGCCATTTATTGTGGCTTTATGGACCAATTTTTGGTTATTTTCGATGTCGTCTTTTTGACGAGTTGGGTCATTATTGATGATTATTGTTTTTCCATATTTGTAATCGACTCCAGGAGGCCGATATAGTAAATTATTTATTGTGAGTTGTGACTATTAGTGTGTGTACTTAAATTTTATAGGCCTTGATGTATGTTATTGTGTCTAATCAAAGGTTTTTCCTTTGATTAGATTTTATTTTTACAGTTGATTAGATTTTTTTCATCGAAATAATGTTTTTAATATCACTAGGATTTAGGAATAATTTTTGTTGTGTTATTTACTTTAATATTAATTATAAATATTATTTTTAATCAGTTTTCTGGTTGTTTTTCAGGTGAGAAGACTTTGGGTAGTCTCTTTTCGGACTTTAAAGTCTTATTATCTAAATTTTCGAGGACATTTATACATGCCCTTCGGTTAGATGATAAACTTTATTGAATGAAAGAAACTAAACCCCTTTCTCTGGTTTTGCCGGTATTGTATTTCGATACAATTCATATACGAGAATGTATATTCTTGACAAAAGAAAAAAGAAAAAAGAATACCAGCTGGCCAACCTATGACTTAAACCTACAACTATGATTCCCAACTCGATACGTGCTAAAAATCTAATTTTAATAACACCTGAAAAATTATTTACGATTTTTATGAGTCGCAACTCAGTGAGCCATAGAGCATCACTAATTCCACTTTACAATATCGGAAACTTATGATAATCAATCACAATTTATCTCATGTACATGTGCATATGCTTCTGTAATCAAATTTAATTTAATGTAATACATTTTATTTGTTATAACCTATCGTACTCTACATCGTCACGGGATTCCGGTATATGACCCGAAAGTCCCATTATATGATTCGAATACCTTCAATGTATGACGCGAAGGTCCCACTATATGATTCGAAGACCACCTATATATTTCCGAGTACAGAAATACAAGGGTCATAACACCTTTTATTTATCTCACATATGCATACATTCAAGTACAACATGATAGACAACAATCACTTAAGATCACACCCATGATATATAATTAACAGAGTACCAAATAAATTCAACCATTCAATTATACACAAAACTATTCCGATAATCATGCATTTAACATGCAATTAATTAAACCATGAATAGTACATCACAAATGTAGAATAACCATAGCACGTAATCATGTAATCACACTTATATAATAATTACAAAAAACAACTTTCATTTATTTGCAATCAAATTCGATAGGTTTATCCAAACCTTTGACAATATCCTTATTAATACCTAAAAAAGTTTTGATTAAATTAAAATTTAGCTATATTACAATGCATTCCCTTGTAGCTTTTATTATTCGATAGGTTTATCCAAACCTTCTACAATATCCTTATTAAAACCTGTAAATTTTTTGATCAAATAATAGTTTAGCTATATTACAATATTTTTTTTTAAAGTTGGAGCGTTTAAACACATGTAAAAGATCTATGGAGATTATTAAAACAATGTTTATCATTATATTAAAATGTATGTATGAACTTTTTCTAAAATTAAATAATTAAATTAAAATAAATGAATAAGAAAAAAAATAAGAAATGCATATCTTATATAGTAGAAGCTCGATAAATGCATATTGAATAAATGAATAATTACGTAAAATGAATAATATTTTTCATTCCCAACTTGGTACAATGTGATAAACCCGAGCCTTTTTCCGAGCCTTTTTCCGAAATCGGGTCAAATCCCGTTTCCGAATTCGAAATAAATTGAGGTACACTGGTCCAAATGTAACATCTTGGATAATCTACAAGTCCACCACAGGCCCCCAAAAAATCATGATTTTTTGGTGCAATTGGTAGTAGTACTTTGCCTTATATAGTCAACTAAAGTCTCCACCCTCCTCGATGTGGGAATGTTATAAAACTTATAAACAATATTTACAATGTTACAATATATTTACCTAATTGAGCACAAAATTTCAAACTAAGTACATTTTAATTTTAAATTTAACAATGAAACATTTTTCATGATAATCCTGTATACTCGTTTAGTAGGATAAAAATACGATATTTTTTTATGTGTTAACCATGTTGAATTCCTTAAGTACAAGAAAGATTTTAAAATTGTTACATAATTAACTCATATTTAACAAAATTTAGAGACTAAACAGGTGCTCTCTTTGTAATTGAGGTTGCTTTGAAAAGAATTATCCTTCAATTTATAAAGTATATTATGATAGTTTGCATTATATTACAGTCATAAAGTTTGTCATTTAAAAAGTTTATATTTGAACACAATATCATATATCTATATTATTTATACTTTTATATTAAAGACGAATTTAAGATAACCGGTTGATCAGTACAATAAATTCAACTAGTTTGAATCGTAGGCACAATAATTTTAATAGATCTATGATCACTTTTACCCATCTTTCCACCTCATATATACTACAAGTTATTCCCTTCTCCTCCCTCTGACCACGTCATATATGCGCATTCATCTCCCCCGACCACCTCTCTTTTATTTTTGACGACCTTAAATTTGTTCATTTTCCTTCATCCGACCATCTCTAATTCATATTTAGTAACCTCTCTTCGAATTGTATTTCCAAAATTCCTAAAATCTGATTGATTTTGGAGAGTGATGATTACCAGAATGATGGTGAATACGACGATGATAGAAGTGGAAGAGGTGTGGTTGTAAATTTTATTATAGTGATGATTTATGACATCTACACTCAAATTCACGACATCACGACATATTCAGATCTAATTATTTTTTTGAAACTTGAGCTTAGAAAATTTGATATTTCTGACAAAATTTCATAATTTGCAGTAAAATTTTGTGATTATAGATGGAATTCTAATTCCATGTTTAGTGATACTATGATGATGGTGGTGGTCTAATTTTTAGTGTTATTATTTAATTTTCGTGATTCGTGGTGGTGGTGATATACACTAGTATAAAAAATATGTGTATGAATATTTAAATGAATATTTAAATATATATATATATATATATATATATATATATATATATATATATAAACATATATATATATATACACATACTTACATACATACATTAGTGGATCTGACATATTTAATAGGAAAATGAATATTTACTAATATGTATGTATGTATGTATGTATGTATGTATGTATGTATGTATGTACATATATATATATATATATATATATATATATATATATATATATATATATATATATATATATACACACATACATAGACGCTAAGTATTTCATACATACATTCTCTTATTAATAATCTCAAGTAGGTAGAAATAGTCTTCAGATACAAAATACTTAATAAATACATTTAATAAATGTATTCATATTATTAGAAATATATGATAATAATTTTATGTTTTTCACCATTATCTTATTGATACATTCGAACATTAAATTATAAAATAGTTTTATCACAAGGAAAAAAATAAAATTATTGACCAAAAGTATATATATTCATTCATCAATAATTGAACAATATATTATTTTATCAATTATTAAATAATTTTACTAAATGAATATATTTTTTTGATTTAAAACTATTCATTTATCGAGGTTGTAGTATATATGAAATCAGCAGGTGGTGCATTGTTGTTTCTAAGACAAATGAACTCATGGGAAATTTATAGAGATGTTTCCATCGATTTTGAATTTTATAGTATTACTAATAATTATTATTATTATTATTATATTATTATTATATTATTATTATTTATTTTTTTTAAACGATCCAGCCCATTCGATTTTTATTATTAATCAATCAAAAGCCCATCTTACTTGTCGACCCAAGTAACTCAAGTTTTTACACTAATCTAGCCACTCCACCACGTGATGTATTGTACCATTTTCTCTAAATCTATTTTAAATCATTTTAATTTTTTTTTTAATTTTTTGATTTTAATTACTTTCTTATCTATATAAAATAGATGATCTATAATTAGTTTTAGTTTTTTTTTAATAAAATATTGTACTCATTTTTGTCATTTAACAACTACACTTTTGATCAAACAACCCCTACATGTTCGTAAAATAGAAGCGGATGTGGATGGACATGGATGGTAAATAAAATTGTTACAATTATACATAAGCGAAAAGAATGGTGAAAAAATGGTGCAATTTATTTATTAAGAGTACTGTTATCGTCAGATACATGTAGTACAGTGTCTATACGATTAAGATTACTCTAATCTTCTTTAAACTTCAAAACTATTGAAAAACTCAACAAGTTTTGCGACATTCAGGGGTTTAGACAAGTTATAGTCCACACCCGCCTCTTTCATCTGCTCTATCTCTGGACCATCCGTATGCGCGCTTACAGCAAATATAGGAATGTGCAACTCATATTTTGCTTCTTCTTCTCTGATTCTCCACGTTGCTTCGATGCCATCCATGACTGGCATCTAATCAAACATTAACACCATTGTTAGATTATGTTGTGTGTGTGGTGATGAATTTGTACAGAAAATAAAATAGTATTAAAAGGCTAGTAATTACCTGGCAATCCATGAAATTGCAGTCGTAGGCCAGGGAATGTGGAGTTCCGGAGGTCTTCTGATCCTCGAGGGCTTTAGAGCTTCCTGTCCATTGGTTGAGGTTTCGATGGTTGCCCCGATACTTTTCTCACTGAAAGGTTTTTCAAATTCTCCGATCTCTGTTTTGTTTAGTGGGAGACTGATGGCGTCTAGAGGTGATGCGATTGGCCTAGGTGGGGAACTAGAAGCAAGTGGATCTGACATATTTAATAGGAAAAAAAGATTGGTTTGATCTTTCTCTGTTGGGGTTAACATATCATGATTTTTTTTGATAAAACTGAACATCAAGAGGTAGTTCTTGCATATCAATCGGCAAACGACGATAACCTGAGAGTATTTTCAGAATGTTGAACCAAATTTATAAGAAAATTTTTAAAGATTGTATTTAATATAGATTGTATTGGATCTGTTTTGATTTTGAAAATCAATGGATTTTTAATTATGGATTTTATAAATCTTCTAAAAATATTATTGTGAAGATGCTAAAAAGATGTGAAGTGGATATTTGGTTACGTTTTTTTATCTTTGCCTTGCAGGAAATGTTATTATTGAAACAGATTTTCAACGTTTACCTCAAATTCATAATAATCTATGGAATTCATGCACGATTTTTATAAATGTGAAATATCTTTTACGATCTAATAAATTTCAAATTTTATTGTTTTTTAAAAAATAATTAGTTTTAATTTGGATGTCACCGAATTTTTAGAAATTCAAATAAATTAATTCAGTATCACTAATCTTTTGAAGATATTTAAAAGTATTATTGATTTTAAAATTTCTTATATTCTTCAAAATTCTCATCGAACAACATTCTTTTTACGAACAAATACTTTCTGAATTATAAAATTTAAAAAGATTCAAAATATTCTCAAAAAGTTAATTGAAAATATCGCATAAGTTTGAAATAGATTAGAGAAAAGAAAATTAAAAAAGGAAATTTTGAAAACGTAAGTGATATCGTGATTGTTGTATGCCTAAATTTAAGATAAAAATGTGATGTTTTTTTATTTAAAAGAGGAGTTCACTATATTGATATTTTCCTATCCAACTATTTATTCAAATTTTCTCAAATGAAAATAATCATTTTCGTGTAAGTAAAATAAGGTAATTTAAGTGATATAAATAATTTTGAAAAACGTCTTTCAAAAAATCAAGTTAAAAAATAAGAGTGTGACACCTATGTACCTTATCACATTAAGAAAATTAACTAGTTAATCAATGCATTAATAAACATAAATAATTACAAACTGTAATTCAATTTACAAATTAACTAATAATATCCACCGAATGCCATAAAATATATATTCAAAATTTGAGAAGCGCAAGTCAAAATTCAACTACATTTATATACGCAATTGCTGAGAAGGAGGGAGTTTGGGGTACCAACTGACCGACCTCTGACTTAAATCTAAAACTATGATTCTAAACTCGAAACGTAGCAAAAGTCTAATTTTAAAAATACTTGAATAATTATTTACGATTTTTATGAGTTGTAACTCAGTTAGCATAGATCATCACTAATTCCACTTAACAAGATCAAAAACATATGATAATCAATCACGAATTATTTTATTTACCTATGTACATCCTTCTGTAATCAATTTTTTTTGTTATAATCCATTTTATTTGTTGTAACTTATCATACTCTATATCGTCCCGGGATTCCAGTATGTGACCTAAAAGTCCCGCTCTAAGGTCCGAAGACCTCCAATATAGGACCGCAAGGTCCCACTATATGGTTTGAAGAACTCTGATATATTTGCGAGTATAGATATATGAGGGTCACAACGCTTTTTATCGGGTTAATTATCAATTAACTCACTTTTTTTGCTCTACTATATAAAATGGATCACCGGCGAAATTTTGTTCTCATTTAAGTCACTCGACATAAAATAAGTTACATTATGTTGAACGTTTGAAAAACAGACGTTAAAATAAATGTTTTTCGCAAATTCTGTGATGTGGACTTGAATGCAACTTGACGTGGACTTGTCCACATGGCAAGGTGATGATAACGTTTTAAGATAATATGCTACCAATGAAATTAATTCAAGAAAGTTATAGAGTTAAAGGTTGAATTCGAATGTAAAGGAAAGTGGGTATGTAGAACCCTAAAAACTTGATGTAATAAATATATATAGAAGTAGGTTGAGAGTTGAGACTGAGTTGACATTCTTTGTAAAAAATTTATCCAACTTAATTTTTTTCCATTTTACTAAAATTTAACTAAATATAACTTAATTCGGAATGAGGGATTTACATGAGACCAAAATTTGTCGATGATCTACTTGATACATTAGAATAAAACAATTGAGTCAATTGACAATTAACCCTTTATTTATCTCGCATGCATGCCTTCAAGTCTAACATGATAGATAACAAGAATTTAAGATCATACCCAATATATAATTAACGAGTACCAAGTAAATTCAAGTATATACAAAATTATTCTGATAATCATTTAACAAGCAATTAATTAAAATATGAATAGTACATCACAAATATAGAATAATTACAGCAGATAAATCATGCAATTACCTTTGAAAAACAATTATAAAATACAAGTTCCATTCATAGGGCAAATTATTATTTATTATTCCCTTGTACCCATTATTATTAGATAGGTTTATCCGAACTTTCTATGTTAGTCACAGAGGCATGTCTGTACTTATCTATATAACAAGCCTAGTTGATCATAGTAATATTGTGTAATACTTGTATGACCCCTTAAATGAGAAACCCCTTAGTTAGTTTTCGGTCATGTATTTGTACTTAGTAATAGGCATCAAATTCAATTGTGAATTGTACAAATTAGTCATATAATAATGCTTGAAAGAAGATCCTTGGATCATGCCTCAAGGTTGAAGAATAAGGCTGCATAATAAACATAGTTGAAGTTTGAAGAAGGAAGAAAATTTGCCTAAGTACAAATTCGAGAAGTAAACTTTTTCTATTAGAGAAGTCAAGGATTCGACATCTCAAGGATTCAATATGTCAAAGACTCTATTCAATATCTCAAGAAGTCAACCATTCAAAGCTCCATTCGACATGTCAGGGACTTCACAAGTAAAAGACATATTCGATATCTCAAAAATTTCACAAGTCAAAAGAGTAATTCGATATCTCAAGGATTCTATAAGTCAAAAGATTCTTTCGATATCTCAACTCTCAAGGATTCTACAAGTCAAAAGAGTAACTCGATATCTCAAGGATTCCAGAAGTGAAAAGACTCAATCGAGAAGTTCATTCAATATCTCAAAAAGACTTGAACCAGAACTCAGAGATCTCTAGCAATTTAAAAGTAGTTCTCGAATTAAGTACTTATTCAATTCTCCAATGTTTCAAGGACAAATTTTAAAAGATTCTCATGATAGAAAATCATCATAAACCAAGGCACCTGTAGTGGTCCAATTGTTGCAGTGTGCACATGGCAAGCCTACAAAGAAACTTGAAGAGAAATTCAAGATTTCAGAAGATTCTCATGATTGAAAATCAACACATACCAAGGTATCTGCAGTGGTCCAATTGTTGCAATGTGCACCTGGCAAGCCTATAATGAAGCTTGGAGAGAAATTCAAGGAGAAACAATTAAAGAAGTGGATCTGGTCAGTATGCAAAACAAGGAGAAATCACATGATACCAAGTTTCACCAAAATAGTATAGACAGGCTTAGCTCGTTACTTTTTCGGTTACTAGTTTTACCAAAATGAGTTGTGCACATGTTGTGTAAGTGCACAGACCCATATCTTTAGCTGTTAAGTTTTTCATTGTAATATTATATTCACAGTTTGTAGCACCTTCAAATCTAATACAACATTAGGTTTAAAGTGAGTTTGTGTGTTATTTATATTCCGCAATATATTTCATTCAACATACATACTCAATCTACAATCATTAAACAATTTTAAAAAGTTAACACTTAAGGAAATTTAGAAAAAGGGATTGTAATACATTCAACCCCCTACATTACAGTTAGTGTATTTCATACTCAACTTTCTACAATATCCTTATTAATACTGTAAAAGTTTTGACTAGATTAAAGTTTAAGAAATTACAAAATTATTTTGCAATCTAGTTACTTAGCTATATTACAGTGCATTTCTTTTTAAAGTTGGAGCGTTTAAACACATATAAAAGATCCATGGAAATTAATAAAAAATGTTTATCATTATTAAAATATATGTATGTACTTTTTCAAATATAAAATAATTAAAAATAATTGAAACAAATAAATATGAAAATATGTTAAATAATATATGTTGTAGCATAGGATCATGTTGGGGTCTTCCTCTGACACCTTAAGGTTTCAGATGGACTAGTTACTTAACATGATATTAGAGCTCGATTTAGGAGGGGTCTCAGGTTCGAGTCCCTCCACCCCAATTTATTTAATCATTATTTGTTGTCTTCATTATCTGTTATCTGGCGTTCCTTCTGCCGTCTATCTGATCAATCGTAGTGAAACAAACGATTGTGGAAGGGTGTTTGTCTGTTGGGGACTTATTCTGACAGCTTAAGGTTTTAGATGGACTGGTTACTTAACAAAAAAACTAAGAAATGCTTACATATATATAAAACCAGAAGGTGGTACATTGTTGTTTCTAAGACAAATGAACTTATGGGCTATTTATAGAGACGTTCCCATCGATTTTGAATTTTATTTCATATAATTATTTTATTTTTAAAACAATCTAGCCCATTCGATTTTTATTATTAATCGATCAAAAGCCCATTTTACTTGTCGGCCCAAGTAACTCAAGTTTTCACAATAATCTGGCCACGCCACCACCTGTCTTGTACCAATTTATTTAAATCATTTTAAAAATATTTTCTTTTGTTGTTTAATTTTGATTACCTTTTTATCTGTATAAAATAAATGATCTAAATTTAGGTTAAATTTATTTTTTGAAAAACAATTACACTCATTTTTGTCATTTAACAACAACACTTTTTGATCATTTTAATAGCTAACATATATGTGAGTATATTTTTTTTAACTTAAGTTATTTAAAATTAGCCAAAGAAACCTTGCATATCCCTACAATACAAGTGGATGGACATGACTGGTAAATAAAATTGTTGCAATTATACTTGAGAAAAAAATGGTTCAATTTATTAAGAGTAATTTCCATAAATACAGAAAGATACAGATAAAATCAAAATGTGCTTATATGACAAAGATTATTTTAATCTTTTCTAAACTTCAAAACTGTTGAGAAATTTCACAAGTTTTATGGCATTTACGGATTTGGACAAGTCCTAGTCCATGCTGGCCTCTTTCATCTCTTGTATCTTCAGACCATCTGTACGTGCACTAACAATAAATATGGGAATGTGCAATCCATATATTTCTTCTTTCTCTCGCAATTTTCATATTGCTTCGATGCCATCCATGACCTGCATATAGTCAAACATTAAACACCACTGTTAAATATGTATGTGTTTGTGGTAATTTAATTATACCTAAACCAAATAGTAATGTAATGTCGGTAATTAATTACCAGGAAATCCATGAAGATATATTCGTAGGGCAGAGAATTGTAGTTCCAGACGTCCTTTGATCTTCGAGGACTTTGGTGAAAGCTTCATGTCTATTAGCCGAGATTTCTATGATTACCTTGAGTCTTGAAAGAACAACATTAATGTTAGTCACAGAGACATGCCTGTACTCATATAATAACAAGCCTAAGTATGTGTAATGCTATGCATTACCTACATGACCTCTTAACTGAGGGAACCTTTAGTTGTAGAGTTTCCATTTGTTTAGTACTTGTAATAGGCATCAAATTGTAACTGTGAGACTGTACTTAAAAGTCAAGGAATAATGCTTGGAAGAAGATCCAAGGATCATGCCTCAAGCTTAGAGATAAAGACTTTTAAATTATCACAGTTGGGATTTGAAGAAATGAAGAATTTGCCTAAGTACCAATTCGAGAAGTATGTTTGTTATATTCAAAAAGTCTAGCCTTCGAGAAGTCAGGGATTCGATATCTCAAAAGACATTATTCGATATCTCTGAATGCACTGTTCGATATCTCATTCGATATCTCAGAGATTCGATATGTCTACTACTCTATTCGAGAACTCAGAAAGTTAACAAGTCAAAGCATTATTCGAGTTCTCTAGGAATCAACAAGTCAAGGTTCATTCGATATCTCAAAGACTCAGAAAGCTATTCGATATCTCAGGGATACGATAAGTTAAATGCTCTATTCGACAACTCAAGGATTCCTGAAGAAAAGAGCTATTCGAGAAGTGATTCGATATGTCAACTTTGCAATATTCGAGAACTCAGAGTTATCTAATCCTAGTTCTTGAACCAATCACTTAGCCACTTTTCGAATACATTCTTGGAGACAAACTACTGAAGAAATTGTACAAGTCAGAAAACTGCAACAAGCTAAAGCACTTTATGGACCACAAACTGTAAAGTACTTTGGAAAGCCTACAAGGAAGCTTAGAGAGATGTACAAGAGACAAAGAGCTAAAGAAGTGGATCTGAACAGAACCTCAAGAAGTCAAATCTGTAGCCGTTTGGATGCTTACTCAAAAAGGATAGACACACTAGAAAGTAAATCTGTTTAGCTACCTTATTTGTAGTAGGTAGGCTGTATTCATGTTCTATAAGAATACAGCCTCACTTTTCTAGCAGTTAAGTTTTTCACATACATATTCAAGATATACATCTCTCTGAGAAAAACGAAGCTGAGAATACTACCATTTGTATTCACAGGTTGTAGCAAATCTTTATCTAATAAAATATTAGATTAAAGTGATATTGTGTCTTGTGTTGTTCATTTTCCACACCTATATTTTTGCACACACATAACACATATCTTGCTACATACATCAACCAGATTCAAGAACAAGAAAAGTTCAAGAATCCATTCACCCCCTCTGTATTCTTTTGTGTGTTCAATACTCAACAATTAGCTATCATTTGCAGCGAAGGTTCACCATCTACGTGCAGCACTTTCGTCCCACTGGGAGGTTTTTGAACTTCTCATTGAATAACAATATTTTTACGAACAAATACTTTCTGAATTATATAATTTAAAAAATTCAAAATATTCTTAAAAAGTTAATTGAAAATATCGCATAACTTTGAAATAGACTAGAGAAAAGAAAAGCAAGAAAAGAAAATTTTTAATATGTAAGTGATATCGTGATTGTTGTACGCCCCAATTTGAGACAAAAAAATGTTTTTTTTGTTTCTTTATAAGAGGAGTTGACTATGTTGGTATTTTTCTATCCTGGTCTTTATTTGAATCATCTCAAATAAAAAATCATTGTTTTCTTGTCAATAAATAAAGTTCCTGAGGTTACCTCAGGAAACTTACCCGAGGTAACATTATCCTATGTTAATATGACACAAGTCATATGTATTAGATGAAAATTTTATATTTGTGCATGTATAATTTTCTAATTGAATGTACATACTTGAGTGAATAAAATATGGTAACTTCATTATGGTATCTCAGAGAAATTTCTTGAGGTAATATCAGGAACTTTATTCTCAATAAAGTAACTTAAGTGATAGAAATGATTTTGAAAAACGTCTTTCAAAATATCAAGTTCAAATAAGAGTGTGACACCCATGTATCTTATAATATTAAGAAAATTAATTTATTAATAAATTATTTAATGAACAAATATAATTACAACCTGTAATTTAGTTTATAAATTAACTAATAATATCCACGGTATATCATAAAATATATTATTCAAAATTTGACTAGTGCAAGTTAAAACTTAACTATATATATATATATATATATATATATATATATTAACAAACACTTTATATAACAAACAATAAAGAACACCTCATATCTAATATAATATAAGAGTTCCGTCATGGCACCCAATACAAAAAGTTGTTATTTTTTTACCCTCTATCCATCCAGCAAAAAAATTAAAAAATTTAAAAAAATTTACTGTTCATGATGACGTCACTGATGACGTCAGCATGACGTGCAGCATGACGTCATCATGAACAGTAATTTTTTTTAATTTTTTTTATTTTTTGCTGGATGGATAAAAGGTAAAAAATAACAACTTTTTGTATTGGGTGCCCCTGGCGGGGCCATTGGATCGATTAGATCTAAGGTGTTTTTTATTGTTTGTTATATAAGGGTGTTCTGTATGGAGCAATGGCCTATATGTATATATATATATATATATATATATATATATATATGTAAATGCTTAGGAGAAGGGAGTTTAGAATACCGACCAATGCCTTACTTTGACAGACCTTTCATTCCTGGAAGGTAAATTTCGATGGTATTAGAATGTGTATATATGAAACTGTTTCTGATATTACATGTGTATATATAATCTCATCACCGCCACTCTTTTCCCCAACGACAGTATCGGCCCCGAGATCGCCGACTCTGTTAAACAGTTGGGTTCATGTTATCACTACTCAGAAATGGGCGTCTATTGGTTTTCCGTGTCATCCCAATCAACTCAGGTAAGACCATGTGTATCACACCATGGGCTCAGGTAACCTCTTAAATTAACATAGATGAATTATTCAGATTAGCATTTAGAAAAATGTACATTTTCCTGTTTTTGAATCAGATCTTGCTCTATCTTGTTTTGGCCGTGATTATCATATTTGACCAATTATCTAATTGTTGTGTATGATGGATTATTCATGATTTCTGTTTCCGATTAAGTCTTCTAATCTTTAGCCATTAGGTTGAATTCGAGGAGAGGGGTAAAATTAGTTGGGGGTTTGGAGAAGATGAGGGCACTTCATTAATTCTGTTTTTCTGTATTATTTTACACTCATTATAACTGATAGGCATTATTAAGTTTTCAGTTTATTTTGAGTAATGATTATTTATGTCATAATTAGTGTCGTTTATTGTGATTTAATTGCCAACTTTATACGCCTTTATTTAGTTGTATGGTTAAGTCAGTAACCTTCTAAATGACTTAGGTAGGAGCCTTTAGCGTTTTCTTAATTTAGGAAAGTCTTTAATTCATTATATTGCATAGGGTGGGTTTGATGGTGTATTTATAGGCTGGTTTGACTAAATGTGTATGTTATTTCTTGATTGGAGGTAGTTAAGAGAATGATTAATTGGCGAGGAGTTATTTGAGGGATTAATTGGTGAAAGGTAATCATATATAAATGATTAATTGTTTTCTAATTATTTGAAGGAGGATTTGAAATCAGTTTTATTAAATGCTAATTGATTCTTGTTTTTGAGGCTTTGAATTTTCAGTGGACTAATTGATTATGTTTCATTTTTGGTTTAATTTCTTATTTTGAAAAGATTAAAATAGTATGATTGTACCATTTTATATAGTTGTTGTACCTCTGAGGGTGTGCCATTTATTGTGGTTTTTTGGACCAATTTTGGGTTATTTTCGATGTCGTCTTTTTGACGAGTTGGGTCATTATTGATGATTATTGTTTTGCCATATTTGTAATCGACTCCAGGAGGCCGGTATAGTAAATTACTTATTGTAATTTTTAACTATTAGTGTGTGTACTTAAATTTTATAGGTCTTGATGTATGTTATTGTGTCAAATCAAAGGGTTTTCCTTTGATTAGATTTTATTTTTACAGTTGATTAAATTTTTTTTCATTGAAATAATGTTTTTAATATCTCTAGGATTTAGGAATAATTTTTGCTGTGTTATATACTTTAATATTAATTATAAAAATTATTTTTTAATCAGTTTTTTTGTTGTTTTTCAGGTGAGAAGACTTTGGGTAGTCTCTTTTCGGACTTTACAGTCTTATTATCTAAATTTCCGAGGACATCTATGCATGCCCTTTGGTTAGATGATAAACTTTATTGAATAAAAGAAGCTAAACCCTTTTCTCCGGTTTTGCCGGTATTGTATTTCGATATAATTCATATACGAGAATGTATATTCTTGACAAAAAAAGAAAAAAGAATACAAGCTGGCCAACCTATGACTTAAACCTACAACTATGATTCCCAACTCGATACGTGCTAAAAATCTAATTTTAATAACACCTGAAAAATTATTTACGATTTTTATGAGTCGCAACTTAGAGCCATAGAGCATCACTAATTCCACTTTATAAGATCAGAAACTTATGATAATCAATCATAATTTATCTCATGTGCATGTGCATATGCTTCTATAATCAAATTTAATTTAGTGTAATCCATTTTATTTGTTATAACCTATCGTACTCTACATCGCCGCGGGATTCCGGTATATTACCCGAAAGTCCCATTATATGATTCGAAGACCTCCAATGTATGACGCGAAGGTCCAACTATATGATTCGAAGACCTCCTATATATTTCCATGTAGAGACAAGGGTCATAACACCTTTTATTTATCTCACATATGCATACATTCAAGTACAACATGATAGACAACAATCACTTAAGATCACACCCATGATATATAATTAACAGAGTACCAAATATATTCAACCATTCAACTATACACAAAACTATTCTGATAATCATGCATTTAACATGCAATTAATTAAACCATGAATAGTACATCACAAATGTAGAATAACCGTAGCACGTAATCATGTAATCACATTTTTATAATAATTAAAACAAAACAACTTTCATTTATTTGCAATCACATTCGATAGGTTTATCCAAACCTTTGACAATATCCTTCCTTTGACAATATCCTTGTTAATACCTTAAAAAGTTTTGATTAAATTAAAATCTAGCTGTATTACAATATATTCCCTTGTAGCTTTTTTTATTCTATAGGTTTATCCAAACCTTTGACAATATCCTTATAAAAACCTGTAAATTTTTTGATCAAATACAAATATAGCTATATTACAATTTTTTTTTTAAAGTTGGAGCGTTTAAACACATGTAAAAGATTCATGGAAATTATTAAAACAATGTTTGTCATTATATTAAAATGTATGTATGTACTTTTTCTAAAATTAAGTAATTAAATTAAAATAAATGAATAAGAAAAAAACTAAGAAAGGCATATCTTATATTGTAGAAGCTCGATAAATGCATATTCGATAAATGAATAATTACGTCAAATGAATAATATTTTTCATTCCCAACTTGGTATAATGTGATAAATGAAGAATCTCGCCAAATGCATTAATGAATTAATTCTTAAGGAGTCTTTAAAGACCTCATGTAAATAAAAAATGAATATTTACTAATTTGAAGCAATTTTTTTCATAATATATATCATTTAATAAAAAATATTCTTATACATACATACTTACATACATACATACATACATACATACATAAATACATACATACATACATACATACATACATACATACATACATACATACATACATACATGTATATATATATATATATATAAATATATAGAGAGGTGCTCAAATGAGACCCCTCTTATAATGAGACTCTCTCTTATAATGAGTCCCCTTCATATTTCATCTATTCTAAAGGGCACCGCCAGGGGCACCCAATACGAAAAAGTCTTATAATTTTACCCTCTATTCATTCATCAAAAAAAAAAAAATTAAAAAAAATTAAAAAATTCTTATTTTTTAATTTTTTTTTTGATGAATGGATAGATGGTAGAATTATAAGCCTTTTTTGTATTGGATGCCCCTGGTGGGGCCCTTTAGAATACAAGAAATATGAGGGGGACTCATTATAAGAGAGGGGTCTCATTTGAGCAGTCCCCTATATATATACATATACATACATAGACGCTAAGTATTTCATACATACATTCTTATTAATAATCTCAAGTAGGTAGAAATAGTCTTCAAATACAAAATACTTAATATATACATTTAATAAATGTATTCATATTATTAGAAATATATGATAATAATTTTATGTTTTTCACTATTATCTTATAGATACATTCCAACATTAAATTGTAAAATAGTTTTATCACAAGAAAAAAAATAAAATTATTGACCAAAAGTATAAATATTCATTCATCAATAATTGAATAATATATTATTTTATCAATTATTAAATAATTTTACTAAATGAATATATTTTTTTTGATTTAAAGCTATTCATTTATCCAGGTTCTAGTATTGAAGGTAGTGTTTTTCGTAAGTTCGTTCACAGGGAAGGACTATCAATATTGATTTCAAGTAGATTGTCTCTTACAATTTAGAAGTATGAACAAGGGGGCTTTTGATTTTGGTTGAGGTGTTTTATCAAATACCTTGCATACAATAAATAAATTGCTACAAAAATACAACTAATTTAATGGCAACTATCCAAGTTTACCAACACAATGAGTAAATGAGCAAGATAAGAGATATACTTGACCCAAGGTTATATCAAATCAAGCACTTCAACCCAACAAGCAAAATAAATCCAACTCTACCTAACCAAGATAATTGGTGAAGCACACAATCACTTATTTCTCTTCTAAAAACACTAATTTAGTGAAGCACATAAATTAGCTCTCTTGATAACATCTACCAATAATGAAGCACTACTAGTATAACCAAATCAAGGAATTAAACAAAGAGAGGCTAGGACAAACCCAAGGATGAGAAGCTCAACCTAGGTATTTGTACTTGAATCTTGAAGTTTAGGCACGCCAAACCTTGTGCTACTACAATGAATGTACTAACAATTTCGGATTAGCACAAACAATTAGTAATTGAAATTACAAGAAGAGCAAGATGAAGCAACTTACAAATCTCCAAGAAAAATCATAAACAATACAACACAAGTATTCAAGATAGAGTGAAAAATCTTACTTAAAATGAAGTGGGTTTAGTACAAGAATTGCTTCCTTGAGCCAAATATATGAAGTTAGTTACTCATAATCAATGCTAGATTATGAGTAATTAATGTTTCTCTCTACTCTACTAACCCTAGTTTTATGTTCTTGAAGAGGCAAAGATGAGAGGCAAATAAGATGTGTAGATAAGATGTAGGGTTTAGCTTCTTTTAATACACAGCAGGGGTTGCACGGCCTGTTGCACGGCCGTGCAGTAGCACGTGAAAAAGACTGCCCAATCTGCACTACTTAGAACACTCTGCACAGCCTGTTGCACGGCCGTGCAGTAGCCCGTACGAGACAAAATCTTCAAGATTATACAATAAAAACCTCCCAGAAACGCGAGCTTGCATCTTCTAACTTCCCTATTGAATAATATTTGCTTTCAAGCCCAAAATAATCCATCTTTTCAACCATTAAGCATGAGGCACTGAAAGATGAAAAACATAATTAATATCGATCAAACAACATTCGGAACTAACAAAAATGCAAGAAAATAAATGACAAAACGTGTATAAAATACACGTTATCAAATCTTCCCCCACTTGAACTTTGCTAGTCTCGAGCAAACTAAAATTAACATAACCATATACTCTTAACTAGTACCACTTCTGTAGGTGATCACGGTTGCATTTGACATATGCAACAAGCCCTTGGAATCCCTAGGTATCCCTAGTGGACGAGGTTTCGTGAGGGTTTATAGATGATGTACCCACAAAATCACAAAAACCATTAATAAACAAGAAACTAACAATGCCTACTAATTAAACTAACTACTACACTCACATGTCCGAATCGTCATACAATTAGGAAACAAGCCAAGCATGGTGCAATATCTACTTGTAACTACAATTAAACATATAGAGCTATTCACCTTGTCATCCATTCTAACGAGCTAACAAGCAATTAAAGAATCAAGATAACACACCTTGTGCAAGATGTAATCAAGACATTAAAGATAGAATGAATGCACTTCAATCGTGAACACTAGACAAGATGATCACAAAGCATACATGGCTTCGCATTAAGAAGATGAAATTGTATGGTGAAAAATCTCACATCTCTCAATTATGTATCACACAAGTATGGGCTAGAGATTTCACTCAACTCCAAGTCTAAATGCATGTGCTCTACTTGACCTTGCATGTCCACCTAAATTCCGGATTGCACCAAAAACAAGGAATTCATAAAATGGGTTGTAATGAGGCTAGGGTGAAGGTGTGAAAATTTAAGTTCAAGGAAGGTGTAAAAGTCTCGCTAGTTGAGTCTAAATGACGCTTGCTCGCTTCATCCACCAAATTCTAAAGCTAAAGAATAACTCCACTCATTTACAATTACAAAACACAACCACATTTACCAAAGAAATTAAAACAAAATAAAGTACAATGATTTATTGTTTTTTTAACATCCCCTTTATATTATTTGTTTTTTCTCTTTTTTTTTAGCAAAAGGGATGCATTACATATATAAATACTACAAAGAACTTTGAACCACATCTACATATACATATCAAACTAGTTCCCACTTACAATAAATATAATTCTTCCTCTTCACAACTTCTCCAAATTCTCATGCTCATTATCAATTGTTTCCAAGACTCAACTAGCTCAACTAGGTCGAGAGTGAAGTATTTGGCTATGACTCATGTATAAAAGGGGAAAGCGACGAAGAAAAATATGGATATAAGCTTCAAAGGGATAACTAGGGATTATTTTCATGGTTCATAAGTTAAAAAGGCCAAAATGGTTATCCTAAAAAGAATTTCCTTATTATGGTGCATCCATGAATAAAGGTTTATTGCAAGCCCTAGAGCAACAAACATACATAAAGACGGAGAAACACACAAGCAAAAGTAATCATCGTTCAAGACCTCACAAGGTTTAAGTTTTAATAACATCTTCTCGATTTGATTCCATGCATGCTAAGAGATAATCGTCATGCTCACAATTTAATTACAACAATCTAGACTTTTCATGCCATTTTAAGTGTGTGTGTGCAATAAGGTGCATCAAACTTATAGATTCACATCAAATTGATAATGCTAGACACGAAATAGGAGAAAACAAGGCTACAAGCTCACAATGACTTAAATTTTACAAATAAGTAAACAAGCTTTATGACTAAACTTATTTCTAAATGCAAACGAGACAGACATCAAACGTAACAAAAGATAGTAATAATATTGGTTACGTACTACACTACAAAGACGAACAAAAGCAATCCTTCGCCCACTTAAAACATGGCATCTCCTCATGCATGACAAATAAAAAATGAAATATAAACAAAAGTGACAAAAACTCCCCTTAAAAATAAACAACAAGGACCGGGAGCAAAGCCACTCATACTTGTAAAAATTCAACTCCTAAATTTGTAAGCCAAGAATTGAACTAATGCCACAAACCATAATCAACTCCACAAAAATAGCCGACAAGCCAATATCCAACACCCCTCAAAGCCCTGCAATACACAAATTAAGGAAATAGAAATAATAAAAATATTTGTTTTTGTTTGTTTGTTTTAAAAATAAAATAAAATAAAATAAAATAAAATAACTAACCAATTAATAATAAAATAAAAAAATAAAATAAAAATCAAATCAAATTTAAAACTAAAATAATAATAAAATCAAAAATCAAATTTAAAACTAAAATAAAATAAAATAAAATAAAGAAAATGAAATAAAATAAATAACTTATTATTAATAAAATCAAAAATCAACTTTAAAGTAAATTTAAAAATGATTCTTGAATTTATATAAATTATTTAGTTTTAGAAAATTTAACAAAAAATCACAATTAAAAATAAAGAAGGGAATAAAAAGAAATGAAATAAAAATAAAACTAAAAATAAAATAAAATAATTAAACAAAAACCAAACAAAAAGGGGAGGGGGCTGTGTTATTGTTGGAAACAGGGGGGGTCTGTTAGTGAAAAACAGAGGGGGTGAAATGATTAACGGAGGAGGAGGTCGAAGAAGATGGGGCGGAGGTTGTTGAACGGAAGAGGAGGGCTGGTGAATTGACATGGTGGCTGGTAGTAGTGTGCAGAGATGGTTGGGTGTGGGTGAAAACAGAGAAGGGAAAAAGGTGTAAAGTGCGGAGGTGAAGTAGATGGTTGCGAGGGGAGAGGAATAGGGAGAATGGCGGAGGTTAATGGCGGACGACGAAGAGGTGGGTTGAACAGAGGTGAGGGCTGTGGAGCTGTAAAGCAACAGGGGAGAAGTAGAAACTAGAGATAGTGTTGGAAAATTTAGTGTTATGCTCTGTTTTGTATTTTTTTTTTTAAAAAAAAACTATGCATGGCCGTGCAAACCATGTACAGACAAGCGAGGGAAGTGTTGTTTTATGCAGAATGTTCCTAGAATTTCACGGCTTGCTGCACAGTTCGTTGTACGCCCGTACAGAACCAAAATTGCAGAAAACTATATATACTTATTTTTTTAACACCCGCATAAATCCTTGAATGTTTGAATAAATTAGTAAATCCTGAAAACATGAACAAACAGATCAAGGCAAGTGTCGAATAAATATATAAATTAGAATTAATGACACTAAATATTATTGAGCGGGGCACTATTATTACAATTTTTTTTTAAAATTTAATATAAAATCCATTAGTCACACCACAAAACATATAATAATTAATTAATTAATTATATATATATATATGAAGGGTTCCGAGGCATAAACACAGCGGAAAGCAATAATTAAAACAATAAAAAATCGAAACCCTACCGCAGGATCCATGCAAAAACATGATATTTAATTCGGAGATAGATGATTACCTTAAAGAAGCTTTACAAATTGATGGCAGATGGAGGTCCAAATCAATCACCCCGCATCCCTCTTCGAGATCTACGTTGCCAAAGTAGTCCACACGAACGCTTGATCGTCCAACGATCACCGGAGTCGGTACTAGCCGAAGAACCTGCCTCTCTCTCTCTCTCTCTCTCTCTCTCTCTCTCTCTCTCTCTCTCGCCTCTCATACGTTTTTCTATAAAAATGAATTGCAAAAGTCTCACACTAAACAATACATCATAATGTATTTATAGGGAAGAGAGATTGGGCTAAACCCTAAATCGAATTGGGCTTCTCCAAACCCATTCTTATTTGGTTTTAATATTAAATTCGAATTCTATTTAATTATAATTAAGACTAGCTCAATTAATTAAATATCCAATTTTGAATTTAATAATTTAATTTAAATTCTTAATTTAAATTAAAACTCCCTTTAAACGTTCTTATTGTGTAACCCTTTAGGTTATTATTACGTTGGCAATAATTTTAATATCCAATATTAAAATTATAAACAATGAGCGGCATCTAGTAATACATCATTGCTACCCAAGTAATAATAATAATAATTGGTGATCCAATTAAACCTTTTGTGATTAATGTTTCCGTGTAATATAATCCCTTTAACCATATATATTATAGATTAAACTCGAGGCATGTATTTAGTCATCCTCTTCAACATTTAATCCGGGTTTACTTGATCCATGAGTAGACTATTAAAACAAATCAATATTTGAGCATGGCCATGCATTTTCATAGTCTCACTCAATCAAGAGGCCAATAATATCTCTCCTAATCATAGGAGGGTTAAATCCTATATCTATCATTCATATTTCTCATACGACTCATAATATACCCGATGTCCACTTTTATCATCACCTGGTCAAAGGTAACTTTTAATGTAGTCAAAGTATATTAATCGTCATATAGAAATATAATGATGTCAAGTCTAAGGATCATTACACCATTATCACTGTGAGTCTTTCTAATGACCTTATTAACATGTAGAATCTCACAACGGGTTAATCCAGTGCCATGTATGGAATTACATGCACCTATGTTCTTGACTTTAGTATCACTATACCTATGACCAATGAGATGTGGTCATCTGTCAACCAACATACTAATCTTTATGCATTATAATTGTCCCTTAATAATAATGCTCGATTAGGGATATTTTGGAATATAAACACTATTCATATAATCTCATTTTTAAGTCACATACTTAAAGATATAGAATTCATGTTCTATATTCCAAGGACATTTATTACTCTAACATTTATATCGCAGTAAATTAAGACATAACAAATTAATTTAGAATAATCAGTAGAACATGATCATGTTATAACAAAATAGTATTTCCTAGAAGCACAACTACATTGTCTCTAGGGCACTAACACTATCAATCTCCCACTTGCACTAGAGCCAATCGCCCATGTATTTAATACCCATGGAACTAGTGTGACCTTCGTGCTTCTGCTGCGACAAAGCCTTAGTCAGTGGGTCCGCAACATTATCATTAGTATGCACTTTACATATATCTATATCTCATCTCTCGTTTATCTCTAAAAGAAGGTGATATCTCCTAAGTATATGTTTTTCCTTGGAATGGGACCTTGGTTCATTAGCCTACACAATGGCTCCATTGGTATCGCAATACAGATCAACTGGATCTGCGATCGGTGGAACCACACCAAGTCCTGTAATAAACTTCCAAATCCAAACAGTCTCTTTGGCTTCTTCACTGGCAGCAATATACTTAGCTTCCATTGTAGAATCAGCTACTGTCTCTTGCTTAGAACTTTCTAGATTACAGCACCTCCATTTAGACAAAACACGAATCCAGACTAGGACACAGAATCGTCCCTACCTGTCTGGAAACTAGCATTAGTGTAACCTCTTACAACTAGCTTCTCATCTCCTCCGTATATCAAGAACGAATCTTTAGTCCGTTTAAGGTACTTAAGAATATTCTTGATTGCTGTCCAGTGACCCTCACCTGGATTAGACTGGAATTTGCTCGTCATGCTCAAAGCATACGAGACATCAGGATGAGTACATATCATTGCATACATTATAGAACCAATTGTCGAAGCATATGGTACTTTACTCATATAGTCCTTATCATCTGATGATTTAGGACAGTTTTCCTTTAAGATCACTATCCCATGAGACACTGGAACATATCCCCTCTTTGCCTCTTGCATCCCAAAATGATGCAATACCTTATCAATGTATGTACTCTGACTTAAGCCGATTAATCTTTTAGATCTATCTCTATAGATCCTGATCCCTAAGATATAGGCAGCATCGCCTAAGTCTTTCATCGAGAAATTTTTTCCCAACCAAGTCTTCACAGCCTGTAGAGAAGGAATGTCATTCCCTATAAGTAATATGTCATCTACATTTAATACTAGGAATGCCACATGGCTCCCATTAACCTTCTTGTAAACACACGGTTAATCCTCATTTTGTATGAAGCCAAACTCTTTGATTGTTTCATCAAAATGAATGTTCCATCTTCTAGAGGCCTACTTTAATCCATATATGGATCATCGCAACTTACAAACCATTCTAGAAAACCTCGAATCGACAAAACCCTGAGGTTGTGTCATGTACACATCCTCTTCAAAGCTCCCATTAAAGAAAGCGGTCTTGACATCCATTGGCCAGATCTTATAGTCATAATAAGCTGCTATCGCAAGCAAAATCCTGATGGATTTGACCATAGCTACTGGTGAGAAAGTTTCATCATAGTCAGTACTATGAATTTGCTTGAAACCTTTTGCCACTAGTTTTGCTTTGCAGGTTTGTAAATTTCCATCCATTTCAGTTTTCTTCTTGAAAACCCACTTGCACTCTATGGGTTTTACCCCATTAGGTGGTTCAACCAAAGTCCATACCTGGTTTTCATACATGGAATCCATCTCAAATTTCATGGCCTCCAGCCATCTCTCAGAATTTGGACTATTCATAGCATCCTTGTAGGTGAGAGGCTCATCATTATCTACAAGCATCACATAGCCACTTTGAGTCACGAGAAATCCATAATATCTCTCTGGCTCATGGTGAATCCTACTAGATCTACGAACGACCTGTGTTTCTTGAGTAGTATTGTTCTCAACATCTTGAGTCTCATTCTGCTCATGTTCCAACTCTGGTTCAATATTATTTTGTAGTTCTCGATCCTCATCGAGATCTATTGTTCTCCCACTATTTTTCTTAGAAAGCAGTTCTTTCTCTAGAAACACAGCCGTTCGAGCAACAAACACTTTGTTCTTAGAAGGTTTATAGAAATAATACCCTTTAGTTTTTAATGGGTATCCTACAAAATTACATTTATCTGATTTCGGTCCTAGCTTATCAGAGACCAAGCGTTTCACAAACGCTTCACATCCCCAATCTTTCATAAATGACATGCTATTACGTTTATCCGTCCATATCACATATGGTGTCTTTTGAACCGATTTTGAAGGAACTCGGTTTAGTGTTTGTGCAGCCGTCTCTAGGGCATAACCCCAGAAACTGATTGGAAGATCCGCATGACTCATCATCGACCGTACCATATACAAAAAGGTACGATTTCTCCTTTCAGACACCCCATTCCATTGTGGTGTTCCAGGAGGAGTGAGTTATGATACGATACCACACTCCTTTAGGAAATTCGTGAATTCCAAGCTTAAGTATTCTCCCCCATGATCATATCGTAGAGTTTTAATACTTTTGCCTAATTGCTTTTCAACTTCAGCCTTATACTCTTTGAATTTTTCAAATGATTCGGATTTGTTCTTCAAAAGATACACATATCCGTATCTACTAAAATCATCAGTAAAGGTTATGAAATAATAAAAGCCACCTCTTGCCATTGTACGTATTGGACCATATACATCACTATGTATCAATTCCAATCGTTGGTGGCCCTCTCACCTTGACCGGTAAAAGGAGATTTAGTCATTTTGCCAATGAGACATGGTTCGCATTCTTTGTATGATTCAAAATCAAACTTATCCAAGTATCTATCCTTATGTAATTTGGAAATGCGATTCTCATTTATAAGGCCTAAACGACAGTGCCAGAGGTATGTGTGATTTGAGTCATTTGTCTTTAGACGTTTGTTATTTATATTATAGACCGGAGTATCAAGATCAAGAACATATAAACCATTAAACAAACGTGCAACCCCATAGGTAACATTATTGAATGAAAACGAACAACCATTGTTCTGAATCAAAATTGAAAAACCAATCTTGTCCAAACAAGAAACGGAAATAATGTTTCTGTAAATCACAGGCACGTAATAACAGTTCTCAAGTTCTAAAATAAACCCGATGGGCAACGATAACTAATAAGTCCCTACAGCTAAGGCAGCAACCTTTACTCCATTGCCAACACGTAGGTCGACTTCTCCTTTCACCAAAATCCTACTCCTTCGAAGTTCTTGCACATTCGTACAAATATGGGAACCACATCCAGTATCCAATACCCATGATGTAGAAGGAGATAAAGCTGACTTATGTAACATAAATACCTGAATCCGAAATCTGAACAGCCTTCAGTTTCTTTAGATCCTCCAAATAATTTTGACAGTTTCTCTTCCAATGACCCGACTTCATGCAATAGTGACAATCACCTTTTGCAACACCTCCTGTAGGCATCAAAGCCCTTTTAGGAGTTTGTCTTGGATTAGCATTAGATTTGGATCCAATCCTCTTCTTGCCTTTCCATTGCCAATCGAGGAAGTTTGTTCTTGTCACCTTGTCCTTCTCAAGGACTGATCGTACAGAGAAGTTTATTTGAGTTGTTTGTCATTTGAATATCCACAATGTTAAAATGCATAAAATAATTAGTCCTACGGTATTATTAATTTATGTTCAAGTGATTATTCATATATATTTAGAATATATATCTCCCACTATTTTTATCAAATTAATAGCCCTTACTATTAGTTCGGAAAGAATATCCCATAAATCTTTCTAGTGAGCCAAGATCCATATTTCGTCATGTCCTAAGTCAACCACTGGTAGTCCTTAAAACATGATTATTTAGGTAGACAACAGTTGTCAATTATATCATATATAATTCTTGGATAGTTTGGTGAACAACGATTGATCTAATCTATCTAATAGATTTTTAACCAAACTCTATGCTTCTAAGTTCATAATAGTTGAATATAACCGTTTATTTTCACCTTATTATGACGACTCAGTTAAGTTAGACCCAATGATACAACGGCCGAATATAACCGTTTATATTCGTCGCATCTCACCACGATAGATAGGAGTCCCCTTCCACTGACAGCCCTTCCCCTTATCGATCTAGGATTCGATGAGTGTTCATTCATTGGAAAGCATCCGATTAAAACTTAATATTTTTGTTAAGGGGTTTAGAAAATTTATAACGATCATGATCACATCATAAAGAGATCCTCAATTTTCCTTGAACCAAATATTTCAAATTAACATCTTAAATTGTTCATTTCCCAGGTAAATGGAGGATCCCAATGGTCACACTTAATACCCATTAACCTTACGAATACGCATATCCGCTTTTGTCAGAAAATCCCAATTTTAGATATCAAAAACACATATTTAATTCCGTGTTTTAAAAATCCATATTTCATGAACACAAGAATCTCATGATCGTTTGTTAATTTTAAAATCTTGAATCGTTACCAATTTTATCTTGTTTAGCAGGCATGGCATGGGTGTCGTATCTAATACATACATGATTAATCTAATTAAACATGCATCTTTATCTCTACACATACATTGTATCGCATACATTCATATATATGTAAAGTGCATAAATTAAACGTGTTTGGTTATGGCCCATCCTATGTGATCATTTCAAGCTAATGAAAAGATCAAGGTCAATCTATGGTGGTTAACAAAATACAATTACATACATGTTTTCTCCATTGCATCTTCGTGGGGAATCGCCTCCTTGCTTCCTTGTTCTTCTTGTCGTCTTTAAAAGTTACATTGAATTCTTGAAAAACATGCTACACTAATAAACTTACAAGATGAACTCGAGTTACATTCGAGATTTATTAATTACAAGAAACAACGACATGCAAGTCGTATTTAGAAACCAAACCATAAAATAAAAACCACTATCCTATTGGTCTTAGGGCCATAACCAATCACCATGCTCATATAACAATTAAGAACATGTAACCATATCATATTTCAGATGATCCAATTAAAGAAATCATATAACACAAAAAATCAGAAAATCAGAATCAAATTCTGATAATAATAAATCGCCGTTTTCAGGCATTAAACGGCGTCAAACGCCTTACAGACGAGTCGATGATAGTTATGCTATCAGTTTTGTTCAGATGGTCGTTTCCAGTCAGAAAACACATATCGTTTACGCAAATCGGACACTGGACACAGATTTCACCAAATTTGCGCAGCGTATACAGAAATCGTATCGTATACAATTTGGTTTGGTTTGGTAACGGTCAAACCGGTCAAAGTCGACCTTTCTTTTAACTAGTCTTGTCCCGAATGATGAATCTATTTTTTTAAATTATTTTTTCGACGTTCCAATCGCACGGATGTCAAGATATAACGATTTTAGTGATGTGATAATTTTTTAAAAAATTCCCTACATGTATTTGGTTTGGTTTGGTAACGGTCAAACCGGTCAAAGTCGACCTTCCTTTAAACTAGTCTTATCCCGAATGATGGATCTATTTTTTTTAAATTATTTTTTCGACGTTTCAAATGTTTGAATGTCAAGATATAACGATTTTAGTGATGTGGTAAATTTTTAAAAAATTCCCTACATGTATTTGGTTTGGTTTGGTAACAGTCAAACCGGTCAAAGTCGACATTTCTTTTAACTAGTCTTGTCCCGAATGATGAATCCATTTTTTCAAATTATTTTTTCGACGTTCCAATCGCACGGATGTTAAGATATAACGATTTTATCGATGTGGTAATTTTTAAAAAAATTCCCTACATGTATTTGGTTTTGTTTGGTAACGGTCAAACTAGAGATAGTGTTGGAAAATTTAGTGTTATGCTCTGTTTTGTATTTTTTTTTTAAAAAAAAACTATGCATGGCCGTGCAAACCATGTACAGACAAGCGAGGGAAGTGTTGTTTTATGCAGAATGTTCCTAGAATTTCACGGCTTGCTGCACAGTTCGTTGTACGCCCGTACAGAACCAAAATTGCAGAAAACTATATATACTTATTTTTTTTAACACCGGCATAAATCCTTGAATGTTTGAATAAAATAGTAAATACTGAAAACATGAACAAACAGATCAAGGCAAGTGTGGAATAAATATATAAATTAGAATAAATGACACTAAATATTATTGAGCGGGGCACTATTATTACAATTTTTTTTTAAAATTTAATATAAAATCCATTAGTCACACCACAAAACATATAATAATTATATATATATATATATATATATATATATATATATATATATATATATATATATATGAAGGGTTCCGAGGCATAAACACAGCGGAAAGCAATAATTAAAACAATAAAAAATCGAAACCCTACCGCAGGATCCATGCAAAAACATGATATTTAATTCGGAGATAGATGATTACCTTAAAGAAGCTTTACAAATTGATGGCAGATGGAGGTCCAAAACAATCACCACGCATCCCTCTTCGAGATCTACGTTGCCAAAGTAGTCCACACGAACGCTTGATCGTCCAACGATCACCGGAGTCGGTACTAGCCGAAGAACCTGCCTCTCTCTCTCTCTCTCTCTCTCTCTCTCTCTCTCTCTCTCTCTCTCTCTCTCTCTCTCTCTCTCTCTCTCTCTCTCTCTCTCTCTCTCTCTCTCTCTCTCTCTCTCTCTTTCTAGCCTCTCATACGTTTTTCTATAAAAATGAATTGCAAAAGTCTCACCCTAAACAATACATCATAATGTATTTATAGGGAAGAGAGATTGGGCTAAACCCTAAATCGAATTGGGCTTCTCCAAACCCATTCTTATTTGGTTTTAATATTAAATTCGAATTCTACTTAATTATAATTAAGACTAGCTCAATTAATTAAATATCAAATTTTGAATTTAATAATTTAATTTAAATTCTTAATTTACATTAAAACTCCCTTTAAACGTTCTTATTGTGTAACCCTTTAGGTTATTATTACGTTGGCAATAATTTTAATATCCAATAATAAAATTATAAACAATGAGCGGCATCTAGTAATACATCATTGCTACCCAAGTAATAATAATAATTGGTGATCCAATTAAACCTTTTGTGATTAATGTTTCCGTGTAATATAATCCCTTTAACCATATATATTATAGATTAAACTCGAGGCATGTATTTAGTCATCCTCTTCAACATTTAATCCGGGTTTACTTGATCCATGAGTAGACTATTAAAACAAATCAATATTTGAGCATGGCCATGCATTTTCATAGTCTCACTCAATCAAGAGGCCAATAATATCTCTCCTAATCATAGGAGGGTTAAATTCTATATCTGTCCTTCATATTTCTCATACGACTCATAATATACCCGATGTCCACTTTTATCATCACCTGGTCAAAGGTAACTTTTAATGTAGTCAAAGTATATTAATTGTCATATAGAAATATAATGATGTCAAGTCTAAGGATCATTACACCATTATCACTGTGAGTCTTTCTAATGACCTTATTAACATGTAGAATCTCACAACGGGTTAATCCAGTGCCATGTATGGAATTACATGCACCTATGTTCTTGACTTTAGTATCACTATACCTATGATCAATGAGATGTGGTCATCTGTCAACCAACATACTAATCTTTATGCATTATAATTGTCCCTTAATAATAATGCTCGATTAGGGATATTTTGGAATATAAACACTATTCATATAATCTCATTTTTAAGTCACATACTTAAAGATATAGAATTCATGTTCTATATTCCAAGGACATTTATTACTCTAACATTTATATCGCAGTAAATTAAGACATAACAAATTAATGTAGAATAATCAGTAGAACATGATCATGTTATAACAAAATAGTATTTCCTAGAAGCACAACTACATTGTCTCTAGGGCACTAACACTATCAATCTCCCACTTGCACTAGAGCCAATCGCCCATGTATTTAATACCCATGGAACTAGTGTGACCTTCGTGCTTCTGCTGCGACAAAGCCTTAGTCAGTGGGTCCGCAACATTATCATTAGTATGCACTTTACATATATCTATATCTCATCTCTCGTTTATCTCTAAAAAAAGGTGATATCTCCTAAGTATATGCTTTGCCTTGGAATGGGACCTTGGTTCATTAGCCTGCACAATGGCTCCATTGGTATCGCAATACAGATCAACTGGATCTGCGATCGGTGGAACCACACCAAGTCCTGTAATAAACTTCCAAATCCAAACAGCCTTTTTGGCTTCTTCACTGGCAGCAATATACTTAGCTTCCATTGTAGAATCAGCTACTGTCTCTTGCTTAGAACTTTCTAGATTACAGCACCTCCATTTAGACAAAACACGAATCCAGACTAGGACACAGAATCGTCCCTACCTGTCTGGAAACTAGCATTAGTGTAACCTCTTACAACTAGCTTCTCATCTCCTCCGTATATCAAGAACGAATCTTTAGTCCGTTTAAGGTACTTAAGAATATTCTTGATTGCTATCCAGTGACCCTCACCTGGATTAGACTGGAATTTGCTCGTCATGCTCAAAGCATACGAGACATCAGGATGAGTACATATCATTGCATACATTATAGAACCAATTGCCGAAGCATATGGTACTTTACTCATATAGTCCTTATCATCTGATGATTTAGGACAGATTTCCTTTAAGATCACTATCCCATGAGACACTGGGACATATCCCCTCTTTGCCTCTTGCATCCTAAAATGATGCAATACCTTATCAATGTATGTACTCTGACTTAAGCCGATTAATCTTTTAGATCTATCTCTATAAATCCTGATCCCTAAGATATAGGCAGCATCGCCTAAGTCTTTCATCGAGAAATTTTTTCCCAACCAAGTCTTCACAGCCTGTAGAGAAGGAATGTCATTCCCTATTAGTAATATGTCATCCACATATAATACTAGGAATTCCACATGGCTCCCACTAACTTTCTTGTAAACACACGGTTCATCCTCATTTTGTATGAAGCCAAACTCTTTGATTGTTTCATCAAAATGAATGTTCCATCTTCTAGAGGCCTACTTTAATCCATATATGGATCATCGCAACTTACAAACCATTCTAGCAAACCTCGAATCGACAAAACCCTGAGGTTGTGTCATGTACACATCCTCTTCAAAGCTCCCATTTAAGAAAGCGGTCTTGACATCCATTGGCCAGATCTCATAGTCATAATAAGCTGCTATCGCAAGCAAAATCCTGATGGATTTGACCATAGCTACTGGTGAGAAAGTTTCATCATAGTCAGTACCATGAATTTGCTTGAAACCTTTTGCCACTAGTTTTGCTTTGCAGGTCTGTAAATTTCCATCCATTTCAGTTTTCTTCTTGAAAACCCACTTGCACTCTATGGGTTTTACCTCATTAGGTGGTTCAACCAAAGTCCATACTTGGTTTTCATACATGGAATCCATCTCAAATTTCATGGCCTCCAGCCATCTCTCAGAAACTGTACTATTCATAGCATCCTTGTAGGTGAGAGGCTCATCATTATCTACAAGCATCACATCGCCACTTTGAGTCACGAGAAATCCATAATATCTCTCTGGCTCATGGTGAATCCTACTAGATCTACGAACGACCTGTGTTTCTTGAGTAGTATTGTTCTCAACATCTTGAGTCTCATTCTGCTCATGTTCCAACTCTGGTTCAACATTATTTTGTAGTTCTCGATCCTCATCGAGATCTATTGTTCTCCCACTGTTTTTCTTAGAAAGCAGTTCTTTCTCTAGAAACACAGCCGTTCGAGCAACAAACACTTTGTTCTTATAAGGTTTATAGAAATAATACCTTTTAGTTTTTAATGGGTATCCTACAAAATTACATTTATCTGATTTCGGTCCTAGCTTATCAGAGACCAAGCGTTTCACAAACGCTTCACATCCCCAATCTTTCATAAATGACATGCTATTACGTTTATCAGTCCATATCACATATGGTGTCTTTTGAACCGATTTTGAAGGAACTCGGTTTAATGTTTGTGCAGCCGTCTCTAGGGCATAACCCCAGAAACTGATTGGAAGATCCGCATGACTCATCATCGACCGTACCATATCCAAAAAGGTACGATTTCTCCTTTCAGACACCCCATTCCATTGTGGTGTTCCAGGAGGAGTGAGTTATGATACGATACCACACTCCTTTAGGAAATTCGTGAATTCCAAGCTTAAGTATTCTCCCCCATGATCATATCGTAGAGTTTTAATACTTTTGCCTAATTGCTTTTCAACTTCAGCCTTATACTCTTTGAATTTTTCAAATGATTCGGATTTGTTCTTCAAAAGATACACATATCCGTATCTACTAAAATCATCAGTAAAGGTTATGAAATAATAAAAGCCACCTCTTGCCATTGTACGTATTGGACCATATACATCACTATGTATCAATTCCAATCGTTGGTGGCCCTCTCACCTTGACCGGTAAAAGGAGATTTAGTCATTTTGCCAATGAGACATGGTTCGCATTCTTCGTATGATTCAAAATCAAACTTATCCAAGTATCCATCCTTATGTAATTTGGAAATGCGATTCTCATTTATAAGGCCTAAACGACAGTGCCAGAGGTATGTGTGATTTGAGTCATTTGTCTTTAGACGTTTGTTATTTATATTATAGACAGGAGTATCAAGATCCAGAACATATAAACCATTAAACAAACGTGCAACCCCATAGGTAACATTATTGAATGAAAACGAACAACCATTGTTCTGAATCAAAATTGAAAAACCAATCTTGTCCAAACAAGAAACGGAAATAATGTTTCTGTAAATCACAGGCACGTAATAACAGTTCTCAAGTTCTAAAATAAACCCGATGGGCAACGATAACTAATAAGTCCCTACAGCTAAGGCAGCAACCTTTGCTCCATTGCCAACACGTAGGTCGACTTCTCCTTTCACCAAAATCCTACTCCTTCGAAGTTCTTGCACATTCGTACAAATATGGGAACACATCCAGTATCCAATACCCATGATGTAGAAGGAGATAAAGCTGACTTATGTAACATAAATACCTGAATCCGAAATCTGAACAGCCTTCAGTTTCTTTAGATCCTCCAAATAATTTTGACAGTTTCTCTTCCAATGACCCGACTTCATGCAATAGTGACAATCACCTTTTGCAACACCTCCTGTAGGCATCAAAGCCCTTTTAGGAGTTTGTCTTGGATTAGCATTAGACTTGGATCCAATCCTCTTCTTGCCTTTCCATTGCCAATCGAGGAAGTTTGTTCTTGTCACCTTGTCCTTCTCAAGGACTGATCGTACAGAGAAGTTTATTTGAGTTGTTTGTCAGTTGAATATCCACAATGTTAAAATGCATAAAATAATTAGTCCTACGGTATTATTAATTTATGTTCAAGTGATTATTCATATATATTTAGAATATATATCTCCCACTATTTTTATCAAATTAATAGCCCTTACTATTAATTCGGAAAGAATATCCCATAAATCTTTCTAGTGAGCCAAGATCCATATTTCGTCATGTCCTAAGTCAACCACTGGTAGTCCTTAAAACATGATTATTTAGGTAGACAACAGTTGTCAATTATATCATATATAATTCATGGATAGTTTGGTGAACAACGATTGATCTAATCTATCTAATAGATTTTTAACCAAACTCTATGCTTCTAAGTTCATAATAGTTGAATATAACCGTTTATTTTCACCTTATTATGACGACTCAGTTAAGTTAGACCCAATGATACAATGGCCGAATATAACCGTTTATATTCGTCGCATCTCACCACGATAGATAGGAGTCCCCTTCCACTGACAGCCCTTCCCCTTATCGATCTAGGATTCGATGAGTGTTCATTCATTGGAAAGCATCCGATTAAAACTTAATATTTTTGTTAAGGGGTTTAGAAAATTTATAACGATCATGATCACATCATAAAGAGATCCTCAATTTTCCTTGAACCAAATATTTCAAATTAACATCTTAAATTGTTCATTTCCCAGGTAAATGGAGGATCCCAATGGTCACACTTAATACCCATTAACCTTACGAATACGCATATCCGCTTTTGTCAGAAAATCCCAATTTTAGATATCAAAAACACATATTTAATTCCGTGTTTTAAAAATCCATATTTCATGAACACAAGAATCTCATGATCGTTTGTTAATTTTAAAATCTTGAATCGTTACCAATTTTATCTTGTTTAGCAGGCATGACATGGGTGTCGTATCTAATACATACATGATTAATCTAATTAAACATGCATCTTTATCTCTACAAATACATTGTATCGCATACATTCATATATATGTAAAGTGCATAAATTAAACGTGTTTGGTTATGGCCCATCCTATGTGATCATTTCAAGCTAATTAAAAGATCAAGGTCAATCTATGGTGGTTAACAAAATACAATTACATACATGTTTTCTCCATTGCATCTTCGTGGGGAATCGCCTCCTTGCTTCCTTGTTCTTGTCGTCTTTAAAAGTTACATTGAATTCTTGAAAAACATGCTACACTAATAAACTTACAAGATGAACTCGAGTTACATTCGAGATTTATTAATTACAAGAAACAACGACATGCAAGTCGTATTTAGAAACCAAACCATAAAATAAAAACCACTATCCTATTGGTCTTAGGGCCATAACCAATCACCATGCTCATATAACAATTAAGAACATGTAACCATATCATATTTCAGATGATCCAATTAAAGAAATCATATAACACAAAAAATCAGAAAATCAGAATCAAATTCTGATAATAATAAATCGCCGTTTTCAGGCATTAAACGGCGTCAAACGCCTTACAGACGAGTCGATGATAGTTATGCTATCAGTTTTGTTCAGATGGTCGTTTCCAGTCAGAAAACACATATCGTTTACGCAAATCGGACACTGGACACAGATTTCACCAAATTTGCGCAGCGTATACAGAAATCGTATCGTATACAATTTGGTTTGGTTTGGTAACGGTCAAACCGGTCAAAGTCGACCTTTCTTTTAACTAGTCTTGTCCCGAATGATGAATCTATTTTTTTAAATTATTTTTTCGACGTTCCAATCGCACGGATGTCAAGATATAATGATTTTAGTGATGTGATAATTTTTTAAAAAATTCCCTACATGTATTTGGTTCGGTTTGGTAACGGTCAAACCGGTCAAAGTCGACCTTCCTTTAAACTAGTCTTATCCCGAATGATGGATCTATTTTTTTTAAATTATTTTTTCGACGTTCCAAATGTTCGAATGTCAAGATATAACGATTTTAGTGATGTGGTAAATTTTTAAAAAATTCCCTACATGTATTTTGTTTGGTTTGGTAACAGTCAAACCGGTCAAAGTCGACCTTTCTTTTAACTAGTCTTGTCCCGAATGATGAATCCATTTTTTCAAATTATTTTTTCGACGTTCCAATCGCACGGATCTTAAGATATAACGATTTTATCGATGTGGTAATTTTTAAAAAAATTCCCTACATGTATTTGGTTTTGTTTGGTAACGGTCAAACTAGAGATAGCGTTGGAAAATTTAGTGTTATGCTCTGTTTTGTATTTTTTTTAAAAAAAAAACTATGCATGGCCGTGCAAACCATGTACAGACAAGCGAGGGAAGTGTTGTTTTATGCAGAATGTTCCTAGAATTTCACGGCTTGCTGCACAGTTCGTTGTACGCCCGTACAGAACCAAAATTGCAGAAAACTATATATACTTATTTTTTTTAACACCGGCATAAATCCTTGAATGTTTGAATAAATTAGTAAATCCTGAAAACATGAACAAACAGATCAAGGCAAGTGTGGAATAAATATATAAATTAGAATAAATGACACTAAATATTATTGAGCGGGGCACTATTATTACAATTTTTTTTTAAAATTTAATATAAAATCCATTAGTCACACCACAAAACATATAATAATTAATTATATATATATATATATATATATATATATATGAAGGGTTCCGAGGCATAAACACAGCGGAAAGCAATAATTAAAACAATAAAAAATCGAAACCCTACCGCAGGATCCATGCAAAAACATGATATTTAATTCGGAGATAGATGATTACCTTAAAGAAGCTTTAAAAATTGATGGCAGATGGAGGTCCAAAACAATCACCACGCATCCCTCTTCGAGATCTACGTTGCCAAAGTAGTCCACACGAACGCTTGATCGTCCAACGATCACCGGAGTCGGTACTAGCCGAAGAACCTGCCTCTCTCTCTCTCTCTCTCTCTCTCTCTCTCTCTCTCTCTCTTTCCAGCCTCTCATACGTTTTTCTATAAAAATGAATTGCAAAAGTCTCACCCTAAACAATACATCATAATGTATTTATAGGGAAGAGAGATTGGGCTAAACCCTAAATCGAATTGGGCTTCTCTAAACCCATTCTTATTTGGTTTTAATATTAAATTCGAATTCTATTTAATTATAATTAAGACTAGCTCAATTAATTAAATATCCAATTTTGAATTTAATAATTTAATTTAAATTCTTAATTTACATTAAAACTCCCTTTAAACGTTCTTATTGTGTAACCCTTTAGGTTATTATTACGTTGGCAATAATTTTAATATCCAATAATAAAATTATAAACAATGAGCGGCATCTAGTAATACATCATTGCTACCCAAGTAATAATAATAATTGGTGATCCAATTAAACCTTTTGTGATTAATGTTTCCGTGTAATATAATCCCTTTAACCATATATATTATAGATTAAACTCGAGGCATGTATTTAGTCATCCTCTTCAACATTTAATCCGGGTTTACTTGATCCATGAGTAGACTATTAAAACAAATCAATATTTGAGCATGGCCATGCATTTTCATAGTCTCACTCAATCAAGAGGCCAATAATATCTCTCCTAATCATAGGAGGGTTAAATTCTATATCTGTCCTTCATATTTCTCATACGACTCATAATATACCCGATGTCCACTTTTATCATCACCTGGTCAAAGGTAACTTTTAATGTAGTCAAAGTATATTAATCGTCATATAGAAATATAATGATGTCAAGTCTAAGGATCATTACACCATTATCACTGTGAGTCTTTCTAATGATCTTATTAACATGTAGAATCTCACAACGGGTTAATCCAGTGCCATGTATGGAATTACATGCACCTATGTTCTTGACTTTAGTATCACTATACCTATGACCAATGAGATGTGGTCATCTGTCAACCAACATACTAATCTTTATGCATTATAATTGTCCCTTAATAATAATGCTCGATTAGGGATATTTTGGAATATAAACACTATTCATATAATCTCATTTTTAAGTCACATACTTAAAGATATAGAATTCATGTTCTATATTCCAAGGACATTTATTACTCTAACATTTATATCGCAGTAAATTAAGACATAACAAATTAATGTAGAATAATCAGTAGAACATGATCATGTTATAACAAAATAGTATTTCCTAGAAGCACAACTACATTGTCTCTAGGGCACTAACACTATCAATCTCCCACTTGCACTAGAGCCAATCGCCCATGTATTTAATACCCATGGAACTAGTGTGACCTTCGTGCTTCTGCTGCGACAAAGCTTTAGTCAGTGGGTCCGCAACATTATCATTAGTATGCACTTTACATATATCTATATCTCATCTCTCGTTTATCTCTAAAAGAAGGTGATATCTCCTAAGTATATGCTTTGCCTTGGAATGGGACCTTGGTTCATTAGCCTGCACAATGGCTCCATTGGTATCGCAATACAGATCAACTGGATCTGCGATCGGTGGAACCACACCAAGTCCTGTAATAAACTTCCAAATCCAAACAGCCTCTTTGGCTTCTTCACTGGCAGCAATATACTTAGCTTCCATTGTAGAATCAGCTACTGTCTCTTGCTTAGAACTTTCTAGATTATAGCACCTCCATTTAGACAAAACACGAATCCAGACTAGGACACAGAATCGTCCCTACCTGTCTGGAAACTAGCATTAGTGTAACCTCTTACAACTAGCTTCTCATCTCCTCCGTATATCAAGAATGAATCTTTAGTCTGTTTAAGGTACTTAAGAATATTCTTGATTGCTGTCCAGTGACCCTCACCTGGATTAGACTGGAATTTGCTCGTCATGCTCAAAGCATACGAGACATCAGGATGAGTACATATCATTGCATACATTATAGAACCAATTGCCGAAGCATATGGTACTTTACTCACATAGTCCTTATCATCTGATGATTTAGGACAGTTTTCCTTTAAGATCACTATCCCATGAGACACTGGGACATATCCCCTCTTTGCCTCTTGCATCCTAAAATGATGCAATACCTTATCAATGTATGTACTCTGACTTAAGCCGATTAATCTTTTAGATCTATCTCTATAGATCCTGATCCCTAAGATATAGGCAGCATCGCCTAAGTCTTTCATCGAGAAATTTTTTCCCAACCAAGTCTTCACAGCCTGTAGAGAAGGAATGTCATTCCCTATTAGTAATATGTCATCTACATATAATACTAGGAATGCCACATGGCTCCCACTAACCTTCTTGTAAACACACGGTTCATCCTCATTTTGTATGAAGCCAAACTCTTTGATTGTTTCATCAAAATGAATGTTCCATCTTCTAGAGGCCTACTTTAATCCATATATGGATCATCGCAACTTACAAACCATTCTAGCAAACCTCGAATCGACAAAACCCTGAGGTTGTGTCATGTACACATCCTCTTCAAAGCTCCCATTTAAGAAAGCGGTCTTGACATCCATTGGCCAGATCTCATAGTCATAATAAGCTGCTATCGCAAGCAAAATCCTGATGGATTTGACTATAGCTACTGGTGAGAAAGTTTCATCATAGTCAGTACCATGAATTTGCTTGAAACCTTTTGCCACTAGTTTTGCTTTGCAGGTCTGTAAATTTCCATCCATTTCAGTTTTCTTCTTGAAAACCCACTTGCACTCTATGGGTTTTACCCCATTAGGTGGTTCAACCAAAGTCCATACCTGGTTTTCATACATGGAATCCATCTCAAATTTCATGGCCTCCAGCCATCTCTCAGAATCTGGGCTATTCATAGCATCCTTGTAGGTGAGAGGCTCATCATTATCTACAAGCATCACATCGCCACTTTGAGTCACGAGAAATCCATAATATCTCTCTGGCTCATGGTGAATCCTACTAGATCTACGAACGACCTGTGTTTCTTGAGTAGTATTGTTCTCAACATCTTGAGTCTCATTCTGCTCATGTTCCAACTCTGGTTCAACATTATTTTGTAGTTCTCGATCCTCATCGAGATCTATTGTTCTCCCACTGTTTTTCTTAGAAAGCTGTTCTTTCTCTAGAAACACAGCCGTTCGAGCAACAAACACTTTGTTCTTATAAGGTTTATAGAAATAATACCCTTTAGTTTTTAATGGGTATCCTACAAAATTACATTTATCTGATTTCGGTCCTAGTTTATCAGAGACCAAGCGTTTCACAAACGCTTCACATCCCCAATCTTTCATAAATGACATGCTATTACGTTTATCACTCCATATCACATATGGTGTCTTTTGAACCGATTTTGAAGGAACTCGGTTTAGTGTTTGTGCAGCCGTCTCTAGGGCATAACCCCAGAAACTGATTGGAAGATCCGCATGACTCATCATCGACCGTACCATGTCCAAAAAGGTACGATTTCTCCTTTCAGACACCCCATTCCATTGTGGTGTTCCAGGAGGAGTGAGTTGTGATACGATACCACACTCCTTTAGGAAATTCGTGAATTCCAAGCTTAAGTATTCTCCCCCATGATCATATCGTAGAGTTTTAATACTTTTGCCTAATTGCTTTTCAACTTCAGCCTTATACTCTTTGAATTTTTCAAATGATTCGGATTTGTTCTTCAAAAGATACACATATCCGTATCTACTAAAATCATCAGTAAAGGTTATGAAATAATAAAAGCCACCTCTTGCCATTGTACGTATTGGACCATATACATCACTATGTATCAATTCCAATCGTTGGTGGCCCTCTCACCTTGACCGGTAAAAGGAGATTTAGTCATTTTGCCAATGAGACATGGTTCGCATTCTTCGTATGATTCAAAATCAAACTTATCCAAGTATCCATCCCTATGTAATTTGGAAATGTGATTATCATTTATAAGGCCTAAACGACAGTGCCAGAGGTATGTGTGATTTGAGTCATTTGTCTTTAGACGTTTGTTATTTATATTATAGACAGGAGTATCAACACTACGCCATAAACAGCCTACGGTAACACCACGACTGTGTAACGAATGTCAAGATATAACGATTTTAGTGATGTGGTAAATTTTTAAAAAATTCCCTACATGTATTTGGTTTGGTTTGGTAACAGTCAAACCGGTCAAAGTCGACCTTTCTTTTAACTAGTCTTGTCACGAATGATGAATCCATTTTTTCAAATTATTTTTTCGACTTTCCAATCGTACGAATGTTAAGATATAACGATTTTATCGATGTGGTAATTTTTAAAAAAATTCCCTACATGTATTTGGTTTTGTTTGGTAACGGTCAAACCGGTCAAAGTCGACCGTCCTTTAAACTAGTCTTGTCCCGAATGATGAATCCATTTTTTTAAATTATTTTTTCGACGTTCCAATCGCACGGATGTCAAGATATAACGATTTTAGTGATGTGCTAAATTTTTAAAAAAAATTCTATATTTATTTGGTTTTTTTTATATCGGTCAAACTGGTCAAATAAATTTAGGGGTTCCGGTCAAAGTAGTAGTTGACCGTTGAATTACCCAATCAAATAATTTTTTTTCCTGAAATTTTGGGAATAACATTAAAAATGATGTATCTTGATGCCCATATGGTTAGGTATTCGAAAAATATTTTTAAAAAAATCGAAATTTTAAACCGTGACGAAACCTGTATAGGAATACTAGTCAAAGTACTAATCAAAATTGTAGAGGATAAATTTTTTTATAACAATATACATATAATCTATTTTATAGTATAAATTTTTATTTTTATTATATATAAATATTAATTTTAACTTAAAAAAACTTTAATAAAGAAATTGAAAAAAAATACACATTTTACAAGGTCAAAATAAGAGGCGGGATACTTCCCCCAAATGAAATTTTAGGTTCTACTTTTCCCCCTAAAACAGATACATACAATCAAATTAAAGTAAACCAGATCTTTTTCTTACTTTACTCTCTCTCGACATACCCCCTAAAAATGCTTAGAGGGTGTTTGGCATTGCTTAAAATAAGTTACTTTTGACTTAATTGAGGTGTTTTTAACTTAAAGGAGAAAGTAAAGTTGTTTACTTTAAGTTGAATGAATGTGTTTGGTAATTTAGCTTAAAGTTAAATGGGGGTTTAATAATTTTGACTTAAAGTGAAATTTGACTTAAAAAAATTTTAAATTCATAATATTTTAACTTTACAAGAGTCCTGAAACAAAAAAAATAAAAAAAATTGGATAAGTCATAAGTCATAAGTCAAAAGTACCTAAAAGGAACTTATGACTTAAAGGAGTTTGTTAACTTAAAGCTCAGCTTTAAACAAGTTACACAAACAGAACATTTTTAACTTAAAGGAGCTTTCTCCTTTAAGCTATTGTTGCCAAACGGGCTGTTAATTCCTTTTCAATACAAAACCTGCAGCTCATTTTCCCTATTTCATGTGCTCTGTTCTTATGGGTCTCTCGGGAAGTCTCTAGACTTCTCTCCCAACGTCTTTCCCTCTCTAAACTCCACAATCTCTCTCTCTCGTCTCTCTAATCGGTCCCTCTAATCTCTCTCTCGAGCTCTGGCTCTATTCCTTCTCACTCTCCTCTCATGAACTCCCCTCCTCTGTTCTTCAAAAGAAAAGGCATGTGTGTGCATTCGTGGGGGTGGATAGTGGCCGCTGGTATGTCCTTCGCAGTGGGTGTGTGTATAATCGAGTGGTGGTGCCGGACTTGGATTCGATTTCAGCTAGGTGGGGGTGTTTAGAGGAAGGCTAGGAAGGGAGGGTAAGGCCGTGTGTGTGTGTGTGTGTGATGTCTATGTAGCTGTGTGTGTTCTTGTTGGAGCTTGGACTCGAAATTAACATGTCTGCTGGAGGATTGTAAGGCTTGTATGTTACTTATGGCTGTGTAATTCAATTGTAAAGTGGGTTGCTGCGAGTTGGGTGAAAAGTAGAGGTGATGGGTCGAGTTTATGGTGTGCGTGTGTCGAAAATATGGTGTCTGTAAAGGAGAGTGTTGGTGGGTGAAGTGTAGGTGTGTATTGAGGTATGCTTGTAGATAGAATAGGGGGTATAAGAGATGTATGGGTGAACGGCAGGGGCTATTGTAGTGAGCAGGGGAGTAGCGGGAAGAAGAAAAGAAGCAAGGAGGCGGGGGTGTTGGTATGTAAGTGCAGCAATTAACAAATTAACAATTAACGAGACAGTACCCAATCTTATATGAATTAATTTTCTTTTTCTTGCTGTTCGTACGGGGGATACCATAACCTCAGTTTAACCATATATTTTAGGACCAAATATAATACTGACAGATTTTTAATATGTAACACACATGTTTCATATGTTTTTATGATCTATGATACAGGATCGCCCTTCAAGTGCCGTTGATTCTCCTTAATGGATCACAAATTTAGGAGCTCCAGCTTGGAACAATGATTCATCACTGACTGTAGAATTCAGAGGTAATATACAATTTATCTTAGCTAGTCTCTATGTTGTCGTTGCCTGACACGAGGAGAAAAATGTTACACTAAAATAACAAGGTAGAACTTATGATTTATCTCCCCAATATTTGTCCACATATGCAGTCTGTATATAAATATCACTCAAGTTGTGAATATCTCCATTGAACAGCACAATGGCCTGGGTGTAGATTCTTTCTTTCATGTGCCTCGTACATCTTTCTACTTTTGTCTTCAGTTGTCATGCAGAGAACAAGGTTCTTCTAGAAGTTCATCATCTTTATTTTAAGTTCAGTCTTGACAAGTACATCAACTTCACATAAAATGTATTCTAAGCCGAGTCCTGGTATCTGTAGGTTCATATAGTATACATGGGAGATCTTCCGCAGGGAGGAGAGTTTCTTCAATCTACGCACTACAACATTCTTCACAATGTCCTGGGAAGGTCTTACACTAATACCACTATGGACTACATGATAAATAATGATGCATAAATAAATAAATCAAATGTTTATATTTTTCTGAAGTACTTTGTCAATATTTTATCTGTAAACAGCTTCATGGTAGCCAATATATGTTGTTCTACAAATAGAGTAAAACCCGAAGCATGTAGAGCTTTACAGGTTGAGAAGTAATTGTTTCCTGATCAACATTAAGATAAAGAACCTGATCCAATTATCTGTTAAAGTTATTCCATTGGTTTAGTTTTGTAAACACAAGTTTGCACGGGAATATATCACATTATTGGGGCTACTTATAGTCTAGTCTCTCTTATCCCCTCATGGACTCTCCTCTTCTCCTTTAACAATTTACTCTGGTGTTAACAGGGGTAACATCAAACATGGATGTTGTGCAGCTTGCAGATACTTTTGCAGAAGCGAAATGCCCAACAAAGGTTTTTTTTAAAAATTTTAATTTTGTGTTAGGTATATACTAGGTAAACATTGCATGGTGCAGCTCTTTCAGGCAGGCAGCTTCTGCCTTTATATGTGACGCCAGAGAAGAATTGGAAGCCTTGGAAAAAACAATTGCTTCAATATCAAGAAGGAGGCCACATTTTTAAGCAATTAAGACGATAATTATATTCCAATGACTCAAGGCGGCTTCACTTTTTAATAATTTTTTTGTAGCTTTAACTAGCTAGTATTAGAACTTTGTAATTTAGTAATTTTGAAGTTAGAATTTTCGTCCTTTCGAAGTTAGAATGGTTTAATGTATAAACAGGACAATCATTTCAATTTTTTTGTAAAAAAGTATTGCATTTGACTCTATTTGACGTTGCAGTATCGTAAATTTAGTGTTGCTAAAAATACGTTTGACGTTGCAAAAAAAAATATTGATGTTGCATTAGACTCAACTAGCGTTGCATTAGATAGTAGTCCCCACTGCTAACGTGGCATGTGGGCCCCACTGCTGACGTGACATGTGGGCCTGCTTTTGACGTGGACCATGTGGGCCCCACTACTGACGTGGCATCTTGGTGGGCCAGTTGTTGACGTGGCACTTGATGGCATGGCATTGCTGATGTGGCATATTGCTGATGTGGCACCATGCTGATGTGGCACTTCTTGGGATCCAATGTTGACGTGGCATATGGGCCCCACTGCTGACGTGGCACCATACTGCTGAAATGGCTAAAAATCTTATGCAACACCATGTAGTGTTGCATAAGATGCTTTTGGTGTTGCATAAGGCCCCATATGCAATGCTTTTGGGGTCTTGCAATAGCTTGGAAAAGCGTTGCATTAGGGGTTTTACGTAACGCGAATATTGGCAACGCCCCTCTGCTGTTGCGTAAGACCTTACGCAACGCTTTTCGGGTCTTTTGCAACTTTATTTGGGGGTTGCGTATGTGCGTTTATGGCGTAGTTGTTACGACCAAACTCAACACTCAAGTGCACGTGATCTCAAGTAATACAGATAGCAAATAAGATTCGTTCCTACAGGGACTCGTTGTATTGTCTAGTTAATTCACTTACCGATGTATGATTATTATTAGATGCTACGACAGATGAACAATTGGATTTTTGTTTATCACTACAATTACTCTAAGATTTATAACTAATTATCAACTACTTGAACTAAGAATTATGTCGAATTGCTTATGCGAATAAAACATGGGATTTTAACTTCATTAAACAATCCATCTAAAGTCTTCACTTCTCTAGCCTTTTCATGTGATTTGTTAATACCTGATCGAATACACAAAACTGATATAAGCCAACCTTCGTTGCACAAATACCATCCTAAATAACATCCAAAATAAAGATAGAAATCACTTAGTCTCCCAATTATGCCTAATCTTTATATGTCTATAAAGATTGAAACATAGTGGTTGAAGTACAAGCATTCAATTGATCACATAGTCGTCATAAAACGGTTAGAGTTACGACACTAATTATGAATGAAATTCGCACGCAAAAACCTATGCTAGCATGGCAAGTTCTAAACTCTTATATCCACTTTCGCTTCAATAAGAATTAACACACAATTACAGGAGTTAGCTACTCTCCTATAACGAATTAAATCAACCATGATAGGATATCACATCAATCACACTATAGGCATCGAGAAGATTTAACAAATAGATTTCATGAATAAATCCGCTAAAACCCCATGACAACGAATTAGTTCATAATCAAACTAATCGTCACCATGGGTTTCAATGTAAACATGATAGAAGAAAACGAATATTGATTGAAATAAATAACAAGGGTTCTAAAGAATACACCCAAACCAAGCATCCACAAACTAGAAAGAATACAAGAATAAATTGAAAACTATCTTCTTCCTCGCTTCTTCGTGCTTCAAAACTCCGTAGATAAAATACGTGGTCCCTCTCTTCCCTCTTCTAGGGTTTTTCTTCCTTTAAATAGGCCTCCAGGTGCGAGAAATTCGTTCAACTCGAAAAATCAGCAAACCATAATCTAACAGGAATCTTCGTCAGCCCATACGGCGCTGTCGCGCCATTTCTGTGTAGAAAGACGGCGCTGCCGCGCCACAGAATTGCCCCAGCGCTGCCGCACCCTCTGCAAGCTCTAACACGATGCTGCCGCGCCGTGCCTTCTGTTCAGCAACTGAATTTTTTTCCCTTTTCTTCATTATAACTCCGATTTGCGCTCCGATTGCTCCGCTTCATTCCTTTAACACATGTGATTAATATTCCTGCACAATACCCTTAAAAGAGATCAAAAATACCACAACTCGAGTACAAACATTCGTTTTAAGCCAAATGGAAATGTTTTAAGTGAATAAAATATCCACTCATCACACCCCCAAACTTAAACCGATGCTTGTCCTCAAGCATAAACAGACAAATTATTTACAACTAACTATTACCACTTCTGTAGGTGATCACGGTTGCATTTGGCATATGCAAAAAGCCCTTTAAACCCCTAGGCAGCCCTAGTGGACGAGTAAGGTCTCGTGAGGGCCTATAGCGAATGTACCCACAAAATCCGATCTATAATGCAACTAACTATATGTATGCAACTACATGAAAAATGCAAGGATCCCCTTTAAACTCACCAAAACCAACTAACAAGCAAATATCTCAAAGAATGCAACAAATCCAAATAGAGCTCGACTAAGTCCCCGTATACTAACAATACATGAATAGAAACGTGCGTGTGTGCGATGCTCATCAGAAATACTCCCAAACTAGGTCAAAAATCATACATGCTTTCAGTCAGGACAATCACAGGTTTATAACTAGAATAGACTGTAGACACTTCATAACCTAGGAACACCTCCACCCTTATCCAAGGTAGACAGAAACTCATGCTTTATTACTATGACACATAACACTATATACAATACGCATGCTTATTTAACCGTGCAATGAATGAGACCCCAAAAGGCTTATACAATAATACCCATGTAGCGAGTGTTGGGTCAGTGGATCCCAGACTATAAAAGCCTTAGGTCACTAGGACTAAGTCCCCTCAGACTTAATTACTCGAGTATTAAAGAGCTCACTCTGGTTAATTTTGCATTTAACAATTAGACTTTTGACTTTTTTTTTCTGTTTTTTTTTTCTTTTCAATGCAATTTGGAATGAGCCTTTCTCATTTCCAACCCTAGACTACTCATATAAATATGAGCCGGCTACTAGCCATTTGACACCTAGCCATTATTAACAAATATTTACAACTAGCATGAAATCCCTGGTTTCCCCCAAACTTAGACTTTAGTGCTCCTACGCCATCAAGGGAATAACGAAAATTCTAAATATAATCAAGCGATTAAATCTCTAAACATCCAACAAGCATGACCCTAACGTAGCCCAAAAGCACCCAATGAGTCCGTGTAAAAGTTTTGTTTCTGAAACACTCAAGTCAATTTCATAGGCACTATAATTCAACCCTCTATTCATCATTACCACACTAAATTAGACACCTACCTACCAGTCAGAATTAGCAAGCTTTACGGGATCATGAAAATGCATGCCATGCTCATGCAACTATATGAACATAAATATCACAATAACAGAATGTCCTATATGGCATACATCAAAAAAAAAATGCTCTAACTAACATGCAAATATGCTAACATACAAATATGCTTCTAACATGCACACACCTATTATACAAGTGCACCTTGTATCCCCACCCCCAACTTAAAATTTTCAATGCCCCCATTGAAGGTAAGAATAAAAAGGGTGCAAGGCATACATACTCGTCGTCCGAGCCACTCCCATCGGGAGTGTCCGGTGGCGGATAGACAGCGCCAGCTCCTGCTCCAAAAGACGAAAAAGTCACGTCCACTCCACTCGCACGAAAATCCGTGCCCAAAGCCTGTGCAAACTGACTAAAATCTACTGCAAAACCTGCCTGCATATCGTGCACCGCATCGATACGCCTCGTCAAACGCCTATACTGTCGCTGAGTAATAAAGAACCTCCTCCCTGAGGCTCCTCCTGCTGCTGCTCCTGCTGCTGCTGCTCTATTACTACATAACCAAGACCCCACCAATCCGGCTCACCTCCATCCCACTCAGCCAGCCTCCGTATACTCTGATGATCCAGCACTTCCTGTGGCTGCTGCACAACCTCCTCTGCTGACCAACGAGCACCACAATCCCTAGCCAACCTAGCAATGACCGAACCATAAGGCATCGCCGCAGTGGTACTACCTTGCATAAAATGCATAATCCCCTGATGGATCAAATTGCCCACATCCACAAATTCTCTGCTGCATATAGCATACAACAGGATAACCCTCTCAACTGTCACCTCATTCGAATGCCTAATAGGGATAAGGTTGGCACAAATGAACAAGTGCCAAGTACGCCCATATTTATTCAAAGCCGTTGACAAGAACGAGGTGGGCTCAGTAGTGCCTCTCCTCAAACGCCACTCTGTACTTGGAACACACAACCGCTGAATAATCAACAGAAGATCCACAACATCGCGAGTCTTCCCCGACCAATCCTCTTGACCCCTCCTAGGAGCCGGAAGCCCAAGAACACGACGAATAGCAGGCGGCTGATAATCCACACGAAACCCACGAACCTGGCTAATCCCATTCCTTTCCACACTAGCGTTCGCATGGAACTCGCGAACCACAGTCATCGGAATAGGTTCCGGAACCTCACAAATTTGCTCCCAACCTCTATCCATAATATTCTCCAACATGTGCCCATCCACTGCATTAGGCAAAAGACCCCTCTCACGAGCAATAGGACGCCCCAACAATCGATTATACTCCTCACGAGCCCCATTATTAATAAATTGAGGTCCACCATTGCCTCCCTCAGAATCAGATGAAGATGAAGAACGAGGGTTCCTCCCACCAGCCCCACTACCACCAGCACCCGCACTACCACTAACAACAACCCTTTGTCGCTTGGATGCCATTGAATTGATTGGAAGAAGTGTTTAGAGTGTTTAAGAATTTTGAGATTTGTAAGTTGTGTATGTATAGGTAGGATTCTGTAAGGGTAGGTATATATAGGAAAATTTAGGGTTAGTGGGTGTGAGTAGTGGGCTTGGGTAGTGGGTCAACTTATAACACAAACTATTTTTGTGTTTTCAAATTTTCTGAATTTTTTTTTTCAACCGACCGTGCGGCGCTGCCGCTCCAGAAATACACTTGGAAACGGCGCTGCCGCGCCGTGGCTACTGTTACAATTTTTTTGTTTTTTTTTTGTTTTTCGAGAACAATCCACGTGGGTTGCCTCCCACGAAGCGCTCTTTTCACGTCATTAGCTTGACGTAGCTCCATTTCCTTACGTTGCGCAAATTAGAACCGCGGTCTCAACTTCGCGATTCAACTTCTCTCCAAAATATGGTTTTAACCGCTGACCATTGACCTTGAACGACTTATCCGGTATCTTGTCGAAAATCTCTTCTGCCCCATGCTGAAAAACTATTTTGACTGTGAATGGACCTGACCAACGTGACTTCAACTTCCCAGGAAATAACCGAAGTCGAGAGTTGTACAACAACACCAATTGCCCGGGCTCAAACGTCTTAAGAACCAACCGACGATCATGCCACCTTTTTACTTTCTCTTTGTATAGCTTGTTGTTCTCATAAGCTTGCAATCGAAACTCGTCCATTTCATTCAACTGAACCATATGTTTTTCACCTACTGCTGTAAGATCAAAATTCAGCTTCTTCAACGCCCAATAAGCCTTGTGTTCTAACTCAGCTGGAAGGTGGCATGCTTTCCCATACACTAGCTGAAATGGTGACATTCCCAAAGGTGTTTTATAGGCTGTCCGATAAGCCCACACTGCTTCATCAAGCTTCAACGCCCAATCCTTCCTAGAAGGACTAAATACCTTCTCAAGAATCCGTTTAATTTCACGATTAGACACTTCGGCTTGCCCATTGGTTTGAGGATGACAAGTTGTAGCAACTCGATGATTGATGTTGTAGCGTGCCATAAGAGATGTAAACTTTCGATTGTAAAAGTGCGTACCTTCATCACTGATGATCACCCGTGGAGTGCCAAACCGAGTAAAAATATTCTTGTGAAGAAAATTGAGATAAGTTATTTCATATGAAAATAAGTTATTTCATATCTCATTCGTTGGAAGTGCTTTTACCTCCACCCACTTTGACACATAATCCACGGCTACAAGAATATACTGATTACCACATGACGGAATGAACGGTCCCATGAAGTCGATTCCCCACACGTCAAAGATCTCTACCACCAACATGACATTAAGAGGCATCTCGTTCCTACGGGAAATATTACCAACTCGTTGACATCGATCACATCTCAACACAAACTGATGAGCATCCTTGAATAGAGTCGGCCAATAAAAACCTTCTTGAAGAATACGTGTGGCTGTCTTTTCACCCGCATAGTGGCCTCCATAAGCTGTAGCATGAAAATCACTAAGAATAGCCTCGGTCTCACTGTAAGGAACACAACGTCTAATAATCTGATCAGCTCCTTGCTTGAACAAAAACGGTTCATCCCAAATATACTGCTTGACATCGTGCAAGAATTTCTTCCTTTGAGCATAAGAGAGCTCAGGCGGAATGATGTTGCTTACTAGATAATTCACAATGTCGGTAAACCATGGTTCATCATCTTGCACTATGAATAGTTGCTCATCTGGAAAAAACTCATTAATAACCGTGTTGTCCTTAGGTGACTTTCCATGATCTTCCAATCTAGAGAGATGGTCAGCTACCTTATTCTTCGTCCCCTTTCTATCCTTGATTTCCACATCAAATTCTTGCAACAGAAGAACCCAACGAATCAACCTTGGCTTAGCATCTTTCTTTGCAAGGAGGTAGCGAATAACAGCATGATCCGTATAAACTGTCACCTTAGTACCAAGCAGATAAGAGCGAAACTTTTCAAACCCATAGACAATAGCAAGTAGTTCCTTCTCAGTGGTGGTGTAATTCAACTGAGCATCATTGAGAGTTTTGCTTGCATAGTAAATAACATGGAACATTTTTTCTTTCCTTTGGCCTAGAACGGCCCCAATTGCATAATCACTAGCATCGCACATCAAAGCAAATGGTTGGCTCCAATCAGGAGCTGTAATAACTGGAGCAAAAATTAGTTTCTTCTTCAAGATCTCGAACGCATGTAAACAAGCCTCATCAAAATTGAATGGCACATCTTTTTCCAAGAGATTGCAAAGCGGCTTAGAAATTTTTGAGAAATCCTTTATGAATCGCCTGTAGAACCCTGCATGACCAAGAAAGCTGCGAATACCCTTGACTGAGATAGGGAGCATAAGATTCTCAATAGTTTCCACCTTTGCCTTGTCAACTTCCAAACCCTTACTCGAAACCTTGTGTCCCAGAATGACACCTTCTTGTACCATGAAGTGGCACTTTTCCCAATTAAGAACAAGATTTGTCTCCACACAACGTTTTAAAACCAAACTCAAGTTTTCCAAGCACTCAACAAAAGAATCCCCAAAGACTGAGAAATCGTCCATGAATACTTCCATATTAATTCCAATCATGTCAGAGAAAATGGCCATCATACACCTCTGAAAAGTAGCTGGTGCACCACACAACCCAAAAAAAACACGTCTGAATGCAAATGTACCAAATGGACAAGTGAATGTAGTCTTCTCCTGATCCTCGGGTGCTATACAAATTTGATTGTAACCGGAATACCCATCAAGCAAACAATAGTACTGACGTCCAGCCAATCTGTCAAGCATCTGATCAATGAACGGGAGTGGAAAATGATCTTTCCGAGTGGCTTTGTTCAACTTTCGATAATCCATGCAAATTCTCCAACCAGCAACTATTCGCGTAGGAATGAGCTCGTTCTTCTCATTAGTAACCACTGTCATGCCTCCTTTCTTAGGCACACATTGCACCGGACTCACCCAAGAGCTATCAGAAATCGGATAGATAATGCCCGCGTCAAGCCATTTAAGAATTTCCTTCTTCACAACTTCTTTCATAACAGGATTCAGTCTACTTTGATTATCGACTGTAGGTTTAGCTCCCTCTTCCAAAGGAATTTTGTGCATGCAATAAGAAGGACTAATACCCTTGATGTCTGCTATAGTCCACCCAATGGCTGCTTTGAATTCCTTTAAGATTCTCAATAGTTTTTCCTCTTCTATGCCTGAAAGCTTAGATGATATAATAACAGGTAAGGTACAAGAATCACCAAGATAGGCATACCTTAGATGTTCGGGCAATGGCTTAAGTTCCAAGGTAGGTGCTTCCTCAATGGATGGTTTAAGTCTAACATGAGACTTCTTCAATTCTGACAACCCCAATGATTCAAATGGAATCCCAAACTTCTTCCATGGAGATGCATTAAGATATTGCAAGTGTTCATTATCCTCTTCGTTCTCAACCTCCGAGTCATTAGCAAGAACTCTTTCCAACACATCAGCTTTTATCAAGTGTTGAGTCGCGGAGTTAACCACCTTGTCGACCATATCAATTTTGAGACACTCTTCATCGTCAGTTGGAAGCTTCATTGCGTTGAAAACATTAAAAGTGACGTTTTGATCGTGCACCCTCATAGTGAGTTCTCCCTTTTGGACATTAATAAGAGTTCGGCCCGTAGCCAAGAATGGTCGTCCCAAGATAATAGGAATCTTCTTGTCTTTCTCGAAGTCAAGAATAACAAAGTCGGCTGGAAAGATAAGCTTGTCGACCTTCACCAAAACATCCTCAACTATCCCTCGAGGATAGGTAACTGAACGGTCCGCAAGTTGTAGAGTCATGGTAGTTGGCTTTGGTTCTGGAAGACCAAGTTGCATGAAAACTGATAAGGGCATGAGATTAATACTTGCACCCAAATCACACAAGCATTTGCTGAATGAGAGATCTCCAATAGTACATGGAATGGTAAAGCTCCCGGGGTCCTTCAACTTAGGCGGCAACTTTTGTTGGAAGATGGCACTACATTCCTCCGTCAAGGCAACGGTCTCTAGCTCCTCAAGTTTCAATTTCTTCGAGAGTATGCCCTTCATAAACTTCACATAGCTCGGCATTTGCTTAAGAGCCTCCGCAAATGGTATGTTGATCTGAAGCTTCTTGAAGACATCCAAGAACTTAGCAAATTGATTGTCGAACTTTTGCCTTTGAATTCGTTTTGGGTATGGAGGAGGTGGAAACACCTTATCTTCTTCTTCTTTCTGAGCATTATCATTCTTACAAGTTATAGGAGTCGAGGGAGTAGCATTAGGTAGCAATTTAGGACCAGATTCGACCCCAGCATCAAAATCAATTTTTTCTTCCAGAAGCTGCGGTGCTGCCGCGCCAATATTACACTGGGAAACGGCGCTGCCGCGCCGTGCAGTTTGTTCAAATTTTTCATTTTTTTCCTCGGTTGATTTTTCTTTGTTCTGACCTTGTAGAATTCTTCCTGATCGTAATGTTACTGCCTGGACCTGTTCCTTGTGATCTTTCTTGCCTGGATTCATCTCTGTGTCACTCGGAAGCGTTCTTGGTTGACGGTTCAACAATGCATTGGCAAGTTGACCAATTTGATTCTCTAAAGTTTTCAATGACATCGCCTGACTCTTGTACATCATTTGAAGCTCTTCCAATTCAGACTTCTCAGACTGATTCAATGAATTCCCTTGAGATGGTTGAAATCCCGGTGGATTGAATGGTTGCCTTGGAGCATAAGGTGGTGGTTGATAGTTCTGATTATATGGCCTTTCATTGAACTGCTGATTTTGGGGTTGCTGAACACCACCCTGATTGTTGCTCCAACTGAAATTAGGATGATTCCGATTGTTAGGATGATAAACATTAGGCACTGGTTGCTGAGCTCTTTGAAAATTACTAACAAATTGTGCAGATTCAGATGAGATAACACACAGACTCGTGTCATGAGCCCCTGCACACAATTCACACACTATAGCAACCTGGTTAGTCCCATGATTAGAAAGGGAATCTACCTTCATTGTCAACGCCTTGAGTCGAGCAGCAATAGCAGTAGCTGCATCCAAGTCAAGAACTCCAGCCACTTTAGCAGGTGGCAAGCGTTGAGTAGGATTCTGAAACTCATTGGCCGCCATCATTTCAATAAGATTATAGGCATCCTCATAGCTTTTTGCCCATAGCGCACCTCCAGAAGCTGCATCTAACATAGGCCTGGACTGAGCTCCCAACCCGTTATAGAAATTGTTGATTATCATCCAATCCGGCATTCCATGATGAGGACAACGTGCCAATATCTCCTTGTACCTTTCCCAAGCTTCCCCCAAAGATTCCTGAGGTTGCTGAGCAAATTGAGAAATAGAATTCCGATAAGCTGCTGTCTTCGCCATGGAGAAATACTTCGTCAAGAACTTTTGAGCACAGTCTGCCCATGTTTTAGTAGAGCCTGATGGCATAGAATGTAACCAACTCTTAGCTTTATCCCTGAGAGAGCAGGGAAATAGTCTCAATCTGATTGCGTCATCTGTAACTCCGTTGAATTTGAAGGTGTCACAGATCTCAAGGAAGTCCCTAATATGAGCATTGGGATCTTCAGCAGGACTACCCCCAAACTGTACTGTATTCTGAATCATCTGAATGATGTTTGGCTTAAGCTCGAAATTATTAGCCCCAATAGCTGGGCGAACAATACTGGTATGAATATCCTCCACTTTTGGCTGAGAGAATTCACTCAAAGCCTTCGCTGGTTGTGCTTGATCTGCCATTTCTTCTATTGATTCAAGATCGTCTTCTAACCCGATGTTCTCAAAGTCAAGTTTTCTCCTTGCTAGTTCTTCTCTACGTGCTTGAGCTCGTGTACGCATACACTCTCAAAAAGTACCTGAAATTCACCAACAAGAAATTTGGTGAGAAACGTCCTAGTCACCGAACTTTAATGACCACTGATGGCAAATACTGAAACAAAACAAACAAAACCGCGTCCCCGGCAGCGGTGCCAAAAACTTGTTACGACCAAACTCAACACGCAAGTGCACGTGATCTCAAGTAATATAGATAGCAAATAAGATTCGTTCCTACAGGGACTCGTTGTATTGTCTAGTTAATTCACTCACCGATGTATGATTATTATTCGATGCTACGACAGATGAACAATTAGATTTTTTTTATCACTACAATTACTCTAAGATTTATAACTAATTATCAACTACTTGAACTAAGAATTATGTCGAATTGCTTATGCGAATAAAACATGGGATTTTAACTTCATTAAACAATCCATCTAAAGTCTTCACTTCTCTAGCCTTTTCATGTGGTTTGTTAATACCTGATCGAATACACAAAACTGATATAAGCCAACCTTCGTTGCACAAATACCATCTTAAATAACATCCACAATAAAGATAGAAATCACTTAGTCTCCCAATTATGCCTAATCTCTATATGTCTATAAAGATTGAAACATAGTGGTTGAAGTACAAGCATTCAATTGATCACATAGTCGTCATAAAACGGTTAGAGTTACGACATTAATTATGAATGAAATTCTCACGCAAAAACCTATGCTAGCATGGCAAGTTCTAAACTCTTATATCCACTTTCGCTTCAATAAGAATTAACACACAATTACAGGAGTTAGCTACTCTCCTATAACGAATTAAATCAACCATGATAGGATATCACATCAATCACACTATAGGCATCGAGAAGATTTAACAAATAGATTTCATGAATAAATCCGCTAAAACCCCATGACAACGAATTAGTTCATAATCAAACTAATCGTCACCTTGGGTTTCAATGTAAACATGATAGAAGAAAACGAATAATGATTGAAATAAATAACAAGGGTTCTAAAGAATACACCCAAACCAAGCATCCACAAACTAGAAAGAATACAAGAATAAATTGAAAACTATCTTCTTCCTCGCTTCTTCGTGCTTCAAAACTCCGTAGATAAAATACGTGGTCCCTCTCTTCCCTCTTCTAGGGGTTTTCTTCCTTTAAATAGGCCTCCAGGTGCGAGAAATTCGTTCAACTCGAAAAATCAACAAACCATAATCTAACAGGAATCTTTGTCAGCCCATACGGCGTTGCCGCGCCATTTCTGTGTAGAAAGACGGCGCTGCCGCGCCACAGAATTGCCCCAGCGCTGCCGCGTCCTCTGCAAGCTCTAACACGGCGCTGCCGCGCCGTGCCTTCTGTTCAGCAACTGAATTTTTTTCCCTTTTCTTCATTATAACTCCGATTTGCGCTCCGATTGCTCCGCTTCATTCCTTTAACACCTGTGATTAATATTCCTGCACAATACCCTTAAAAGAGATAAAAAATACTACAACTCGAGTACAAACATTCGTTTTAAGCCAAATGGATATGTTTTAAGTGAATAAAATTTCCACTCATCAGTAGTGATCATCATCAGCATACAGTTTATACATATATATCAAAATCAACGCATCATACATGATAATCATCAAACATGCTCGTATATATATCAAAACTGTAACATATAACCGAATTAAAACGTTTTTGCAAGTAGTTCTGATGGCATTGAAGGGTTTCGAGGCATAAACACAGCGGAAAACAATAATTAAAACAATAAAAAATCGAAACCCTACCGCAGGATCCATGCAAAAACATGATATTTAATTCAGAGATAGATGATTACCTTAAAGAAGCTTTACAAATTGAAGGCAGATGGAGGTCCAAAACAATCACCACGCATCCCTCTTCGAGATCTACGTTGCCAAAGTAGTCCACACGAACGCTTGATCGTCCAACGATCACCGGAGTCGGTACTAGCCAAAGAACCTGCCTCTCTCTCTCTCTCTCTCTCTCTAGCCTCTAATACGTTTTTCTATACAAACGAATTGCAAAAGTCTCACCCTAAACAATACATCATAATGTATTTATAGGGAAGAGAGATTGGCTAAACCCTAAATCGAATTGGGCTTCTCCAAACCCATTCTTATTTGGTTTTAATATTAAATTCGAATTCTATTTAATTATAATTAAGACTAGCTCAATTAATTAAATATCCAATTTTGAATTTAATAATTTAATTTAAATTCTTAATTTAAATTAAAACTCCTTTTAAACGTTCTGATTGTGTAACCCTTTAGGTTATTATTACGTTGGCAATAATTTTAATATCCAATAATAAAATTATAAACAAGGAGCGGCATCTAGTAATACATCATTGCTACCCAAGTAATAATAATAATAATTGGTGATCCAATTAAACCTTTTGTGATTAATGTTTCCGTGTAATATAATCCCTTTAACCATATATATTATAGATTAAACTCGAGGCATGTATTTAGTCATCCTCTTCAACATTTAATCCGGGTTTACTTGATCCATGAGTAGACTATTAAAACAAATCAATATTTGAGCATGGCCATGCATTTTCATAGTCTCACTCAATCAAGAGGCCAATAACATCTCTCCTAATCATAGGAGGGTTAAATCCTATATCTATCATTCATATTTCTCATACGACTCATAATATACCCGATGTCCACTTTTATCATCACCTGGTCAAAGGTAACTTTTAATGTAGTCAAAGTATATTAATCGTCATATAGAAATATAATGATGTCAAGTCTAAGGATCATTACACCATTATCACTGTGAGTCTTTCTAATGACCTTATTAACATGTAGAATCTCACAAAGGGTTAATCCAGTGCCATGTATGGAATTACATGCACCTATGTTCTTGAATTTAGTATCACTATACCTATGACCAATGAGATGTGGTCATCTGTCAACCAACATACTAATCTTTATGCATTATAATTGTCCCTTAATAATAATGCTTGATTAGGGATATTTTGGAATATAAACACTATTCATATAATCACATTTTTAAGTCACATACTTAAAGATATAGAATTCATGTTCTATATTCCAAGGACATTTATTACTCTAACATTTATATCGCAGTAAATTAAGACATAACAAATTAATGTAGAATAATCAGTAGAACATGATCATGTTATAACAAAATAGTATTTCCTAGAAGCACAACTACATTGTCTCTAGGGCACTAACACTAACACTATCAATATATATATATATATATATATATATATATTTGGGTTATTTTCTATGAATTAAAATAGATTAAAATGGAATCCCCACTCACTAATATTTACATCAATCCTCAAACTCACAATATGCATAACACCCTTCATAAATGCAAGCTAGGAACAAAATTCAACACACTCATAAAAATATATAAATACATGCGTACCTTGGGTTGCCTCCCAAAAAGCGCTTTATTTATTGTTGTTGGCTCAAATTATTTATACAAGTATTATAACTAATGAGGTGAAAAAGCAAATAAATGCACATACCTACGAATCAATATTAAAAATAAGGTGTGCAAATATACATTTGATCCATAAAAATATAAAAATATTTTTATGATCTTCACATCTTCAAGAGACTTTAAAAAAGAAAAGTAGTTAGAAAAATCATCAGAATAATCATTATAACTACGACTCAAAAACTGTTCCCAAATTGGATCATTATATACCCAAGCAAAAATTTCAATCTCATCAATCTTAAGCTCAAATTCCTTCTCAATTTTAATTGGACATTCATCAATTTTTATCTCATCTACCAATTCATTAAGCACAAAAGTATTTTCTATGTTTGGTAGATCCTCAACTACATCCAATTTATCATTGTCAAGCTTAGGGCAATCGTCAACTAAACAAGCAAATTCATCATGCACAACATTTTCATCAATTACAAAACAAGAATCATGATTAGTAGGAGAATTGACCTCCGCTAATTAACTCACGGTTTCGGCTAGTTGACTCATTTGCTTCTCCAAGTTGGATATGATTTGAGAAGTGTTCTTTTCCAAGTTGTATATCCTTTGAAAAGTGATGTTTTGAAATTGGAGGTTGTTTGCCGCCATTTGTTTCATCATCTCCTCTAATGATGCTAAGGAAGATGATGAAGACCCTTGATGGCCTTGGGAATTATATTGCGGATCATAACATTGATTTTCAAAAGCATATGAATAATCAATGTTAGGAGGGTAAGGAGCATAGCATGAGTTCGTAGAATAGAAAGAATTCACCTGATACACATTTAAATTCTGAAATGAATTAAAATCTTGATATCGTTCTTGATCGAGGGTGAAATCTTGAGCGTTATTCCAACCAAAATAACTATCCATCGTCTCCTGAAAGAGTTAGTTCATGTCTATATCCAATAAACATGAAGATGTTAGGTCCCGAAGTATCGTAGAAGGGGGGTTGAATACGATACTACCAAAAAAATAATTCTGAGAATATATCTTTATTGATAATAAACTTGAAGGGGTGTTACAACTTCTAATCCAATGGATTAGCTTCAAAACCTGAACACTCCTAAGGATAGTTTAGGCACGAGGACCTTCTACCCGACACTTCCTGAAATCGGGCTAAACCGACTTTCCTACTAGATGGACTGTCTAGCAGCTTACACTCCTAAGGATAGTTTAGGCACGAGGACCTTCTACCCGACACTTTCTGAAAGCGGGCTAAGCCGACTTTCCTACTAGATGGACTGTCTAGCAGCTTATACAGAGAAGATATAAGAGAGAGAAGAGAGAGTTGTGTGTTGAGGTGTGTTTTGAAATGAAATACAACAGGCCTATTTACAGGTTTTTAGAAAGTTACTATTTGACACTATTCCAACAACCCCCAAATAGTAACCGAGCACTATTCCAACAACCCCCAAATAGTAACCGGATACTATTTCACCAACCCCCAAATAGTAACCGTTGGTTAATATTCATATGAATAGTACTATTCATATGAATAGTACTATTCATATGAATAGTGATTTCGGATACTATTCACATGAATAGTAATTTCGGATACTATTCATTTTCCTCTTAATTTGACATCCTTAAATATGCAGCTTCCAAAATGGAGGATATCAATACTGCTCTAAACTCAATCATACCTCTTAACAGTTTTTCTGAGTTAGATACTTCGATTCCTTTGTGAAGTGTTGACGCCTAGTGCAACTGGTCTGGTTCACAGACGACTAACATTCACTCATGGTCTTCGTATCATGTCTTTAAAAACACTGCTAAGAATTGTGCAACCATAAAAACTTTATCTCTGGAATCTTTTGGCCCTTCAACGGAATCATCTGTACATCTTATTTTGTCACTTAGGCTTGATCATGTTAATGAACTTCTTTCAGCAACTTGATCCTTGTTGATGCATGTTCTTCAAATTTCACGATCCCTGTATAGAGTTAATATTTATTTATCTTTTATCCTAGTTGAGTTATATATGTCCTTTATTACATATTACATTACATTATGCTTTACAATCTCCCCCTATTTGATTGTTAGGGTTTGACAAGCAAATTCCTAGAGGATGACTCAACTGATACAACAAAAAATGAAATACAAAGATAAATAATATTAAAGCGCATTCTGGATCATATACACATTTTCCAGATTTCTAAAATTTGAACAAGTGCAAGATAAATTGTTCCTCTAGACTGAACATATCTTCAATTTTGCCTTGCTTTCTTTCCACTAATACTCCCACTAGCTTTTCCTTTCCCAAAATAAGTTAATTCCGTGTCAACAACCTTTTCCTTGCCCTTACGCCTAGTTGATTTTTCTTGATCATCCAACTTCTCCCCCTCAGTTGGGTTATCCTCCAGAGTAGTAGAATGTGGAGTTGGTAAATTAGACGAAGACGGTTTTGCCAAGGAATTAATTGCATGACTAAACTGGGATGCCATGGAACTTAACTGAACCTGGAATGCATCATGTTGAATAAGTTGCAAATTTTTGACTTCTGCAATGGACTTATAGATATTCGACAACTCTTTCTCCATTTTTTGGACCCGTGTAAGGAGTCTGTTGTATTCCTTTCTGGTTATAGGTGCATGTGATTGAGTAGGTTGCTCACTCATACGTTCTGCAGGTGTTTCACTCAACACTCTATATTCACTCGGTTTAGTGGTTTGGGTTACACTTACATGTTCTGTTTGTGTTTCCCTCAACTCTCTTCCAGAGCTTCCACCGAGATGTGTACCTGCAAATGAAATCATCCTAGCCCTTTTTTCAGAGGTCACAGATGGTGCAATGAAAGTTCGTGATCTTCCATCCTCGCGTGAAGCGAGTTGCCGACCACTGGTAAAGAGTGGTAAATCTCGAAAGAGATCCAGAGATTTTCCCTCTGGGAGGTTAAACTTGAATCGATTAAATGGCACAAAACCCAAGTTTCCCTCGTATATCTGTGAAGACACTTGGTTCATAAAAGAACCACCTACCGATGGAACTTTCCGTAAAATGGAAGATTCACCAGCAGTTATTGAGGTAGGTAATTCCACCCCGGATGCCTGTGAAGGCATTTGATCTTTAGAAAGATCATCAACCACTCTCATGTTCCGTGAAATGGAACTCAAGATAGTTGCTCCCGTCAATTCAACCTCCTTTACATTTTCACTCATTGGATAAGGAAGAATTGTTTCACTAACAGTTGCCGTTACCTCAGGTTCATTGGGTTTATTCCGTTTAGAATGAGGTAGAGCGGCTGATGTAACTAACTCCTTATGTGGTGCTGCTGAGGCACTATCTCCCTCAAAACTGTTGATGGATGGTCGTTTAAGTGACAATTGAGGTGTAGGAGTTTGTTGTGTTTATGTTTGTAGAATGGGCTCTTCGACCTGTGTTAGAGTCGCTGGGATTTCCTGCTCTTGGTCGGGTAAGATGGCCACTAAGGGCTGTAGAAACTGTATTTCCTGTGACACAGCAGGGAATACAGAGGTTGGAATAGCAGAGATTGAAATATTACCTTGTCGTATACCTGCTCTCACTGGTCTTGGTTACAACGGAAGTGGGACAGTCTTTAGATATTCAGTTAGGACTGTAGGCACATCCGTATAGTTCTTTCTGCTTATGTAATAAATTACATTCATCTTCATGTAAGAACATTCCACCTTTTGACCATTTTCCGAGTGTACCCTGTCTTCATCATTCAAAAAATCATTTAATATTAGCTGTAGAAACCTTGGATATAGACATTTGATGTTTTGAGTCTGAACATCTCTTGTTCCCAAGTGTTTCATCTTTAAAATGATTTGACCAAGCACTATTTTTCCAAAATTAATCCTCAAATTATTGGCGACCGTATACCCTATTTTTTGAATAAATTCAGGTATCCGATCTAGATTCGTTCTATCTGAGGAAAAAACATGGCCAAGAATGTGAAAGAAGAAATTCCAGTACTGGGTTAGAAATGTTCTAGAGATATTACCAGTATTGAAATTGCCATCTTGGTACCTTATAAAATGAAAGAACATTTCAATCTGTTCAGGTGTAGGATCAGAAACAAGATTTTCCATAGGAAAATGAAGAATTCGATTAACATCTCGTTTAGTGACCCTAATCGACCTACCAAACAGTCGATATGTGAATGCACACCCGTCCTGTCCAGAAGTGTTAACCGCACTGCAATATAGTTCACGTAATGCATCATGGTTAAGCTACACTGGTGTAACTAAAGCATAACGAATTAATGAATGTTCATACAGAAATTGTGCCCAAGCCCGAAATTGCTCATCATAGATGGTTTCGATTTGCTGAATGGAAGTGGGATTAGCTTTAGCAATAAAAAAACTTCCCTGCAATGCCATTTTCAAAACTTTGAGGAAATTCAAAAACAAGAGTTAGTTTTTATAAAGGATGATGTATAAAGCAAGAATATGAAATCTGATATAAAAACCACCAGCTAGTTTGAGAGATCTTTCCGATCAAAGCTCAAAATATTCAGCAATTGTGTGTATATGCTCTGTATATCTGAAAAATGATGATGTTAAACACAAACAAAAACTCATCATTTATAAGGTTTCAAGGTTCAGTAGGTTAGGTGAAATAGTGACAGGTTTTGTTTAAAGAATTCAAACTCTCTACAACAAGTGGTAAATTGTCAACCATGTTAAGTAGCACACTTCATGAATTCAACAATGGAGGCTAACATCTTATCACCGAAACTTGTCAGCCGACCTATCAGCCTATACACATATACACATATTTAATACTTCTAATTATTATGGATTTAAATATAATCACGCAGTAAATTAAGAATTAATCCACAATAATAAACCTATAATTAAATAGACATAAAATTAACAAAATATCAGTAATTTATATATGTCAATAAAATATTTATTTAATTATGCTACAGTGATATCTCCAGAATAATCCTGCAGATAATCAAATAAAACAAACAAAATCCAGAGAATGAAATTCACTGGCTGCAACAAATTGAACAGATATTTTAAAAGATCATGTGAAATTTAACATACCAAGCTCACTTACCAACCTTGAAAAGGTTGCTTCATCCAAAGCTTTAGTAAAAATGTCTGCCAACTATTTTTCACTAGGAACAAAATGCAGTTCCACAGTGCCTTCCATCACATGCTCCCTGATGAAATGGTATCTGATGTCTATGTGCTTGGTTCTAGAATGCTGTACTGGATTTTGTGATATTGCAATTGCACTCGTGTTGTCACAGAAAATTGGGATCTTTTTAACTTGAACTCCATAGTCAAGTAGTGATTTCTCATCCATAGAATCTGTGAACAACAACTCCTAGCTGCTATGTATTCAACCTCTACAGTTGAGGTAGATACTGAGTTCTGCTTCTTACTGAACCATGAGACCAGCTTGTTTCCCAAGAATTGACAGGCTGTGGTACTTTTTCTATCCATTTTGCAACCTGCATAATCTGCATCTGAGTAACCAATTAGATCAAAACCAGAATCTCTAGGGTACCAAATGCCAAGGTTTGGTGTTCCCTTGAGATATCTGAAAATCCTTTTAATAGCTACCAAGTGAGATTCCCTAGGATCAGCTTGAAATCTAGCACATAAACATGTAGCAAACATAATATCAGGTCTACTAGCTGTTAAGTATAAAAGAGATCCAACCACGCCTCTATAGCTTTTCATGTCTACCTTCTTTTCCTTAGTATTCAGTTCAAGCTTAGTGGCAGTGGCCATGGGTGTTTTTGCAGAAGAACAATCTGCTAAATCAAACCTTTTTAAAAGATCATAAATGTATTTTGTTTGACTTATAAAAATTCCCTCATTCACTTGTTTAACTTGTAAATCAAGAAAATAAGTTAATTCACCCATCATACTCATTTCATATCTACTTTGCATGAGTTTGACAAATATTAACTTGTAAATCAAGAAAATAAGTTAATTCTCTTGCAAAGTTTCTCATTTGTAGACCCAAATATTATATCATCTACATAAATTTGGACAAGTATCATAGAGCCATTGACATTTCTATAAAAGAGAGTTTTATCAATAGTACCTCGAATGAAGTGATTCTCTATAAGGAACTGTGAGAGTGTGTCATACCAGGCTCTAGGTTCTTGCTTCAGGCCATAGAGTGCTTTGAGTAGAAAGAACACATATTCTGGAAAGTTTGGATCTTCAAAATCAGGCGGTTGACAAACATATACCTCCTCCTCCAGAATTCCATTCAGAAATGCACTCTTGACATCCATTTGATAGACTTTGAAATTGGCATGCGCTGCATAGGCCAGGAAGATCCTTATTGCTTCTAACCTTGCCACTAGTGCAAAGGTTTCTTCAAACTCAATTCCTTCCTCTTGACAGTAGCCTTTAGCCACTAATCTAGCTTTATTCCTTGTGACTATGCCATTCTCATCCATCTTGTTCTTGAATACCCACTTAGTGCCAATCACTGATTTGTCTTTAGGTTTGGGTACAAGTTTCCATACTTCATTTCTTTCAAACTGATTTAGCTCTTCTTGCATTGCTAAAACCCAGTCTGGATCCATAAGAGCATGTTCAACTCTCTTTGGTTCCTCTTTGGATAGAAAACTGCTATATAAGCATTCTTCTTGAGTTGCTCTTCTGGTTTGGACATTTGCATTAGGATCTCCAATTATAAGCTCAAATGGATGATCCCTGGTCCATTTTCTTTGTGGTGGTAAGTTTGACCTTGATGAAGTGGCTTCATTTTCTCTGTGTTGATCATTGTGAGAAACTCCCCCTGAGTGTATGGCTCTCGAGATTGATGGAGTACTTGCAGATTCATCAACAGAGGCTTCTCTTTGATTTCCAACTGATGGTGTAAGTTGCTCTTCAACAGGTGGTTCATTCTGCACTTCAACTGATGATCCTTGTCTGTTTCTCACACCATTTGATCTCCATTCTTCATCATCATCTTCACTTTCTTCACCACTTCTCTTATTCTCAAATGAGAGAGACTCATGAAAACCTTCATCTACTAGACCAGATATTTTCTTGTCATCAAAGACAACATGTATGGACTCCATTACAATGTTTAGTCTTAGGTTGTAGACTCTGTAGGATTTTCCAGCTGAGTATCCAACAAAGATAGCTTCATCTGCTTTTGAATCAAATTTTCCAAGATGCTCACCATGAATTTTCAGTACAAAGCATTTGCATCCAAAGACATGCAGAAAGTTGATTGTTGGTTTCTTGCCTTTGAAAAGTTGATAAGGTGTCATGCTTTTTGCTTGATTGACCAAAGAAATATTCTGAGTGTAGCATGCAGTGTTTATAGCTTCTGCCCAAAAGTATGTTGGTAGCTTAGACTCTTCAAGCATTGTCCTTGAAGCTACAATTAGAGTTCTGTTCTTTCTTTCCACTACACCATTTTGTTGAGGAGTTCTTGGTGCAGAGAATTCCTGAATAATTCCTTCTTCTTCACAAAACTTTCTTATTACAGAATTCTTGAACTCAGTTCCATTGTCACTTCTGATTCTCCTTAATTTGAGTAAAGGATTGTTGTTGACTATCTTGATGTGATTTATAGTGACTTCACCCGCCATATCCTTAGATTGCAGAAAGAATGTCCAAGAGAATTTTGAGAAATCATCAATAATCACAAGACAGTATTTCTTCTTTGAGATTGACAACACATTGACTGGTCCAAAGAGATCCATGTGAAGTAGTTGCAAGGGTTGATCAATTGATGACATTGACTTTGATTTGAAAGAGGCCTTCTTCTGCTTCCCTTTCTGGCATGCATCACACAATCCATCCTTGGAGTAATCCAATTTGGGAATACCTCTAACCGAATCCTTCTTTACCAACTCATTCATTTCTTTAAAACTCAAGTGTGACAGTCTTTTCTGCCAAAGCCAACCTTCATCTACACTTGCCCTACTGAGAAGACATGTAGTCATGTTTGCATTTGTTGAATTGAAGTCAGCAATGTACACATTTCCTCTTCTATCTCCTGTCAACACTACTTTTTTGTCACTTTTCTTAAAAATGACACAAGCTTCAGATGTGAACCAGACATTCTCGCCTTTGTCACACAGTTCACTGACACTTAGCAAGTTATGCTTAAGTCCATCAACCAGTGCTACTTCTTCAATGACAACATTCCCTTGTGAAATCAAGCCATATCCTCTAGTATATCCTTTGCCAGTTGTCTCCAAAGGTAATGCTAGGGCCAGCTCTCTCCTCAAGCTTAGTGAGCAGGGTATAATCTCCAGTCATATGTCTAGAACAACCACTGTCCAGATACCAAAGATTCTTTCTGTTTCCCTACACACATCAAAACAAAATGAAGTTGATTTTGGTACCCAAGTTTTCTTGGGTCCTGCCTTGTTAGCCTTTTTCTTATTTTTCAAGCCCTTACTACCCAGGGGTTCTGATTGAGTTAAATCAACCTTAACTCTTGGTGTAGGTTTCTGAAAAATAGGTTGTTTCACTTGCTCACTTGCATTAAAACTAGATGTATAATTTGGCATAGTCTGTGCAAACATGTTATTCATCATCCATGGCAACTGAGGCAAATTAAAAGCATTGTAATATGGATTATACATGAATGGCATGTTAGCATAATGACTAGATGCATGAGCAGGCTGGACAAATATGTTTGGCATAACATTCATAGCAGGCATAGGTACTGACTTAAGCATACTAGGCACAGAAGCATTCTTAACAGATTTACAGTTGACAAATAAATGATTAACACTACCACAGTTCACACATTCCTTTCGAGGAGCATATCTATCATGTGTGTAATTACTATGTTTGTTAATTCCTACCTTGCCATTTCTATTCTTCTTATTAGCCTTAGCCTTAGGTTCAGTCTTCTCTAACTTATCCTTCAATTTCTTGATTGACAAGTTGCCTATGTTTCCTTGTTCAACTGACTTGGTTTTGCTACACTCTCCATTAACAAAGTTCTCATTGACAGGCCCGTACTTTTTATTCAATCTAGTTAAAGTTGCTTTGCTAACAGGCTTAAGTCTCAAAGAACATTCTTTTTCACTGTCTGAAGCAACTTCCCTATCAACATCTAACTTAACTTCTTCTAATTTGTGAAAAGAATCAACTCCTTGTTTACTATAAATTTCTTCAGTTTTAGCCTTTGATCCCTTCCACTTAGCAATTAAGTCTTGTTCCTCTTTTAACTGTTTTATTAAACACTCTTCTCTTTTCAGAGCCTCAAGTAACTCATTCTTAGCATCCTGGAAATCTCTTTTCATTGTTTCAAAATCAATTAGTTGAGTTTCTAACAGAGTATTCCTATCACCTATCTCAGCATTAAGATCTTTAATCTTTTTGTTCTCATTGTTAAGCGATTTTAATGTGACATGCATGTTATACAGTTCATTAGACATTTCATTAACAACATTATTGAAGGGTTTCGAGCATCAAATGCAGCGGAAAGCAAAAATTAAAAACAATAAAATCGAAACCCAATCGCAGGATCCATGCAAAACAAGACATTTAATTCGTAGTTATGAACGTTTACCTTAAAACGAAGCTTTAACAATTGATGAAAGATGGAGGTCCAACGATGCAATCACCACACACAGCCCTTGTAGCAAGATCTGCGTCTCCAAAGAAGTCCACACGAACGTCCGATCGTCCAACGATCAAGGGAGCCGGTACTAGCCGATCGATGCCTCTCTCTCTCTCTCTAGCCTCTCAAAGAATAGAGCAGCTAGGGTTTTGCTAAAAACGATTTTTGCAAAGTTGTAACACTAAACCTATACATCTCTATGTATTTATAAGAGAGAATGAGCTGGGCTTAACCCTAATCGGTTTGGGCTTCTACTAAAACCAAACTGATTTGGGTTTTATTGATTTAAATTCGAAATCTAATTAACTAAGTCCAACTTAATTAATTAAATAACCAATTTCGAATTTTATCATCAATTAATTTAAATTCGAAATTTAAATTAAAACTCCTTTTAAACGTTCTTATTGTGTAACCCTTTAGGTTATTATTACATTGGCAATAATTTTAATATCCAATAATAAAATTATAAACAATGAGCGACATCTAGTAATACATCATTGCTACCCAAGTAATAATAATTGGTGATCCAATTAAACCTTTTGTGATTAATGTTTCCGTGTAATATAATCCCTTTAACCATATATTATAGATTAAACTCGAGGCATGTAATTAGTCATCCTCATCAATGTTTAATCCGGGTTTCCTTGATCAATGAGTAGACTATTAAAAACAAATCAATATTTGAGCATGGCCATGCATTTTCATAGTCTCACTCAATCAAGAGGCCAATAATATCTCTCCTAAGAATAGGAGGGTTAAATCCTTTATCTATCATTCATATTTCTCATAAGTCTCATAATATACCCGATGTACATTTTTATCATCACCCGGTCAAAGGTAACTTTTAATGTAGTCAAAGTATATTAATCCTCGTATAGAAATATAATGATCTCAAGTCTAAGGATCATTACACCATTATCACTGTGAGTCTTTCTAATGACATTATCAACATGTAGAAACTCACTGTGGGTCAATCCAGTGCCATGTAGAATATTACATGCACCTATGTTCTTGACTTTAGTATCACTATACCTATGACCAATGAGATGTGGTCATCAATCAACAAACATACTAATCTTTATGCATTATAATTGTCCCATATTAATAATGCTCGATTAGGGATATTTAGGAATATTAACAATATTCTTATAATCTCATTTTTAAGTCACATACTTAAAGATATAGAATACATGTTACATATTCCAAGGACATTTATTGTTCTAATATTTATATCGCAGTAAATAAAGACATAATAAATTTATTGTTGAATAATCGATATAACATAATCACTGAATAACAAAATAGTCTATCCTAGAATTACATTGTCTCTAGGGCACTAACACTATCAATTATCACATTCATCTTTGGAAAGTTCAGTTAGGTTTGTAGAGTATACCTGGTTGCTTGTTGAACTATCCTCTTCATCAGTTTCGTTTGCCATGAGTGCAATATTGACAAACTCCTCTTCTGCATCTGAGTCACCTCCAGCAGCCCAGTCACTATCTTTTGACACGAATGCTCTCCCTTGTTGCTTGAGAAGATCAAAATATTTCTTCTTGTAATCAACAGCTTCAAACCGCTTCTTTTCTTTCTCAGCTTGGGATTTCCTGCATTCATTGGCAAAGTGACCAGCAATTCCACAGCTATAGCATTTGATCTTTGATCTCTCAGCCACATCCTTGTTCGGTTGATAGCTTTTCTTGAATTGCCCGGTTCCTGCTGGATTCTTCCTGAATCTTAACTTCGAAAATCTCTTTGACAGAAATGCCAAATACTCATCTAGATCTTCAGCTTCATCCTCACTTAATGCATCAGGTTCTTCAATCATCTTGCTTTTACCTTTGCTAGTTTCAGCTTCACCTTCACAAGTTTTTGAACTTAGTGTGGCTTCTATACTCTTCATTCTTCCACCACCTTGGATTGTTGGAATATTGGCCACCAAGGCAACAGATCCACCTTTCTTCCGGATTTTCTCCACTTCCTCATCTTGCTGTATTTCAAGCTCATAGGTCTTCAGGATGCCATACAGTCTCTCAAGTGTAAAATCTTTGTAGTCCTGAGAGTTCCTCAACGAGACTGTCACTGGCTTCCATTCCTTAGGAAGAGATCTCAGAAACTTTAGATTAGAGTCCTTGGTTTCATATTTTCTCCCATACAACTTTAGACCATTCAGTAACTTTTGAAATATACTGAATATGTCTGTTAGATTTTCACCAGAGGAGTAGTGAAAATGCTCATATTGTTGTATTAGGAGCTGCATTTTATTTTCTCTGACTTGCTCAGTTCCTTCACAGATTGTTTGAATAGTGTCCCACACTTGCTTGGCAGTAGTGCAGTTTATAACACAATCAAACATATCTTGGTCGATGCCATTGAATAGGATGTTCATAGCCTTCTTATCTTTGTGAATCTCTTCCAAGTCTTCATCTGTGTACTCGGCTTGATTCTTTGGAGTATGCCTTCCAGCAGCTATAGTGGCAGCATCTTGACCAATCCCAGGGTTGACCTTCATTGGAACATGAGGTCCTTTCTCTATGCAATCTACATAGCCTTCATCAATGGCTGAGAGATGAAGGTGCATATTTACTTTCCAGTGAAAGTAATTATCTTTGTCAAGCACTGGAATCGTCACACCTGTATCCTTCCTTCCCATGGTTTTGATCTTTAGACTTCTTGTATGTTAGAAGCTTGCTTTGATACCAATTGTTAGGTCCCGAAGTATCGTAGAAGGGGGGGGGGGTTGAATACGATACTACCAAAAAAAAATTTCGAGAATATATCTTTATTGATAATAAACTCGAAGGGGGGTTACAACTTCTAATCCAATGGATTAGCTTCAAAACCTGAACACTCCAAAGGATAGTTTAGGCATGAGGACCTTCTACCTGACACTTCCTGAAAGCGGGCTAAGCCGACTTTCCTACTAGATGGACTGTCTAGCAGCTTACACTCCTAAGGATAGTTTAGGCACGACGACCTTCTACCCGACACTTCCTGAAAGCGGGCTAAGTCGACTTTCCTACTAGATGGACTGTCTAGCAGCTTATACAGAGAAGATATAACAGAGAAAAGAGAGAGTTGTGTGTTGAGGTGTGTTTTGAAATGAAATACAACAGGCCTATTTGTAGGTTTTTAGAAAGTTACTATTTGACACTATTCCAACAACCCCCAAATAGTAACCGAGTACTATTCCAACAACCCCCAAATAGTTACCGGATACTATTTCACCAACCCCCAAATAGTAACCGTTGGTTAATATTCATATGAATAGTACTATTCATATGAATAGTACTATTCATATGAATAGTGATTTTGGATACTATTCACATGAATAGTAATTTCGGATACTATTCATTTTCCTCTTAATTTGACATCCTTAAATATGCAGCTTCCAAAATGGAGGATATCAATACTGCTCTAAAGTCAATCATACCTCTTAACAGTTTTTCTGAGTTAGATACTTCGATTCCTTTGTGAAGTGTTGACGCCTAGTGCAACTGGTCTGGTTCACAGACAACTAACATTCACTCATGGTCTTCATATCATGTCTTTAAGAACACTGCTAAGAATTGTGCAACCATAAAAACTTTATCTCTGGAATCTTTTGGCCCTTCAACGGAATCATCTGTACATCTTATTTTGTCACTGAGGCTTGATCATGTTAATGAACTTCTTTCAGCAACTTGATCCTTGTTGATGCCTGTTCTTCAAAATTCACGATCCCTGTATAGAGTTAATATTTATTTATCTTTTATCCTAGTTGAGTTATACATGTCCTCTATTACATATTACATTACATTATGCTTTACAGAAGACACACCAATAACAAAAAAGAAAAAAAAAAAAACTATATACAAAGATAAAATCTAAAATATAAGAAACAATTAACTCAAAATTAATATTATTGCCTTCCCCGGTAGCGACGCCAATTTGAAGGTAGTGTTTTTCGTAAGTTCGTTCACAGGGAAGGACTATCAATATTGATTTCAAGTAGATTGTCTCTTACAATTTAGAAGTATGAACAAGGGGGGTTTTGATTTTGGTTGAGTTGTTTTATCAAACACCTTGCATACAATAAATAAATTGCTTAAAAAATACAACTAAGTTAATGGAAACTATCCAAGTTTACCAACACAATGAGTAAATGAGCAAGATAAGAAATATACTTGACCCAAGGATATATCAAATCAAGCACTTCAACCCAACAAGCAAAATATATCCAACTCTACCTAACCAAGATAATTGGTGAAGCACACAATCACTTATTTCTCTTCTAAAAACACTAATTTAGTGAAGCACATAAATTAGCTCTCTTGATAATAACTACCAATAATGAAGCACTACTAGTATAACCAAATCAAGGAATTAAACAAAGAGAGGCTAAGACAAACCCAAGGATGAGAAGCTCAACCTAGGTATTTGTACTTGAATCTTGAAGTTTAGGTACGCCAAATCTTGTGCTACTACAATGAATGTACTAACAATTACGGATTAGCACAAACAATTTGCAATTGAAATTACAAGAAGAGCAAGATGAAGCAACTTACAAATCTCCAAACAAAATCATAAACAATACAACACAAGTATTCAAGATAGAGTGAAAAATCTTACTTAAAATGAAGTGGGTTTAGTGCAAGAATTGCTTCCTTGAGCCAAATATATGAAGTTAGTTACTCATAATCAATGCTAGTTTATGAGTAATTAATGTTTCTCTCTACTCTACTAACCTTAGTTTTATGTTCTTGAAGAGGCAAAGATGAGAGGCAAACAAGATGTAGGATTTGGCTTCTTTTAATACACAGTAGGGGTTACACGGCCTGCTGCACGGCCGTGCAGTAGCCCGTGAAAAAGACTACCCAATTTGCATTACTAAGAACACTCTCTGCACAGCCTGTTGCACGGCCGTGCAGTAGCCCATACGAGACAAAATCTTCAAGATTATACAATAAAAACCTCCCAGAAACGCGAGCTTGCATCTTCTAACTTTCCTCTTGAATAGTCTTTGCTTTCAAGCCCAAAATAATCCATCTTTTCAACCATTAAGCATGAGGCACTGAAAGATGAAAAACATAGTTAATATCGATAAAACAACATTCAGAACTAACAAAAATGCAAGAAAATAAATGACAAAACGTGTATAAAATACACGTTATAAAGTATATATGAAATCAGGAGGTGGTGCATTGTTGTTTCTAAGAGAAATAATGAACTCATGGGCTATTTATAGAGATGTTGCCATCGATTTTAAATTTTACAGTATTATTATTAATTATTATTATATTATATTAATTTATTATTATTATTATTATTTATTTTTTTAAACGATCCAGCCCATTCGATTTTTATTATTAATCGAACGAAAGCCCATCTTACTTGTCGACCAAAGTAACTCAAGTTTCTACACTAATCTAGCCACTCCATGACGTTATGTATTGTACCATTTTCTCTAAATCTATTTTAAATCATTTTTATTTTTATTTTTTATTTTAATTACCTTCTTATCTATATAAAATGGATGATCTAAAATTAGTTTTATTTTTTTAATAAAATATTGTACTCATTTTTGTCATTTAACAACTACACTTTTTGATCAAACAACCCCTACATGTTCGTAAAATAGAAGCGGATGTGAATGGACATGGATGGTAAATAAAATTGTTACAAATATACATAAGCGAAAAAAAATGGTGAAAAAAATGGTGCAATTTATTTATTAAGAGTACTGTTATCGTCAGATACATGTAGTACAGTGTCTATATGATTAAGATTACTCTAATCTTCTTTAAACTTCAAAACTACTGAAAAACTTAACAAGTTTTGCGACATTCAGGGGTTTAGACAAGTTATAGTCCACACCCGCCTATTTCATCTGCTCTATCTCTGGACCATCTGTATGCACGCTTAGAGCAAATATGGGAATGTGCAACTCATATTTTGCTTCTTCTTCTCGAATTCTCCGTGTTGCTTCGATGCCATCCATGACTGGCATCTAATCAAACATTAACACAATTGTCAGATTATGTTGTGTGTGTGGTAATGAATTTGTACCGAAAATAAAATAGTATTAAAAGGCTAATAGTTACCTGGCAATCCATGAAATTGCAGTTGTAGGCCAGGGAATGTGGAGTTCCGGAGGTCTTCTGATCCTCGAGGGCTTTGGCGACAGCCTGGAGAGCTTCCCGTCCATTGGTCGAGGTTTCGATGGTTGCCCCAATACTTTTTCTCACTGAAAGATTTTTCAAATTCCCCAATCTCTGTTTTGTTTAGTGGGAGACTGATGGCGTCTAGAGGTGATGCGATTGGCCTAGGTTGGGAACTAGAAGCAAGTGGATCTGACATATTTAATAGGAAAAAAATATTGGTTTGATCTTTCTCTGTTGGGGTTAACATATCATGATTTTTTTTTTGATAAAACTGAACATCAAGAGGTAGTTCTTGCATATCAATTGGCAAACGATGATAACCTGAGAGTATTTTCAGAATGTTGAACCAAATTTATAGGAAATTTTTTAAAGAATGTATTTAATATAGATTGTATTGGATCTGTTTTGATTTTGAAAATCAATGGATTTTATAAATCTTCTAAAAATATTATTGTGAAGATGCTAAGAAGATGTGAAGTGGATATTTGGTTACGTTTTTTTTATCTTTACCTTGCAGGAAATGTTATTATTGAAAAAGGTTTTCAACGTTTACCTCAAATTCATAATAATCTATGGAATTCATGCACAATTTTTATAAATGTGAAATATCTTTTACGATCTAATAAATTTCAAATTTTATTGTTTTCTTAAAAATAATTAGCTTTAATTTGGATGTCACCGAATTTTTAGAAATTCAAATAAATTAATTCAGTATCACTAATCTTTTGAAGATATTTAAAAGTATTATTGATTTTAAAATTTCTTATATTCTTTAAAATTCTCATCGAACAACATACTTTTTACGAACAAATACTTTCTGAATTATAAAATTTAAAAAGATTCAAAATATTCTCAAAAAGTTAATTGAAAATATCGCATAAGTTTGAAATAGATTAGAGAAAAGAAAATTAAAAAAGGAAATTTTGAATACGTAAGTGATATCGTGATTGTTGTATGCCCAAATTTAAGATAAAAATGTGATGTTTTTTTATTTAAAAGAGGAGTTCACTATATTGATATTGTCCTAGCCAAGTATTTATTCAAATTTTCTCAAATGAAAAATAATCATTTCCGAGTAAGTAAAATAAGGTAATTTAAGTGATATAAATGATTTTGAAAAACGTCTTTCAAAAAATCAAGTTAAAAATAAGAGTGTGACACCTATGTACCTTATCACATTATAAAAATTAACTAATTAATCAATACATTAATAAACATAAATAATTACAAACTGTAATTCAATTTACAAATTAACTAATAATATCCACCGAATGCCATAAAATATATTATTCAAAAATTGACAAGCGCAAGTCAAAATTCAACTACATTTATATACGCAAATGCTGAGAAGGAGGGAGTTTGGGGTACCAACTGACCGACCTCTGACTTAAATCTAAAACTATGATTCTAAACTCGAAACGTAGCAAAAGTCTAATTTTAAAAATACTTGAATAATTATTTACGATTTTTATGAGTTGTAACTCAGTTAGCATAGATCATCACTAATTCCACTTAACAAGATCAGAAACATATGATAATCAATCACGAATTATTTTATTTACCTATCCACATCCTTTTGTAATCAATTATTTTGTTATAATCCATTTTATTTGTTGTAACTTATCATACTCTATATCGTCCTGGGATTCCAGTATGTGACCTAAAAGTCCCGCTCTAAGGTCCGAAGACCTCCAATATAGGACCTCAAGGTCCCACTATATGGTTTGAAGCAGGGCCGGCTCCAGCATTTTGGAGGCCATAGACCTTAATTTTTTTATACCAAAATATTAAATTTTTTTGAAAGATTTCAAAATTTTACTAACTACAATTATACAGAAAAAATTATTGCAAGATTTTAATTCTGTAGTGATAAATAATATAAGATAATAATAACAATTTAAAGATAAAAAATAATTAACAAAACAAAAAAAGGGGAAAAAGAGAACTCATTATTGGTTGTAGTGTTTTATGCCTTGGCAAGATATGTCTATATTAGGTTTTCTGTTTAATAAATTTAAGACAACTACTACATAAACATGCACAATGTTAAAACTTAAAAAATATAATGGGCTTTTTTAAGCACAAATGATTGGCCTTTTGATTAAAGAAAATTAGTAACGAGCCCAAATATGACTTCCAAAACATGAAAGCAAAGTCTATATTTGATTTCAAAATTGATTAATTAAGTATTTATGATACAAATATGAATAAAAATATAATTATGTATATGCATGAATGATGATAGAATAATGTGGCCCTCATTTCATGAGGCCCTAGGCAGACAGCTGGGAAGACTCCCCCAAGAGCCGGTACTGGTTTGAAGAACTCTGATATATTTGCGAGTATAGATATATGAGGGTCACAACGCCTTTTACTTATCGGGTTAATTATCAATTAACTCACTTATTTTGCTCTAGTATATAAAGTGGATCACCGACGAAATTTTGTTCTCATTTAAGTCACTCGACACAATTTGAAAAACAAATGTTAAAATAAATGTTTTTCGTAAATTCTGTGATGTGGACTTGAATGGCACTTGACGTGGACTTGTCCACATGGCAAGGTGATGATAACGTTTTAAGATAATATGCTACCAATGAAATTAATTCAAGAAAGTTATAGAGTTAAAGGTTGAATTCGAATGTAAAGGAAAGTGGTATGTAGAACCCTAAAAACTTGATGTAATAAATATATATAGAAGTAGGTTAGAGTTGAGACTGAGTTGGCATTCTTTGTAAAAAATTTATCCAACTTAATTTTTTTCCATTTTACTAAAATTTAACTAAATATAACTTAATTCGGTATGAGGGATTTACATGAGACCAAAATTTGTAGATGATCTACTCGATACATTAGAATAAAACAATTGAGTCAATTGACAATTAACCATTTATTTATCTCGCATGCATGCATTCAAGTCTAACATGATAGACAACAATCATTTAAGATCATACCCAATATATATATAATTAACGAGTACCAAGTAAATTCAAGTATATACAAAATTATTTTGATAATCATTTAACAAGCAATTAATTAAAATATGAATAGTACATCACAATATAGAATAATTACAACAAATAAATCATGCAATTACCTTTGAAAAACAATTATAAAATACAAGTTCCATTTATAGGGCAAATTGTTCTTTATTATTCCCTTGTCGCCATTATTATTAGATAGGTTTATCCGAACTTTCTATGTTAGTCAAAGAGGCATGTCTGTACTTATCTATATAACAAGCCTAGTTGATCATAGTAATATTGTGTATTACTTATGTGACCCCTTAACTGAGAAACCCCTTAGTTAGTTTTCGGTCATGTATTTGTACTTAGTAATAGGCATCAAATTCAAATGTGAATTGTACAAATTAGTCATATAATAATGCTTGAAAGAAGATCCTTGGATCATGCCTCAAGGTTGAAGAAGAAGGCTGTATAATAAACATAGTTGAAGTTTGAAGAATGAAGAAAATTTGCCTAAGTACAAATTTGAGAAGTAAACTTTTTCTATTAGAGAAGTCAAGGATTCGACATCTCAAGGATTCGATATGTCAAAGACTCTATTCAATATCTCAAGAAGTCAACCATTCAAAGCTTCATTCGACATGTCAGGGACTTCACAAGTAAAAAACATATTCGATATCTCAAAAATTTCATAAGTCAAAAGAGTAATTCGATATCTCAACTCTCAAGGATTCCACAAGTCAAAAGTGTAACTCGATATCTCAAGGATTCCAGAAGTGAAAAGACTCAATCTAGAAGTTCATTCAATATCTCAAAAAGACTTGAACCAGAACTCAAAGATCTCTAGCAATTCAAAAGTAGTTCTCGAATTAAGTACTTATTCAATTCTCGAATGTTTCAAGGGCAAATTTTAGAAGATTCTCATGATAGAAAATTAACATAAACCAAGGCACCTGTAGTGGTCCAATTATTGCAGTGTGCACCTGGCAAGCCTACAAAGAAGCTTGAAGAGAAATTCAAGATTTCAGAAGATTCTCATGATAGAAAATCAACACATACCAAGGTATCTGCAGTGGTCCAATTGTTGCAATACGCACCTGGCAAGCCTATGATGAAGCTTGGAGAGTAATTTAAGGAGAAACAACTAAAGAAGTTGATCTGGTCAGTATGCAAAACAAGGAAAAATCACATGATACCAAGTTTCACCAAAATAGTATAAACATGCTTAGCTCGTTACTTTGTCGGTTACTAGTTTTACCAAAACGAGTTGTGCACAGTTGTGTAAGTGCACAGACTCATATCTTTAGCTGTTAAGTTTTTCATTGTAATATTTTGAGTATCTCTCTCTGAGAAATAGAAGCTGAGAATGCATATTATATTCACAGTTTGTAGCACCTTCAAATCTAATACAACATTAGGTTTAAAGTGAGTTTGTGTGTTATTTAAATTTCGCAATATCTTTCATTCAGCATACATACTCAATCTACAATCATTCAACAGTTTTAAACAGTTAACACTTAAGGAAATTTGGAAAAGGGATTATAATACATTCAACCCACTACATTACAGTTAGTGTATGTCATACTCAACTTTCTACAATATCCTTATTAATACTGTAAAAGTTTTGACTAGATTAAAGTTTTAGAAATTACAAAATTATTTTGCAATCTAGTTACTTAGCTATATTACAGTGCATTTCTTTTTATAGTTGGAGCGTTTAAACACATATAAAAGATCCATGGAAATTAATAAAAAATGTTTATCAATATTGAAATATATTTATGTACTTTTTCGAATATAAAATAATTAAAAATAATTGAAAGAAATAAATATGAAAATATGTTAAATAATATATGTTGTAGCATGGGATCATGTTGGGGTCTTCCTCTGACACCTTAAGGTTTCAGATGGACTAGTTACTTAACATGGTATTAGAGCTCGGTTTAGGAGGGGTCTCAGGTTCGAGCCCCTCCACCCCAATTTATTTAATCATTATTTGTTGTCTTCATTATCTGTTATCTGGCGTTCCATCTGCCATCTGTCTGACCAATCGTAGAGAAACATATGATTGAGGAAGGGTGTTTGTTTGTTGGGGACTTATTCTGACAGCTTAAGGTTTTAGATGGACTGGTTACTTAACAAAAAAACTAAGAAATGCATACCTATATATAAAACCAGAAGGTGGTGCATTATTGTTTCTAAGACAAATTAACTCATGGGCTATTTATAGAGACGTTCCCATCGATTTTGAATTTTATTTTATATAATTATTTTATTTTTAAAACAATCCAGCCCAATCGATTTTTATTATTAATCGATCAAAAGCCCATTTTACTTGTCGGCCCAAGTAACTCAAGTTTTCACAATAATCTGGCCACGCCACCACCTGTCTTGTACCAATTTATTTAAATCATTTTAAAAATATTTTCTTTTGTTGTTTAATTTTGATTACCTTTTTATCTATATAAAATAAATGATCTAAATTTAGCTTGAATTGATTTTTTGAAAAAAAAAAAAATTACACTCATTTTTGTCATTTAACAACTACACTTTTTGATCATTTTAATAGCTAACATATATGTGAGTATATTTTTTTTTAACTTAAGTTATTTAAAATTAGCCAAACAAACCTTGCATATCCCTACAATACAAGTGGATGGACATGACATGTAAATAAAATTGTTGCAATTATACTTGAGGAAAAAAATGGTACAATTTATTAAGAGTAATATCCAAAAATAAATAAAGATATAGATAAAATCAAAATGTGCCTATATAACTAAGATTATTTTAATCTTTTCTAAACTTCAAAACTGTTGAGAAATTTTACAATTTTTATGGCATTTACGGATTTGGACAAGTCCTAGTCCATGCTGGCCTCTTTCATCTCTTGTATCTTCGGACCATCTATATGTGCACTAACAATAAATATGGGAATGTGCAATCCATATATTTCTTCTTTCTCTCGCAATTTTCATATTGCTTCGATGCCATCCATGACCTGCATATAGTCAAACATTAAACACCACTGTTAAATATGTATGTGTTTGTGGTAATTTAATTATACCTAAACCAAATAGTAATGTAATGTCAGTAATTTATTACCAGGCAATCCATGAAGATATATTCGTAGGGTAGAGAATTGTAGTTCCAGACGTCCTTTGATCTTCGAGGACTTTGGTGAGAGCTTCATGTCCATTAGCCGAGATTTCTATGATTACCCTGAGTCTTGAAAGAACAACATTTGCAGCGAAGGTTCACCATCAACGTGCAGCACTTTCATCCCACTGGGAGGTTTTTGAACTTCTTTGATCTCCGTTTTGTTTAGTGGGAGACTGATGGCGTATGAAGGTGATGCGATTAGCCTATGCGGTGATCTAGAAGCTAGTGGATCGGTTTCTTAAATTTCTCCTCCAAACTCAAGGATAAATTCTATACCTGATCCAGTCTTGATCATATCCGGGCCTTGTAATGATGATGTCGTTGGCTTGAAGTTCGTCTTCAGAGAGGCCTTGTAGTTGATCATATCCGGGCCTATCTAACCATACAAATTTGCTAATGACCTCACGGAATGTTCCAGCCCTTGCATAAATAATGATCAGTATGAACTATGAAGTTTGGTAGCACCATCCCTCCTCTAGTACTTGACTTTCTCTGTATAGGAGGCATTTTTTGATCAATACCATCTAGGAAACATAGTGAAATTTCTTTGGATCTGGTGCTAGGACGGTGTGAGCCAGCTATTTTTTGTGTTGTGTTAGTGCCATTTATGATAGACTCAATAGCGATAGACATTGATTTTTTCTTTCTATATTGGGGTTAATATGTGATGATTTTTTTTTAATAAAAATGAACATAAAGAGGTGGTTCTTGCATATCAATCAGCAAACTGTGGTAATCTGAGATTATTTTCAGCTTGTTTAACCAAATTTGAAGGGAAAATTTCAAGGGATGTATTTAATATAGATTGTATTGGATCTGTTTTGATTTTGAATATCAAAGAATTTTTAATTAATGATTTTATAAATCTTCTAAAAATATTATTTTGGAGATGCTCTAGAAATGTAAAGTGGGTATTTGGTTACGTTTTTCTTTATCTTTGCCTTGCAGTAAATGTTATTATTGAAATAGATTTACAAAATTTACTTCAAATTAATAATATCTTTGGAATTTATGCACAATTATTATAAATGTGAAATATCTTTTACCATCTATTAAATTTCAAATTTTATTATTTTCTTAGAAATTATTATCTTTAATTTGGATGTCACCGGATTTTTAGAACTTCTGATAAATTAATTCAATACCACCAATCTTTTGAAGATATTTAAAAGCATTATTGATTTTAAAATTTCTTATATTCTTCAAAATTCTCATTGAATAACAGTATTTTTACAAACAAATACTTTCTGAATTATATAATTTAAAAAATTCAAAATATTCTTAAAAAGTTAATTGAAAATATCGCATAAGTTTGAAATAGACTAGAGAAAAGAAAAGCAAGAAAAGAAAATTTTGAATATGTAAGTGAATACGTGGGAAACAATGTTTATCATTATATTAAAATGTATGTATGTACTTTTTCTAAAATTAAAGAATTAAATTAAAATAAATGAATAAGAAAAAAACTAAGAAAGGCATATCTTATATAGTAGAAGCTCGATAAATGCATATTCGATAAATAAATAATTATGTCAAATGAATAATATTTTTCATTCCCAACTTGGTATAATGTGATAAATGAATGAATCTCGCCAAATGCATCAATGAATTAATTCTTAAGGAGTCTTTAAAGACCTCATGTAAATAAAAAATGAATATTTACTAAATTGAAACAATTTTTTTTTCATAATATATATCATTTAATAAAAAATATTCATATACATAAATACTTACATACATACATATATATATATATATATATATATATATATATATATATATATATATATATATATATATATATATATATAGAGGTGCTCAAATGAGACCCCTCTTACTCTCTCTTATAATGAGTCCCCTTCATATTTCATCTATTCTGAATGGCCCTGCTAGGGGCACCCAATATGAAAAAGACTTATAATTCTACCCTCTATTCATTCACCAAAAAATTTTTTTTTTTAAAATTTTAAAAAAATTTCTGCCACGTCATCATTTTTTTTAAAAAATTTTTTCTGATGAATGGATAGATGGTAGAATTATAAGCCTCTTTTGTATTGGGTGCCCCTGGCGGGGCCCTTTATAATACAAGAAATATGAGGGGGACTCATTATGAGAGGATGTCTCATTATAAGAGGGGGAGCAGTCCCCTATATATATACATATATACATACATAGACACTAAGTATTTCATACATACATTCTTATTAATAATCTCAAGTAGGTAGAAATAGTCTTCAAATACAAAATACATAATATATACATTTAATAAATGTATTCATATTATTAGAAATATATGATAATAATTTTATGTTTTTCACTATTATCTTATAGATACATTCGAACATTAAATTGTAAAATAGTTTTATCACAAAAAAAAAAATTATTGACCAAAAGTATATATATTCATTCATCAATAATTGAATAATATATTATTTTATCAATTATTAAATAATTTTACTAAATGAATATATTTTTTTGATTTAAAACTATTCATTTATCGAGGTTCTAGTATATATGAAATCAGCAGGTGGTGCATTGTTGTTTCTAAGACAAATGAACTCATTGGCAATTTATAGAGATGTTGCCATCGATTTTGAATTTTATAGTATTATTAATAATAATTATTATTAGTATTATATTATTTTATTTTGTTATTATTATTTATTTTTTAGACAATCCAGCCCATTCGATTTTTATTATTAATCAATCAAAAGCCCATCTTACTTGTCGACCCAAGTAACTCAAGTTTTTACACTAATTTAGCCACTCCACCACGTGATGTATTGTACCATTTTCTCTTCTATTTCAAATCATTTTAATTTTTTTTTATTTTTTGATTTTAATTACTTTCTTATCTATATAAAATAGATGATCTATAATTAGTTTTAGTTTTTTTTAATAAAATATTGTACTCATTTATGTCATTTAACAGCTACAATTTTTGATCAAACAACCCCTACATGTTCGTAAAATAGAAGCGGATGTGGATGGACATGGATGGTAAATAAAATTGTTACAATTATACATAATCGAAAAAAATGGTGAAAAAATGGCGCAATTTATTTATTAAGAGTACTGTTATCGTCAGATACATATAGTACAGTGTCTATACGATTAAGATTACTCTAATCTTCTTTAAACTTCAAAATTACTGAAAAACTCAACAAGTTTTGCGACATTCAGGGGTTTAGACAAGTTATAGTCCACACCCGCCTCTTTCATCTGCTCTATCTCTGGACCATCCGTATGCACGCTTACAGCAAATATAGGAATGTGCAACTCATAATTTGCTTCTTCTTCTCGAATTCTCCGCGTTGCTTCGATGCCATCCATGACTGGCATCTAATCAAACATTAACACCATTGTTAGATTATGTTGTGTGTGTGGTGAAGAATTTGTACAGAAAATAAAATAGTATTAAAAGGCTAGTAGTTACCTGGCAATCCATGAAATTGCAGTCGTAGGCCATGGAATGTGGAGTTCCGGAGGTCTTCTGATCCTCGAGGGCTTTGGCGACAGCCTGGAGAGCTTCCTGTCCATTGGTTGAGGTTTCGATGGCTGCCCCGATACTTTTTCTCACTGAAAGGTTTTTCAAATTCTCCGATCTCTTTTTTGTTTAGTGGGAGACTGATGGCAACTAGAGGTGATGCGATTGGCCTAGGTGGCGAACTAGAAGCAAGTGGATCTGACATATTTAATAGGAAAAAAAATATTGGTTTGATCTTTCTCTGTTGGGGTTAACATATCCTGATTTTTTTTGATAAAACTGAACATCAAGAGGTAGTTCTTGCATATCAATCGGCAAACGACGATAACCTGAGAGTATTTTCAGAACGTTGAACCAAATTTATAGGAAAATTTTTAAAGAATGTATTTAATATAGATTGTATTGGATATGTTTTGATTTTGAAAATCAATGGATTTTTAATTATGGATTTTATAAATCTTCTAAAAATATTATTGTGAAGATGCTAAGAAGATGTGAAGTGGATATTTGGTTACGTTTTTTTATCTTTGCCTTGCAGGAAATGTTATTATTGAAACAGATTTTCAACGTTTACCTCAAATTCATAATAATCTATGGAATTCGTGCACGATTTTTATAAATGTGAAATATCTTTTACGATCTAATAAATTTCAAATTTTATTGTTTTTTTAAAAATCATTATGTTTAATTTGGATATCACCGAATTTTTAGAAATTCAAATAAATTAATTCAGTATATCTAATCTTTTGAAGATATTTAAAAGTATTATTGATTTTAAAATTTGTTATATTCTTCAAAATTCTCATCGAACAACATTCTTTTTATGAACAAATACTTTCTGAATTATAAAATTTAAAAAGATTCAAAATATTCTCAAAAAGTTAATTGAAAATATCGCATAAGTTTGAAATAGATTAGAGAAAAGAAAATTAAAAAAGGAAATTTTGAATACGTAAGTGATATCGTGATTGTTGTATGCCCAAATTTAAGATAAAAATGTGATGTTTTTTTATTTAAAAGAGGAGTTCACTATATTGATATTTTCCTATCCAAGTATTTATTTAAATTTTCTCAAATGAAAATAATCATTTTCGTGTAAGTAAAATAAGGTAATTTAAGTGATATAAATAATTTTGAAAAACGTCTTTCAAAAAATCAAGTTAAAAAATAAGAGTGTGACACCTATGTACCTTATCACATTATGAAAATTAACTAATTAATCAATGCATTAATAAACATAAATAATTACAAACTGTAATTCAATTTACAAATTAACTAATAATATCCACCGAATGCCATAAAATATATCATTCAAAATTTGACAAGCGCAAGTCAAAATTCAACTACATTTATATACGCAAATGCTGAGAAGGAGGGAGTTTGGGGTACCAACTGACCGACCTCTGACTTAAATCTACAACTATGGTTCTAAACTCGAAACGTAGCAAAAGTCTAATTTTAAAAATACTTGAATAATTATTTACGATTTTTATGAGTTGTAACTCAGTTAGCATAGATCATCACTAATTCCACTTAACAAGATCAGAAACATATGATAATCAATCACGAATAATTTTATTTACCTATGGACATCCTTCTGTAATCAATTTTTTTGTTATAATCCATTTTATTTGTTGTAACTTATCATACTCTATATCGTCCCGGGATTCCAGTATGTGACCTAAAAGTCCCGCTCTAAGGTCCGAAGACCTTAATATAGGACCTCAAGGTCCCACTATATGGTTTGAAGAACTCTGATATATTTGCGAGTATAGATATATAAGGGTCACAATGCCTTTTATTTATCGGGTTAATTATCAATTAACTCACTTTTTTTGCTCTACTATATAAAGTGGATCACCGACGAAATTTTGTTCTCATTTAAGTCACTCGACACAAAATAAGTTACATTATGTTGAACGTTTGAAAAACTGACGTTAAAATAAATGTTTTTCGTAAATTCTGTGATGTGGACTTGAATGGCACTTGACGTGGACTTGTCCACATGGCAAGGTGATGATAACGTTTTAAATAATATGCTACCAATGAAATTAATTCAATAAAGTTATGGAGTTAAAGGTTGAATTCAAATATAAAGGAAAGTGGGTACGTAGAACCCTAAAAACTTGATGTAATAAATATATATAGAAGTAGGTTGAGAGTTGAGACTGAGTTGACATTCTTTGTAAAAAATTTATCCAACTTAATTTTTTTCTATTTTTCTAAAATTTAACTAAATATAACTTAATTCGGAATGAGGGATTTACATGAGACCAAAATTTGTCGATGATCTACTCGATACATTAGAATAAAACAATTGAGTCAATTGACAATTAACCCTTTATTTATCTCGCATGCATGCATTCAAGTCTAACATGATAGACAACAAGCATTTAAGATCATACCTAATATATAATTAACGAGTACCAAGTAAATTGAAGTATATACAAAATTATTATGATAATCATTTAACAAGCAATTAATTAAAATATGAATAGTACATCACAAATATAGAATAATTACAGCAGATAAATCATGCAATTACCTTTGAAAAACAAGTTCCATTTATAGGGCAAATTATTATTTATTATTCCCTTGTAGCCATTATTATTAGATAGGTTTATCCGAACTTTCTATGTTAGTCACAGAGGCATGTCTGTACTTATCTAATATAACAAGTCTAGTTGATCATAGTAATATTGTGTATTACTTATATGACCCCTTAACTGAGAAACCCCTTAGTTAGTTTTCGGTCATGTATTTGTACTTAGTAATAGGCATCAAATTCAATTGTGAATGGTACAAATTAGTCATATAATAATGCTTGAAAGAAAATCCTTTGATCATGCCTCAAGGTTGAAAAAGAAGGCTGCATAATGAACATAGTTGAAGTTTGAAGAATGAAGAAAATTTTCCTAAGTACAAATTCGAGAAGTAAACTTTTTCTATTAGAGAAGTCAAGGATTCGACATCTCAAGGATTCGATATGTCAAAGACTCTATTCAATATCTCAAGAAGTCAACCATTCAAAGCTCCATTGGACATGTCAGGGACTTCACAAGTAAAAGACATATTCGATATCTCAAAAGTTTCACAAGTCAAAAGAGTAATTCGATATCTCAAGGATTCTATAAGTCAAAAGAGTCTTTCGATATCTCAACTCCCAAGGATTCCACAAGTCAAAAGAGTAACTCGATATCTCAAGGATTCCGGAAGTGAAAAGACTCAATCGAGAAGTTCATTCAATATCTCAAAAAGACTTGAACCAGAACTCAGAGATCTCTAGCAATTCAAAAGTAGTTCTCGAATTAAGTACTTAACCAATTCTCGAATGTTTCAAGGACAAATTTTAGAAGATTCTCATGATAGAAAATCATCATAAACCGAGGCACCTGTAGTGGTCCAATTGTTGCAGTGTGCACCTGGCAGGCCTACAAAGAAGCTTGAAGAGAAATTCAAGATTTCAGAAGATTCTCATGATAGAAAATCAACACATACCAAGGTATCTGCAGTGGTCCAATTGTTGCAATGCGCACCTGGCAAGCCTATAATGAAGCTTGGAGAGAAATTCAAGGAGAAACAACTAAAGGAGTGGATCTGGTCAGTATGCAAAACAAGGAGAAATCACATGATACCATAGTTGCAATGTGCACATGTTGTGTAAGTGCACATACTCATATCTTTAGCTGTTAAGTTTTTCATTGTAATATTTTGAGTATCTCTCTCTGAGAAACAGAAGCTGAGAATGCATATTATATTCACAGTTTGTAGCACCTTCAAATCTAGTACAACATTAGGTTCAAAATGAGTTTGTGTGTTATTTATATTCCGCAATATCTTTCATTAAACATACATACTCAATCTACAATCATTAAACAATTTTAAACAGTTAACAATTAAGGAAATTTGGAAAAAGGGATTGTAATACATTCAACCCCCTACATTACAGTTAGTGTATTTCATACTCAACTTTCTACAATATCCTTATTAATACTGTAAAAGTTTTGACTAGATAAATATTACAGTGCATTTCTTTTTAAAGTTGGAGCGTTTAAACACATATAAAAGATCCATGGAAATTAATAAAAAATGTTTATCATTATTGAAATATATTTATGTACTTTTTCGAATATAAAATAATTAAAAATAATTGAAACAAATAAATATGAAAATATGTTAAATAATATATGTTGTAGCATAGGATCATGTTGGGGTCTTCCTCTAACACCTTAAGGTTTTAGATGGACTAGTTACTTAAAATGGTATTAGAGCTCGGTTTAGGAGGGGTCTCAGGTTCGAGTCCCTCCACCCCAATTTATTTAATCATTATTTGTTATCTTCATTATCTGTTATCTAGCGTTCCTTCTGCCGTCTATCTGATCAATCGTAGTGAAACATACGATTGTGAAAGGGTGTTTTTCTATTGGGGACTTATTCTGACAGCTTAAGGTTTAAGATGGACTGATTACTTAACAAAAAAACTAAGAAATGCGTACCTATATATAAAACCAGAAGGTGGTACATTGTTTTCTAAGACAAATGAACTTATGGGTTATTTATAGAGACGTTCCCATCGATTTTGAATTTTATTTTATATAATTATTTTATTTTTAAAACAATCTAGCCCATTTGATTTTTATTATTAATCGATCAAAAGGCCATTTTACTTGTCGGCCCAAGTAACTCAAGTTTTCACAATAATCTGGCCACGCCACCACCTGTCTTGTACCAATTTATTTAAATCATTTTAAAAATATTTTCTTTTGTTGTTTAATTTTGATTACCTTTTTATCTATATAAAATAAATGATCTAAATTTAGCTTGAAATGATTTTTTGAAAAAAAAATTACACTCATTTTTGTAATTTAACAACTACACTTTTTGATCATTTTAATAGCTAACATATATGTGAGTATATTTTTTTAAACTTAAGTTATTTAAAATTATCCAAACAAACCTTGCATATCCCTACAATACAAGTGGATGGACATGACTGGTAAATAAAATTGTTGCAATTATACTTGAGAAAAAAAAATGGTACAATTTATTAAGAGTAATTTCCATAAATACAGAAAGATACAGATAAAATCAAAATGTGCCTATATGACTAAGATTATTTTAATCTTTTCTAAACTTCAAAACTGTTGATAAATTTTACAAGTTTTATGGCATTTACGGATTTGGACAAGTCCTAGTCCATGCTGGCCTCTTTCATCTCTTGTATCTTCGGACCATCTGTATGTTCACTAACAATAAATATGGGAATGTGCAATCCATATATTTCTTCTTTCTATCGCAATATCCATATTGCTTCGATGCCATCCGTGACCTGCATATAGTCAAACATTAAACACAACTGTTAAATATGTATGTGTTTGTGGTAATTTAATTATGCCTAAACAAAATAGTAATGTAATGTCAGTAATTAATTACCAGGCAATCCATGAAGATATATTCGTAGGGCAGAGAATTGTAGTTCCAGACGTCCTTTGATCTTCGAGGACTTTGTTGAGAGCTTCATGTCCATTAGCCGAGATTTCTATGATTACCTTGAGTCTTGAAAGAACAACATTAGTGTTAGTCACAGAGACATGCATGTACTCATATAATAACAAGCCTAAGTATGTGTAATGCTATGCATTACCTACATGACCTCTTAACTGAGGGAACCTCTAGTTGTAGAGTTTCCATTTGTTTAGTACTTGTAATAGGCATCAAATTGTAACTGTGAGATTGTACTTAAAAGTCAAGGAATAATGCTTGGAAGAAGATCCAAGGATCATGCCTCAAGCTTAGAGATAGAGACTTTTAAATAATCAAAGTTGGGATTTAAAGAAATGAAGAATTGCCTACGTACCAATTCGAGAAGTATGTTTGTTATATTCGAAAAGTCTAGCCTTCGAGAAGTCAGGGATTTGATATCTCAAAAGACATTATTCAATATCTCTGAATGCACTGTTCGATATCTCATTAGATATCTCAGAGATTCGATATGTCTACTACTCTATTCGAGAACTCAGAAAGTCAACAAGTCAAAGCATCATTCGAGTTCTCTAGGAGTCAACAAGTCAAGGTTCATTCGATATATCAAAGACTCAGAAAGCTATTCGATATCTCAGGGATACGATAAGTTAAATATTCGACAACTCAAGGATTCCTGAAGAAAAGAGCTATTCGAGAAGTGATTCGATATGTAAACTTTGAAATATTCAAGAACTCAGAGTTATCTAATCCTAGTTCTCGAACCAATCACTTAGCCACTTCTCGAATACATTCTTGGAGACAAACTACTGAAGAAATTGTACAAGTCAGAAACCTGCAACAAGCTAAAGCACTTTATTGACCACAAACTGTAAAGTACTTTGGAAAGCCTACAAGGAAGCTTAGAGAGATATACAAGAGACAAAGATCTAAAGAAGTGGATCTGAACAGAACCTCAAGAAGTCAAATCTGTAGCCGTTTGGATGCTTACTCAAAAAGGATAGACACACTAGAAAGTAAATCTGTTTAGCTACCTTATTTGTAGTAGGTAGGCTGTATTCATGTTCTATAAGAATACAGGCTCACTTCTCTAGCAGTTAAGTTTTTCACATACATATTCAGGAATACATCTCTCTGAGAAAAAATGAAGCTGACAATACTACCATTTGTATTCACAGGTTGTAGCAAATCTTTATCTAATAAAATATTAGATTAAAGTGATATTGTGTCTTGTGTTGTTCATTTTTCGCACCTATATTTCTACACACACATAACACATATCTTGCTACATACATCAACCAGATTCAAGAACAAGAAAAGTTTAAGAATCCATTCACCCCCCTCTGTATTCTTTTGTGTGTTCAATACTCAACAATTAGCTATCATTTGCAGCGAAGGTTCACCATCTACGTACAGCACTTTCGTCCCACTGGGAGGTTTTTGAACTTCTTTGATCTCCGTTTTGTTTAGTGGGAGACTGATGGCGTATTAAGTGACGCGACTAGCCTATGCGGTGATCTAGAAGCTAATAGATCGGCTTCTTAAATTTCTCCTCCAAACTCAAGGATAAATTCTGTACCTGATCCAGTCTTGATCCATAGAAAAGCTGCGTAATGATGATGTCGTTGGCTTGAAGTTCGTCTTCAGAGAGGCCTTGTAGTTGATCATATCCGGCCCTATCTAACCAGACAACTTTGCTAATGACCTCACGGAATGTTCCAGCACTTGCATAAATAATGATCAGTATGAACTATGAAGTTTGGTAGCACCATCCCTCTAGTACTTGACTTTCTCTGTATAGGAGGCATTTTTGATCAATACCATCTTGGAAACTTAGTGAACTTCTTTGGATCTGGTGCTAGAACGGTGTGAGCCAGCTATTTTTTGTGTTGCGCTAGTGCCATTTATGATAGACTTAATAACGATAGACAGTGATTTTTTCTTTCTATATTGGGGTTAATTTGTGATGATTTTTTTAATAAAAATGAACATAAAGAGGTGGTTCTTGCATATCAATCGGCAAACTGAGGTAATCTGAGATTATTTTCAGAACGTTTAACCAAATTTGTAGGGAAAATTTCAAAGAATGTATTTAATATAGATTGTATTGGATCTGTTTTGATTTTGAAAATCAAAGGATTTTTAATTATGAATTTTATAAATCTTCTAAAAATATTATTTTGGAGATGCTAAAGAAATGTACAGTTGGTATTTGGTTACGTTTTTCTTTATCTTTGCCTTGAAGTAAATGTTATTATTGAAACAGATTTACAAAATTTACTTCAAATTAATAATATCTTTGGAATTTATGCACAATTATTATAAATTAGAAATATCTTTTACCATCTAATAAATTTTAAATTTTATTATTTTCTTAGAAATCATTAGCTTTAATTTGGATGTCACCGGCTTTTTAGAACTTCTGATAAACTAATTCAATACCACCAATCTTTTGAAGATATTTAAAAGAATTATTGATTTTAAAATTTCTTATATTCTTCAAAATTCTCATTGAATAACAATATTTTTACGAACAAATACTTTCTGAATTATATAATTTAAAAAATTCAAAATATTCTTAAAAAGTTAATTGAAAATATCGCATAAGTTTGAAATAGACTAGAGAAAAGAAAAGCAAGAAAAGAAAATTTTTAATATGTAAGTGATATCGTGATTGTTGTACGCCCCAATTTGAGACAAAAAAATGTTTTTTTTGTTTGTTTATAAGAGGAGTTGATTATGTTGGTATTTTTCTATCCTAGTCTTTATTTGAATCATCTCAAATAAAAAATCATTGTTTTCTTGTCAATAAAATAAAATATGAGAATAAAGTTCCTGAGGTTACCTCAGGAAACTTACCTGAGGTAACAATATCCAATGTAAATATGACACAAGTCATATGTATTAGATGAAAATTTTATATTTGTGCATGTATAATTTTCTAATTGAATGTACATACCTGAGTGAACAAAATATGGTAACTTCATTATGGTATCTCAGATAAATTTCTTGAGGTAATATCAGGAACTTTATTCTCAATAAAGTAACTTAAGTGATAGAAATGATTTTGAAAAACGTCTTTCAAAATATCAAGTTCAAATAAGAGTGTGACACCCAAGTATCTTATAATATTAAGAAAATTAATTTATTAATAAATTATTTAATGAACAAATATAATTACAAGCTGTAATTTAGTTTATAAATTAACTAATAATATCCACGGTATATATATATATATATATATATATATATATATATATATATATATATATATATATATATATATATATATATATATTCAAATGGTTAGGAGAAGGGAGTTTAGAATACCAACCAATGCCTTACTTTGACAAACCTTTCATTCCCGGAAAGTAAATTTCAATGGTTTTAGAATGTGTATATATGAAAATGTTTCTGATATTATATGTGTATATATAATCTTATCACCGCCACTCTTTTCCCCAACGACGGTATCGGCCCCGAGATCGTCGACTCTGTTAAATAGTTGGGTTCATGTTATCACTACTCAGAAATGAGCGTCTATAGGTTTTTCGTGTCATCCCAGTCAACTTAGGTAAGACCATATGTATCACACCATGGGCTCTGGTAACCTCTTAAATTAACATAGATGAATTATTCAGATTAGCATTTAGAAAAATGTACAATTTTTTGTTTTTGAATCAGATCTTGCTCTATCTTGTTTTGGCCGTGATTATCATATTTGACCAATTATCTAATTGTTGTGTATTATGGATTATTCATGATTTCTGTTTCCGATTAAGTCTTCTAATCTTTAGCCATTAGGTTGAATTCGATGAGAGGGGTAAAATTAGTTGGGGGTTTGGAGAAGATGAGGGCACTTCAGTAATTCTGTTTTTCTGTATTATTTTACATTTATTATAATTGATTGGCATTATTAAGTTTTCAGTTTATTTTGAGTAATGATTATTTATGTCATAATTAGTGTCGTTTATTGCGATTTAATTGCTAACTTTATACGCCTTTAATTAGTTGTATGGTTAAGTCAGTAACCATCTAAATGACTTAGGTAGGAGCCTTTAGCGTTTTCTTAATTTAGGAAAGTCTTTAATTCATTATATTGCATAGGGTGGGTTTGCTGGTGTATTTATAGGCTGGTTTGACTAATTGTGTATGCTATTTCTTGATTGGAGGTAGTTAAGAGAATGATTAATTGGAGAGGAGTTATTTGAGGGATTAATTAGTGAAAGGTAATCATATATAAATGATTAATTGTTTTCTAATTATTTTAAGGAGGATTTGAGGCTTAAAATAATTAGAAAACAATTAAATGCTAATTGATTCTTGTTTTTGAGGAGTTATTAAATGCTAATTGATTCTTGTTTTCGAGGCTTTGAATTTTCAGTGGACTAATTGATTATGTTTTATTTTTAGTTTAATTTCTTATTTTGAAAAGACTTAAATAGTATGATTGTACCATTTTATATAGTTGTTGTACCTCTGTGGGTGTGCCATTTATTGTGGTTTTTTGGACCAATTTTGGGTTATTTTCGATGTCGTCTTTTTGACGAGTTGGGTCATTATTGATGATTATTATTTTGCTATATTTGTAATCGACTCCAGGAGGCCGGTATAGTAAATTACTTATTGTGAGTTGTGACTATTAGTGTGTGTACTTAAATTTTATAGGTCTTGATGTATGTTATTGTGTCTAATCAAATGGTTTTCCTTTGATTAGATTTTATTTTTACAGTTGATTAGATTTTTTTTCATTGAAATAATGTATTTAATATCTCTAGGATTTAGGAATAATTTTTGTTGTGTTATTTACTTTAATCAGTTTTCTTGTTGTTTTTCAGGTGAGAAGACTTTGGGTAGTCTCTTTTCGGACTTTAAAGTCTTATTATCTAAATTTCCGAGGACATCTATGGATGCCCTTCGGTTAGATGATAACTTTATTGAATGAAAGAAACTAAACCCTTTTCTCTGGTTTTGCCGTTATTATATTTCGATATAATTCATATACGAGAATGTATATTCTTGACAAAAAAAAGAAAAAAGAATACCAGCTGGCCAACCTATGACTTAAACTGACAACTATGATTCCCAACTCGATACGTGCTAAAAATCTAATTTTAATAACGCCTGAAAAATTATTTACAATTTTTATGAGTCGCAACTGAGAGCCATAGAGCATCACTAATTCCACTTTACAAGATTGGAAACTGTTAGGTCCAATATGTTTGTAGAAGGGGGGGTTGAATACAAACAGTACTGTTTAATCGAAATTTGTCCGGATAATTTAATTTATATTTTGACAAATTTGAGCGGAATTAAATGAAAAAAAATCAAGTTGAATATAAAATTATATTAACTTGAGGGGTTTGTTACAAATACAGTACAGAATTTATATCTAGTTAATAAAAACAAATTAGAAAATTCGACATGAATTTTTCTAGATTTGTTAATAAAAATCAAGATATAGATTAAGAGTAAAAACTCGCTAATAGTACAAGAGTATCAAGTAAACAAGTTCTATCGGATCAGATATTAAAAATAAGATGAACTTGATTTTCTATGAATTTTTTCTTTCTTCTTGTGCTGTGTTCTTGATGAGAGAGAAGAGATCAATCTGCTTTGAATGTAATATTTTGATCTGTGTATGTTGTCTTCTGTCGTCTGTCTTTATTTATATCATTTACTGCCTCTTTATCTTCAAATATAACTGTCAAGACAATAGGCAATACAATCTATTCTTCCAGGACAATCAATTTTGTACTGCCAAGACAATAGGCAATACAATCGTCAAGACAATCAGGTTCTTCCAAGACAAATGGCAAGACAATCAAATTCTGAGATCTTTGTCTTGCTTTATCAAAAATTATCATTATGTCTGAAGCTTTTTCTTTTTGATAATTATCAAGACAATCTAATTTGAACTGTCAAGACAATCGTCAAGACAATCAAATCAGATTTTTATTCTACTTTTTAAAAGCTTTTCAGAAATTATCATTACCAAGACAATCGGCAAGACAATCAGAGATTGTCTTGCTTTACTGATTTTCTTCTTCAAGGCCTAAATTATGCTTCATTATCTCAAAATTATCAGCCATTTTTTTAACACAAAAACACACTTCAATTTAAGGAAATTAATACAATTCGAAAATTATCAGAATTAATAATTAATAAAAATTAATTAAAAATTCGAATTAATTCAAAGTTGTCAGAAAAATCCCAAAAATTTATATGATGTTCTCCTGATCACTGGGAGTCTCAATCTATTTTTAGATTTCAAAGAAAAAATCTAGAACTCTCAAAACATTGAAAACCCGATTCATTTTTTTGAAAATTAGAGTTTTCAAAAACTGAATGAAATTCGAAGATGTTCGGTTCAAAAGACAGGAAATCGAATGATCTATCCAATGATGTTGTTCGTTTTCAGTTTTGTTGAAGAAAATCGAGCAGCGTTTCAGTTCAAAAAGTGTGTGTATCGTGTATATATGCAACTGGGTTCTCTGTGTCAAAACACGAGAGAGAGAGAGAGAGAGAGAGATAATTGTCTTGATGTTCTGTTTTTTTTTTTGTTTTTTTTTAAGTATGAACTTAACAATACAAGACAATCGAATGATTGTCTTGCCGATTGTCTTGGTAGTATAAACACTATCAAGACAATCGTTTACTATTCTGATAAATAAAAGAAAACGAATATATATATATATATATATATATATTTTATGAAGTACAAACTAACATTAGATTGTCTTGCCGATTGTCTTGGTAGTATAAATACTATCAAGACAATCATGTATTTAACTGATTAAAAACAAATTGACACACACATTTTTTTTTTAAATACTGAATAGACATTCCAAGACAATCAAGTGATTGTCTTGCCGATTGTCATGGTAGTTCAAAACTATCAAGACAATCGTTTGTCTTGAGTAAAACAAAAATAAAAACAAACCAAAAATCTGAAAAATATTTTATTATTAACAAAATAACCTGCCAAGACAATCTGTGGATTGTCTTGACGATTGTCTTGATATTATAATGATAAACAAGACAATTAATTAATCTATTAATTTTATACTAATAAAATACAAATTAATGTGCATAATTAATCCAATTAAAATACACTCTAATATATTATTAAAAATACTATAAATAAATATTTTGCAAACACATGGATTAATCTTTTTACGAAAACAAATATAAATTACAAAAGGACAAACACTACAAACCATTAAATAAAATATTAAATATATTTACAAAAACATTTATAACAAATTAATGAATCTAAATATTTTCTAATAAATAACTTTCTAATAGAAAATTATTTAAGGAGAGAATATGATTCATTAAAATATCACAAATATTTCAAAACACAAGAAGTAATAAAGAAGTTATTATAAACAAGTTGACAAAGATTTTTAGCAATTACAAGCAATAGAAAGTTGATAAAATAATTATGCAAGTGATTAATATTTAAGAATAATAACAAGATCACTTGCAAATTATTAAAGAATAAACCTCAGATATTAACCAGCTTAATTACTAGGACTGTTTAACATACCCAACTCACCAACAATTTTGGTGAATGTGGATTCGTCAAGAGACTTAGTAAAAATATCTGTTGTTTGTTCTTCTGTGGGTACAAATAACAATTCCACAGTACCATCCATGACATGTTCTCTTATAAAATGATACCTGATGTCTATGTGTTTGGTCCTCGAATGCTGCACAGGATTGTTGGAGATTGCTATGGCACTTGTATTATCACACAAAATTGGAATTTTTGTTAATACAAAACCATAGTCTTTCAGCTGATTCCTAATCCACAAGATTTGTGCACAACAGCTTCCAGCAGCTATGTATTCAGCTTCAGCTGTTGAGTTGGAAACTGGTTGTTGTTTCTTGCTGTACCAGGAAACTAGCCTGCCACCTAGGAATTGACAACTCCCAGAGGTGCTTTTTCTATCTACAACACTTCCTGCATAATCTGAATCTGTGTATCCAACAAGATTAAAACCAGATTCTTTAGGGTACCAGATACCTAGATTAGGTGTACCCTTAAGATATCTTAAGATTCGTTTTACAGCAATGAGATGAACATCTCTAGGATCCGTTTGGAACCTTGCACACAAGCATGTAGCATACATAATATCTGGTCTACTTGCAGTAAGGTAAAGTAATGAGCCTATCATACCTCTGTAACTTGTGACATCTACCTTGGCAGAATTTTCACAAGCTCCAAACTTGACAGCTGTAGATGATGGTGTCTTAGCTGAAGATGAGTCCTCCATTTGATATTTCTTGAGGAGCTCTTTGATATACTTGGATTGATAGATAAATATTCCATCTGTCCTTTGACTTATTTGCAATCCAAGAAAGAATTTCAGTTCTCCCATCATGCTCATTTCAAATTTACCCTGCATTAACTTAGCAAATTTCTTGCACAAAAGATCATTAGTAGACCCAAATATTATATCGTCCACATAGACTTGGACTAATATTGTATCATTTTTATGCTTCTTAGTAAAGAGAGTTTTGTCTATGACACTTCTAACAAAGCCATTTTCAAGTAAAAATTCAGAAAGAGTGTCATACCATTTTCTTGGTGCTTGCTTGAGGCCATAGATAGCCTTGAAAAGGAAGTAGACATAGTCCAATAGATCTGGATCTTCAAAGCCAGGGGGCTGTTCTACATAGACCTCTTCATCCAGCTTACCATTTATAAAAGCACTCTTTACATCCATTTGATAAACATTAAAGTTTGAGAATGCTTCGAATGCCAAGAATATTCTAATGGCCTCGAGTCTTGCCACTGGAGCATAGGTTTCATCATAGTCAATGCCTTCAGCTTGTGAATAACCCTTTGCTACCAGTCTTGCTTTATTTCTTGTGACTGTGCCATCTTCATCAAGTTTGTTTCTGAATACCCATCTAGTGCCAACCACTGTTCTATTTGAAGGTCTGGGTACCAGCTTCCATACTTCTTGTTGTTTGAATTGATTGAGTTCATCTTGCATAGCAATCACCCAATCAGGATCAGAAAGAGCTTCTTCAGTTTTCTTATGTTCCATTTCAGATAGAAACCCTGAATAATTGCATTGATTCTGATAAGCTCTTTTAGTCTTTACTCCAACATCTGGATCACCAATAATTAACTCAAAAGGATGAGTTCTATTCCAAACAGTTTGTCTGGGTAGATTAACTCTTGATTCCCCTTGATTTAAATTGTGTTGTTGAGTATGACTTGTTGATCCTTCACTAACTCCCCCTGAGTTGTTGCCAGGATGATTAGATGAGTGTTCAGAAGCATGAGTGGTGTTTTCAATATTATCATTATTATCACCACCATTATTCTGATTAAACTCATCATTGACATTATTGTCATTAGCATCAGCAAAAACATCAGGTGGACTATCATCATCTGAATCTAGATCTATCATATCTTCAAATGATAGCTTTTCAGATGAATCTTCAGTTTAGATACTAGGGAGTTTAGTGTCATCAAATGTTACGTTGACACTTTCCATCATCTTCTGATGTTCAATCAAATACACCTTATAAGCTCTTTTTTCATAACCAACAAAAATTGCTTCATGTGCTTTGGCTTCAAATTTTCCACCTTGATCGTCTCCTTCTTTAATTACAAAGCATTTAGCTCCAAATACATGGAAGTATTTGAGTGTTGGTTTCTTTTCATTCAAGGCTTCATAGGGTGTCTTCATCAAGTCTTTGTTGATAAGAGTTCGATTCTGAGTATAACAAGCAGTGTTGACAGCTTCATCCCAAAAATATAATGGAAGCCTTGATTCGCTTAACATAGTACGTGCAGCTTCAATCAAGGTTCTATTCTTTCTTTCAACTACCCCATTTTGATGAGGAATTCTTGGAGCTGAGTATTGTCTGGTTATTCCTTTTTCAGTACAAAAGTCATTCAAAACTGCATTCTTGAATTCAGTTCCATTGTCTGACCTTATAGCCCTCACTGGATACTTGGAATCCAACTCAATTAACTTGATGTGATCAATCACCAGTTGTGGAGTCTCATCTTTAGAATTCAGGAACAAAACCCATGTGTACTTTGAAAAATCATCAACAATCACAAGAGCATATCTTTTCTTTGACATAGACATCACATTCACTGGACCAAATAGATCCATATAAAGTAACTGTAAAGGATCAGTTATTGAAGATATATCAGTGCTTTTGTGAGTTGCCCTTTTTAGTTTGCCTTTTTGACAGGCATCACATAGTCCTTCCTGTGTGAATTCCATAGGGGGTAAACCTCTCAACATTTCCCTTTTAACCAAATAATTCATTGTTTTGAAATTCAGGTGAGAAAGTTTCTTGTGCCATAGCCAGCTTTCATCTGTGGATGCTTTAGAAAAGAAGCAATTGATTTCTTGAGTGCTTCTAGTGTTCATGTTGGCTACATACAAGTTTCCTTTTCTGACTCTCGTCAGAGATGGTTGTTCATTTCTTTTGTGTGAAATCAGACAATTCATTTTGTTAAAGTGGACTTCAAATCCCTTGTCACAGAATTGACTGATGCTGAGCAAATTATGCTCAAGTCCTTTTACAACGGACACTTCTTCAATGATAACATTTCCAGCTTTAAGTCTGCCATATCCATCAGTTCTACCTTTGCTGTTATCTCCAAAGGTAACTACTGGGCCGGCCTTCTCCACCACATTTGTCAGCAGGGTTCTGTCTCCAGTCATATGCCTTGAACATCCACTGTCCAAGATCCAGGTTACTCGATCAACCTGTTCAATACCCTGCAATGACAAATGAATTAAACCTTCTTCGGGACCCAAATTTGATTGGGTCCTGCGTATTTAAAGTATTGACCTTTATCAGGCAAAACAACATTTTTAATTTTAACATCTTTAGTCAATAAACATTTAACCTTATAACAGATTTGAAAATCTTTTGTTTTATCTTGGGTATCCATGTTTCTCTAGCAGCAATAACACTTGTGTCATTGACTGGACATTTGACCTGGTAAACATTCTTGGTAACCTTTTGTTTAGTCTTAGGTGCAAATGTCTCTCTCCTAACTTGAGGAGGAAAAGCAGTCTTTGATCGAACATTATTGTTCCTGTTCATGTGCTGTCGAGGAGCATTCTGTTTAACACATGCATAATTACCATTAAAATAAGCATGCATACTGTTAAAAGCACAAGACATACAATTGATAACACCACATGCTTTATGATTAGAATCAATGGTAGGCATGGTATTTTTCTATTTCAACTTATTACTACCTAATCCAGTACTAGCTGATTCAACAACTTTGACTGGTACTTTAGGTACATCTTTCTTGGATGAAACATTTGGTGTATTAGTCTCCTCAACTGATTTAGCCTTAACAAAGACTGTGACATTTTTCTTGGATGAAACATTCTTTGTATTAGTGTTCTTAACAGTTTTATCCTTAACAGATTTATCCTTAACAAAGATTGTGCCATTGCACTATCCTCATTTCTCATTTCTTCTTGGATAACCATAGAAAGAATATCTGGTGGGCCAGCATCAGATTTTTTAAACAGAGGTTCTTTAACATTTTTGAGCACATGTGGTATTCCCCTTTCTTTAGCACTAACAGGGTTAGGGGAATTTATGCCCAACGATCCAACAGCTTCATTGTAACCATACCCTATACCTTTTGTTCGTTCTACAACTTGATTGTTAAAGAACTCTTTGGAAACTTTAACCGAATTATAACAAGCCCTGACCAGTGTTTCAAGTTCAGTAATTCTAGCCATTTGTTTGCCTACAACTTCTAGAATAGCTTTCTCCTTTTTATAAAGCATTGTTATTTCATCTCTTTGTTGATCTTGATTAATATACACCTTTTTCAATTCTGATACTTCATTGCCAAGATTAGTGCTTAACAGATCTAGTCTTCTATAATCAGTTTTTGCATTATCTAAGGAATTATAAAGACTACGAATCAACCCAGGATCAGCAACAATTACCTGTTTGCTAAGATGATCAGATGCTTGATCATTTGCCATCAACGCAGATTTCCATATTCCTCATCTTCGTTGTCCGTGTCATCCCAACTCTTACCAGCCGCAACATAGGCTTTTCCAGGTTTCTTCTTCTCAGCAGCAAAATCTCTTCTTTGAGTTTGCTTGGGTTTCTGACATTCAGTGGCAAAGTGCCCTAATTCATTACAGTTGAAGCAACGAATCTTGCTTCTGTCAACAGATCCAGTTTTGTATCCTCCCCTGTTACTAGAGGAAGAAGAGCCTCCTCTTTGGAATCTGTTATTTGACTTAAACCTGTACTTTGGATTTCTTCTGAATCTGAAGTTGCCAAATTGTCTTACCATCAATGCCAGGGATTCATCTTCCAGTTGATCTAACTCTTCCAATGAATAGAAATCTCCACCATCCTGAATAGGTGGTGTTTGACCAAGTTCTACTTCAGTCTTTTCCTTGTCTGAGCTGTAAGGTAGAACAACCTTAGCTTCCACTTCCTTAGGTGCCTCAACTACAAGAGCTGTAGATGAACTTGGCACTCTTCCTTTACCAGAGACCTCCCTCTGCTGTACTTGTTCCAGTTCATAGGTTTTCAGAACACCAAACAATCTGTCAAGAGCAATCTTATTCAAATCTCTTGATTCTCTGATGGCTGTTATCCTATGTTCAAGATGAGTGGGCATTGTCAACAAAAACTTCATATTAATCTCCTTCTATGTATATTGCTTGCCATTGACTTGCAAGTTGTTGATAATTTTGTTATACCTTTCAAACACTTCCTGAATGCCTTCATTAGGGCCAGCTCTAAAGTGTTCATACTCAGAGGTTAAAATCTGAAGTCTGTTTTCCCTGACTTCATCAGTTCCTTCATTGATAGTCTCAATAGTTTCCCACATGTGTTTTGCAGTTTTACAATTTATCACATGACTGTACATCACAGGATCCAGGGAATCTATTAAAATAAGTCTCAAATTCTTATCTAGTCCCGCGTCCTCTTTTTCAGCAAGAGTAAAAGAATCAGCATGCTTTGGAACAGATGTTGCAGGTGATACTACAATTCCTCCAACAATAGATTAAGATATATGTTCTTTTGGAATTATAGGTCCATTCTGTAGAACACCCAAATATTTAAAATTTGCGACATCAAGAAACAACTCCATTTTATTTTTCCACATTGTATAATTGTCCTTGTTAAACATGGGAATTTTAACAATGCTTTTTGACGACATGATAAATTTTTAAGTGAGTTAAAAATTCGAGATAGATTTTTAGCGGAATAAAATTAAGATCTTGATTTGTATATCAATCAATAGGCTCTGATGCCAATTGTTAGGTCCAATATGTTTGTAGAAGGGGAGGTTGAATACAAACAGTACTGTTTAATCGAAATTTGTCCGGATAATTTAATTTATATTTTGACAAATTTGAGCGGAATTAAATGAAACAAAATTCAAGTTGAATATAAAATTATATTAACTTGAGGGGTTTGTTACAAATACAGTACAGAATTTATATCTAGTTAATAAAAACAAATTAGAAAATTCGACATGAATTTTTCTAGATTTGTTAATAAAAATCAAGATATAGATTAGGAGTAAAAACTCGCTAATAGTACAAGAGTATCAAGTAAACAAGTTCTATCGGATCAGATATTAAAAATAAGATGAACTTGATTTTCTATGAATTTTTTCTTTCTTCTTGTGCTGTGTTCTTGATGAGAGAGAAGAGAGCAATCTGATTTGAATGTAATATTTTGATCTGTGTATGTTGTCTTCTGTCGTCTGTCTTTATTTATATCATTTACTGCCTCTTTATCTTCAAATATAACTGTCAAGACAATAGGCAATACAATCTATTCTTCCAGGACAATCAATTTTGTACTGCCAAGACAATAGGCAATACAATCGTCAAGACAATCAGGTTCTTCCAAGACAATGGGCAAGACAATCAAATTCTGAGATCTTTGTCTTGCTTTATCAAAAATTATCAATCTGTCTGAAGCTTTTTCTTTTTGATCATTATCAAGACAATCTAATTTGAACTGTCAAGACAATCGTCAAGACAATCAAATCAGATTTTTATTCTACTTTTTAAAAGCTTTTCAGAAATTATCATTACCAAGACAATCGGCAAGACAATCAGAGATTGTCTTGCTTTACTGATTTTCTTCTTCAAGACAAATAGTGATTGTCTTGTTTCTCTAGATTCCTTCTCCAAGACAATCGGCAAGACAATCAGGGATTGTCTTGCTAGTTCATTTTTCAGATTTAAATTAAAATTGATTAATAAATAATCATTTTAATTTATTCTTACTTAAATAATTAATCAGATTTAATTAATCTAATAATTAATTTAATTAAAGAATTAATTCAAGATGAATTAATTAATTAATTAAATTGACTACTTGATTTAAATTAATTAAAGAAGAATAATTATATATCCTTGGATTGTCTTAATTCTTTTCTGAATCACTGAAAGTAATAAAGGAATACCACTGAATATTTTGTTGACGTTCCATGCACGGTCTGGTTCATGAACGACTAACTTCAATGACTGTCCTTTAATTTTCACATTAAAAATGTGATTCATTTTTCTTCTCATTTCTTTCTCCTTCTTGTAGTTCACTGTATACTGTCTGAACCTGTCACTCTAGAAATCTCTGTCTTAGAAATAAATCCACTTCTTTGATGCTATACTGAGGCTTGATCAGCAATCTGAGCTTCTTCCAGTGTAAAACATCAAAACTATAGATTGACTTTAGGGTTTTTCTTCTGACAGATAGTACCTCCTGAGATTCCTGTGACAGTTAAAGTTATTTACTTATTACACTCTAAGCTTAAGTTGAGTTGAGTCCTCGAACTACAAATAGGCTGTGTCATATGCCTTTCAGAAACTTATGATAATCAATCACAATTTATCTCATGTGCATGTGCATATGCTTCTATAATCAAATTTAATTTAGTGTAATCCATTTTATTTGTTATAACCTATCGTACTCTACATCGCCGTGGGATTCCGGAATATTACCCGAAAGTCCCATTATATGATTCGAAGACCTCCAATGTATGACGCGAAGGTCCCACTATATGATTCGAAGACCACTTATATATTTCCAAGTACAGACAATGGTCATAACACCTTTTATTTGTCTCACATATGCATACATTCAAGTACAACATGATAGACAACAATCACTTAAGATCACACCCATGATATATAATTATCAGAGTATCAAGTAAATTCAACCATTCAACTATACATAAAACTATTCCGATAATCATGCATTTAACATGCAATTAATTAAACCATGAATAGTACATCACAAATGTAGAATAACCGTAGCACGTAATCATGTAATCACATTTGTATAATAATTATAACAAAACAACTTTCATTTATTTGCAATCACATTCGATAGGTTTATCCAAACCTTTGACAATATCCTTGTTAATACCTTAAAATTTTTTGATTAAATTAAAATCTAGCTGTATTACAATACATTCCCTTGTAGCTTTTATTATTCGATAGGTTTATCCAAACCTTCTAAAATATCATTATAAAAACCTGTAAAATTTTTGATCAAATAACAATATAGCTATATTACAATTTTTTTTAAAGTTGGAGCGTTTAAACACATGTAAAAGATCCATGGAAATTATTAAAACAATGTTTATCATTATATTAAAATGTATGTATGTACTTTTTCTAAAATTAAATAATTAAATTAAAATAAATGAATAAGAAAAACTAAGAAAGGCATATCTTATATAGTAGAAGCTCGATAAATGAATAATTACGTCAAATGAATAATATTTTTCATTCCCAACTTGGTATAATGTGATAAATGAAGAATCTCGCCAAATGCATTAATGAATTAATTCTTAAGGAGTCTTTAAAGACCTCATGTGAATAAAAAATGAATAATTACTAATTTGAAGCAAATTTTTTTCATAATATATATCATTTAATAAAAAATATCCGTATACATACATACATACATACATACATACATACATACATATATATATATATAGAGAGAGAGAGAGAGGTGCCACTACAAGAAAACCTTAATCAGACAACACCTATCAGACAACGTAAACTGGAAAAAGCGTTGCCCAAAATCAACAGACAAGTGTTTTAATTTTTTTTTTAAAAACATTGTCTGATCCAGCCTTCAGACAACGGGGTTTTGACAATTTAATTCCGTTGTCTAACAAATTGAATCAGACAAGTGTTTTGTTTTTCAAGGTGTTGTCTGAAGAGACTTCAGACAATGTTATAATTACCGTTGTTTTTTTGATTTGATTTGAGTTGGCTCAGACAACGGTTTATAATTGTGTTGTGCAAACGAGTTGATTCAGACAACGGTTTACAAAATACCATTGTTTGAAGAAAGTTCAGACAATGTATCAATTACCGTTGTTTGTCTGATTTGAATAGACAAGTGTTTTTTTTTTATTGTGTTGTGCAATAGAGTTGGTTCAGACAACGGTTTGCAAATACTATTGTTTGAAGAGACTTCAGACAACGGTATTATGCTAGTGTTGTGTTTATTTAATCATGTATCAGACAATTGTTTTAGGATAAAAACCGTTGTCTGAATCACTGTACAAAATTAAAAAAAAACCACAGTAGCAGCCAATCCTGGACAATATATCCAACATACCAAACCAACGAAGAAAGAATTGCCATGTCAACAAAACACTAATTGAAATAAACACAAATCAAATTACAAACTTCATGAAAATCAAAGAAACACAAATCAAATTACATTATGAGAGTTGAATTAGTTCCTCTAGATCATCTCGCATGTAGCTAGTCATGTCGTCATCAAGTAAATCAACATCCGGTAAATTGGGCACAAAGAACTCATTCTCAAGTTCTACTTCGACAGATCCCTCATTCTCATCTTCGCTATCTTCGTAGTATTTTTTTTGGGGAAATTTCAACACCACGGACCATAATTTTTCAAGAGGGTCGTCGATGTAACAAACTTGTTTAACATGTTTCGCCAACACAAATGGATCATTCAAAAACCCCAACCTATTCAAATTAACCAATGTATATCCCAACTCATCAACCTTAATCCCTTTGTTCATATCTACCCACTTACAACGAAAAACAGGGACCCTAAAGCTATTATAGTCCAACTCCCATATACTTTAAATAACCCCGTAAAATGTATGTGAAGTATGTTCAATGTTGTTACCCTTAGCTTGCACAACCATTGTATTAGCATCCACACACACACCACTGCATTGAACTTGACGCGTATCATCCCGATCCTTGGTACTGAATGTAGACCCATCTATTCTGTAGCCGTTGAATGTAGGCACCTCCTTGTTGGGCCCATCTGCAATCCACCTTATCTCTTGGGGTACCTCCTTTTCATTTTGCAAATCTGAAGCAATCTTCAAAATACAAAAAAACAAATTGCAAACTCATTCATCTGAGCTAAGGAATTCTAAAAATTGCACAAGCCTATTGAGTTGTAAAAACTGCAAGTTTAAAAGTTACAATTAACTCTCCTCGCAAATAAGTTTAAATATTAATTTATACTAGTTTCATGGGGCATAAAGATCAAAATAGCAGGCACAGCCTAATTTTCATACCCTCTTAAAATCAAGGTGGTTCAGACGTCTGTAATGGTCCTCAAGCCCGAGTTCTGGGTACTGGTCAATATAGTAGTGATCTACTAAGATCTCCAAACAAATTAATTTTTTATTTTTTGAAAATTTGGGAATATCAATATATTAGATATATCTTAACATCCGTACGGTTGGATCGTCGAGAAATAGTTTTTAAAAAATAGAAACAATAATCAATGACAAAACACGAGTTACCGGTACTGGTCAATATAGTAGTGATCTACTAAGATTTCCTACCAAATTAATTTTTTATTTATTGAAAATATTGTAATATCATTCAATTAGATATATTTTAATAGAAAGCTAGTTAATTTAATATTTCACAAATAAAAATTATTTAAAATAGTTAATAAAAAATATTACTTTATAAACGATTTCATTTTCGTTTCCCTCTTCTATTTTCCCTCCTATGTTTCATCCAACAAACCCAAATTTTCTTGAAATTTCACTTCCCCCCAAACCCACATTTCACTTCCCCCTTTCTGTTTCAAAAGGCCTCTTTGTACTCTATCAGTCTATCTCTATATCTTTCGCACACACAAACTCACGCCCATCTCACTACCCTATCCCATCTCACCATCTTCGAATACCAAACCAAGTTTATGAACTCACCGTTCCTAACACAACCTCTATCTCAAATTTCAAAATTCCTAGCTCGAAATCACAGCTCAGTTTGTTCATCGAATCTCCAATCTCAGGTTCGATTCAGTCAATAAGCGACTTTGATATTAATTGGTGAGTGGTATTCAATTAGCAAGTATCAATTTATAATTTGTTCATCATTCTCCCATACGCTTGAGTTTCAATTTTTAATTTCCAGTTTTTAATTAGTAATTTATAATTTGATTATAGTTTTTAAATTTGCATTTATCAATACTAGATGATATGGGCTCTCTTGTTGCAGCAGTTGGTCAAGACCTTAGGTATTGGGAGTTGAAGATCTATTTGCTTTCTCTATGAGATGGGACATGGTATGAACTACTTGTTCGAACAAACATTTCTTTTATAGAGTTGCATTATATTACTTATGTGCTTATTTCTCATGATGTGCCTCTTGCATATATGAATGTCCACTATTACTATCAATTTTATCACAGATCGAGATAAAGAGTTCTGAATCCTATTCCGGACAACCAAAAGTTTTTGATAATATCTCACTTTGTACAGTATTAAATATTGTTCATATTTGTTTATTAATATTTTATCTCCATTCTTCAAGTTAGATTCAGTATTAGCATCAAGACATTGTTTTTTGTAGCCACATTTGGCAAGTCATGCCTCAGTTGACGATCACTTATGAAAATAAATGAGCATTCAGTTCCCCACTATCCTTTTTTTGGATTTTAGCCTTTTGCATTCTACAGTATATGTTTTTTTTGGTAAAAGCAGCCTTAATTTTTGTTGCTTCTTTAAAAACATAAGTATCATGGTATAGTTTTTAGAACTTGCTAGTATTTGTAGACTGACAACAAAAGAATCTCCTGTACATGCATATGACACTATCAATAGTTATATAGCTTCCTTAGTCCTCTTATGCAGCAATATGAATTGATCTTTTCTTCCAGGATTTTTGAAGGATCTTACTCGAATAGAAAAGGAAAAGAATATTTGGCCCAGTCCTGAAATCTCCTGTACTGGATTGTCTGTGATTCTATCATCTGGTATATCAGTTTTTCATAATTGTGTAAAGGAACATACAGAAGTTAAAAAAAGTGTCTTAGTTATGTTTATATGTTGCAGACTAGAGCATCTCTGCAACTCATTCATCAGATGATTCAATTTTCTATACTATTGCAGGAGAAATGGTTGTTGGGCCCAGGAAAACCCCCTGTTTATGGATGAAATTTCAACAGGACTTGCAAGTCTGCTGTTGCTATGAAAAATTAAAGATTCATTCTTATATGTCCTATGCAGCAGATGAATTTCAAGCATAGCACATCTAGTTACCAAGCACACTTTAGCAGATTTTAAAATTTGATTCATGATTCAGTATGGCTCATTTTATCTTCTCTCCATGTTTAACATGACAGGGACATTTTCAAAAAGAAGTTGTGCAGGTGGGAAGAGTAGTGTACATTATTTTGCAAATTCCAAGCAGTCACCAGCTAGTACCATACTTTCTTGACATGATACCTTTCTTGACATTGATATGCTTTATCTAATTCTTGTGCAGAATGCTAATCCAGCAGCTAGAGTGAGTGTGAAATTGGTTTCTAAAGCGGGTGTTGGTGTCTTTAAATCTCCTTTGCCAGAGCTGCAGTGTCTTAAAACTCTTGAAGTTGCCTTCTATCGAGCATTAGTAGGGTAAATGCAAGTAATGTCCATCCACTGGGAGTATCACCATATGCCTGACCTACTCTGCAACAATCTAGGCATCCTCGGCTTCAATTTGCTCACTGCAGACACTACCTTGAAATATTTAGTTCTAGTATGATTTTGTCCTTTTGTTTTAGTTTTGTGGACAAGATGTCTATTTGTAATTTTGTTAATATTTGGATTTTTTTGTAAATGTTCTGATTTTGTATTTTTATTTTGGTAAAGCATTGTTTATGAATAAAAAATGGAAAATAGTGTGTGATTTCCTTTCAGACAAGTGTTTATTCAATTACAACCATTGTGTGATTTCTTTTCAGACAAGTGTTTATTCAATTAAAACGATTGTGTGATTTGTTTTCAGACAAGTGTTACTTCAATTAAAACCATTGTGTAGCATCCCAAACAACAACGGTTTCTAAACCATTGTGTTGTTGTTTCTGGATATTAGACAACGGCGTCTAGAGATGATAGCGTTGTCTCTCGCTCTAACACACAACAGTTTTCATACCGTTGTCTGAGGTGCGTATCAGACGACACCCCGATAGACAACGGGGTTTGCAGGTATCAGACAACGGATAAAATCCGTTGTTAGACTTGAAATTCCTTGTAGTGTGCTCAAATGAGACCACTCTTATAATGAGACTCTCTCTTATAATGAGTCCATTTAATATTTCATCTATTCTAAAGGGCACCGCCTGGGGCACCCAATACGAAAAAGTCTTATAATTCTACCCTCTATTCATTCATCAAAAAAAATTAAAAGAAATTAAAAAAACTGCTGCCATGTCATCATTTTTTTGATGAAGGGATAGATGGTAGAATTATAAGCCTTTTTTGTATTGGGTGCCCTGGCGGTGCCCTTTAAAATACAAGAAATATGGGGGGACTCATTATAAGAGAGGGTCTCATTATAAGAGGGGTCTCATTTGAGCCGTCCCCTATATATATATATATATATATATATATATATATATATATATATATATATATATATATATATATATATATATATATATATATATATACACACATACATTCTTATTAATAATCTCAAGTAGGTAGAAATAATCTTCAAATACAAAATACTTAATATATACATTTAATAAATGTATTCATATTATTAGAATATATGATAATAATTTTATGTTTTTCACTATTATCTTATAGATACATTCGAACATTAAATTGTAAAATAGTTTTATCACAAGAAAAAAAATAAAATTATTGACCAAAAGTATAAATATTCATTCATCAATAATTGAATAATATATTATTTTATCAATTATTAAATAATTTTACTAAATGAATATATTTTTTTTGATTTAAAGCTATTCATTTATCGAGGTTCTAGTATATATGAAATCAGGAGGTGGTGCATTGTTGTTTCTAAGACAAATGAACTCATGGGATATTTAAGCCGAGATTTCTATGATTACCCTGAGACTTGAAAGAACAAAATTAGCTATCATTTGCAGCGAAGGTTCACCATCTACTTGCAGCACTTTCGTCCCACTGGGAGGTTTTTGAACTTCTTTGATCTCCGTTTTGTTTAGTGGGAGACTGATGGCGTATGAAGGTGATGCGATTAGCCTATGCGGTGATCTAGAAGCTAGTGGATCGGCTTCTTATATTTCTCCTCCAAACTCAAGGATAAATTCTGTACCTGATCCAGTCTTGATCCATAGAAAAGCTACGTAATGATGATGCCGTTGGCTTGAAGTTCGTCTTCAGAGAGGCCTTGTAGTTGATCATATCCGGGCCTATCTAACCAGACAACTTTGCTAATGACCTCACGGAATGTTCCAGCCCTTTCATAAATAATGATCAGTATGAACTATGACGTTAGGTAGCACCATCCCTCTAGTACTTGACTTTCTCTGTATATGAGGCATTTTTTGATCAATACCATCTAGGAAACTTAGTGAAACTTCTTTGGATCTGGTGCTAGAACGGTGTGAGCCAGCTATTTTTTGCGTTAGTGCCATTTATGATAGACTTAATAGTGATAGACAGTGATTTTTTCTTTCTATATTTGGGTTAATATGTGATGATTTTTTTTATATAAAAATGAACATAAATATGTGGTTCTTGCATATCAATCAGCTGTGGTAATCTGAAATTATTTTCAGCTTGTTTAACCAAATTTGTAGGGAAAATTTCAAGGACTGTATTTAATATAGATTGTATTGGATCCGTTTTGATTTTGAAAATCAAAGGATTTTTAATTATGGATTTATGAATCTTCTAAAAATATTATTTTGGAGATGCTAAAGAAATGTAAAGTGGGTATTTGGTTACGTTTTTCTTTATCTTTGCCTTGCAGTAAATGTTATTATTGAAACAGATTTACAAAATTTACTTCAAATTAATAATATCTTTGGAATTTATGCACAATTATTATAAATGTGAAATATCTTTTACCATCTACTAAATTTCAAATATTATTATTTTCTTAGAAATCATTATCTTTAATTTGGATGTCACCGGATTTTTAGAACTTCGGATAAATTAATTCAATACCACCAATCTTTTGAAGATATTTAAAAGCATTATTGATTTTAAAATTTCTTATATTCTTCAAAATTCTCATTGAATAACAGTATTTTTACGAACAAATAATTTCTGAATTATATAATTTAAAAAATTCAAAATATTCTTAAAAAGTTAATTGAAAATATAGCATAAGTTTGAAATAGACTAGAGAAAAGAAAAGCAAGAAAAGAAAATTTTGAATATGTAAGTGAATATGTGGGAAACAATGTTTATCATTATATTAAAATGTATGTATGTACTTTTTCTAAAATTAAATAATTAAATTAAAATAAATGAATAAGAAAAAAAAATAAGAAAGGCATATCTTATATATAGTAGAAGCTCGATAAATGCATATTCGATAAATGAATAATTACGTTAAATGAATAATATTTTTCATTCTCAACTTGGTATAATGTGATAAATGAATGAATCTTGCCAAATGCATTAATGAATTAATTCTTAAGGAGTCTTTAAAGACCTCGTGTAAATAAAAAATGAATATTTACTAATTTGAAGCAATTTTTTTTCATAATATATATCATTTAATAAAAAATATACATATACATACATACATGTGTGTGTGTGTATATATATATATATATATATATATATATATATATGTGTGTGGTCAAATGAGACCCCTCTTATAATAAGACTCTCTCTTATAATGAGTCCCCTTCATACTTCATCTATTCTAAAGGGCCCTGCAAGGGGCACCCAATACGAAAAAGTCTTATAATTCTACCCTCTATTCATTCATCAAAAAAAATTAAAAAAAAATTAAAAAAACTGTTGCCATGTCATTATCTTTTTTTTTATATTTTTTTTTTGATGAATGGATAGATGGTAGAATTATAAGCCTCTTTTGTATTGGGAGCCCCTGGCGGGACCCTTTATAATACAAGAAATATGAGGGGGACTCATTATAAGAGAGGGTCTCATTATAAGAGGTCCCCTATCGTCTATGTATTTATATATGTGTATATATATATATATACATATATACATACATAGACGCTAAGTATTTCATACACACATTCTTATTAATAATCTCAAGTAGGTAGAAATAGTCTTCAAATACAAAATACTTAATATATACATTTAATAAATGTATTCATATTATTAGAAATATATGATAATAATTTTATGTTTCTCACTGTTATCTTATAGATACATTCGAACATTAAATTGTAATATTGTTTTATCACAAGAAAAAAAAATAAAATTATTGACCAAAAGTATAAATATTCATTCATCAATAATTGAATAATATATTATTTTATCAATTATTAAATAATTTTACTAAATGAATATATTTTTTTGATTTAAAGCTATTCGTTTATCGAGGTTCTAGTATATATGAAATCAGCAGGTGGTGCATTGTTGTTTCTAAGACAAATGAACTCATGGGCAATTTATAGAGATGTTGCCATCGATTTTGAATTTTATAGTATTATTAACAATTAATATTATTTTATATTATTTTATTTTATTATTATTATTTATTTTTTTAAACGATCCAGCCCATTCGATTTTTATTATTAATCAATCAAAAGCTTATCTTACTTGTCGACCAAAGTAACTCAAGTTTTTACACTAATCTAGCCACTCCACCACGTGATGTATTGTACCATTTTCTCTAAATCTATTTTAAATCATTTTAATTTTTTTTTTAATTTTTTGATTTTAATTACTTTCTTATCTATATAAAATAGATGATCTATAATTAGTTTTAGTTTTTTTTAATAAAATGTTGTACTCATTTTTCTCGTTTAACAACTACACTTTTTGATCAACCAACCCCTGCATGTTCGTAAAATAGAAGCGGATGTGGATGGACATGGATGGTAAATAAAATTGTTACAATTATACATAAGCGAAAAAAAATGGTGAAAAAATGGTGCAATTTATTTATTAAGAGTACTGTTATCGTCAGATACATGTAGTACAGTGTCTATACGATTAAGATTACTCTAATCTTCTTTAAACTTCAATACTACTGAGACATAGGGGTTTAGACAAGTTATAGTCCACACCCGCCTCTTTCATCTGCTCTATCTCTGGACCATCCGTATGCGCGTTTACAGCAAATATAGGAATGTGCAACTCATAATTTGCTTCTTCTTCTCGAATTCTCCGCGTTGCTTCGATGCCATCCATGACTGACATCTAATCAAACATTAACACCATTGTTAGATTATGTTGTGTGTGTGGTGATGAATTTGTACAGAAAATAAAATAGTATTAAAAGGCTAGTAGTTACCTGGCAATCCATGAAATTGCAGTCGTAGGACAGGGAATGTGGAGTTCCGGAGGTCTTCTGATCCTCGAGGGCTTTGGCGACAGCCTGGAAAGCTTCCTGTCCATTGGTTGAGGTTTCGATGGTTGGCCCGATACTTTTTCTCACTGAAAGGTTTTTCAAATTCTCCGATCTCTGTTTTGTTTAGTGGGAGACTGATGGCGTCTAGATGTGATGTGATTGGCTTAGGTGGGGAACTAGAAGCAAGTGGATCTGACATATTTAATAGGAAAAAAAATATTGGTTTGATCTTTCTCTGTTGGGGTTAACATATCATGATTTTTTTTGATTAAACTGAACATCAAGAGGTAGTTCTTGAATATAAATCGGCAAACAACGATAACCTGAGAGTATTTTCAGAATGTTGAACCAAATTTATAGGAAAATTTTTAAAGAATGTATTTAATATAGATTGTATTGGATCTGTTTTGATTTTGAAAATCAATGGATTTTTAATTATGGATTTTATAAATCTTCTAAAAATATTATTGTGAAGATGCTAAAAAGATGTGAAGTGGATATTTCGTTACGTTTTTTTTTATCTTTGCCTTGCAGGAAATGTTATTATTGAAACAGATTTTCAACGTTTACCTCAAATTCATAATAATCTATGGAATTCATGCACGATTTTTATAAATGTGAAATATCTTTTACGATCTAATAAATTTCAAATTTTATTGTTTTTTTAAAAATCATTAGCTTTATTTTGGATGTCACGGAACTTTTAGAAATTCAAATAAATTAATTCAGTATCACTAATCTTTTGAAGATATTTAAAAGTATTATTGATTTTAAAATTTCTTATATTCTTCAAAATTCTCATCGAACAACATTCTTTTTACGAACAAATACTTTCTGAATTATAAAATTTAAAAAGATTCAAAATATTCCCAAAAAGTTAATTGAAAATATTGCATAAGTTTGAAATAGATTAGAGAAAAGAAAATTAAAAAAGGAAATTTTGAATACGTAAGTGATATCGTGATTGGTGTATGCCCAAATTTAAGATAAAAATGTGATGTTTTTTTTATTTAAAAGTGGAATTCACTATATTGATATTTTCCTATCCAAGTATTTATTCAAATTTTCTCAAATGAAAATAATCATTTTCGTGTAAGTAAAATAAGGTAATTTAAGTGATATAAATTATTTTGAAAAACGTCTTTCAAAAAATCAATTTAAAAAATAAGAGTGTGACACCTATGTACCTTATCACATTAAGAAAATTAACTAATTAATCAATACATTAATAAACATAAATAATTAGAAATTGTTCAATTTACAAATTAACTAATAATATCCACCGAATGCCATAAAATATATTATTCAAAATTTGACAAGCGCAAGTCAAAATTCAACTACATTTATATACGTAAATGCTGAGAAGGAGGGAGTTTGGGGTACCAAATGACCGACCTCTGACTTAAATCTAGAACTATGATTCTAAACTCGAAACGTAGCAAAAGTCTAATTTTAAAAATACTTGAATAATTATTTACGATTTTTATTAGTTGTATCTCAGTTAGCATAGATCATCACTAATTCCACTTAACAAGATCAGAAATATATGATAATCAATCAGAAATTATTTTATTTACCTATGCACATCCTTCTGTAATCAATTTTTTTATTATAATCCATTTTATTTGTTGTAACTTAGCATACTCTATATCGTCCCGGGATTCAAGTATGTGACCTAAAAGTCCTGCTTTAAGGTTCGAAGACCTCCAAAATAGGACCTCAAGGTCCCACTATATGGTTTGAAGAACTTTGATTTATTTGCGAGTACATATATATGAGGGTCACAACGCCTTTTATTTATCGGGTTAATTATCAATTAACTCACTTATTTTGCTCTACTATATAAAGTGGACCACCGACGAAATTTTGTTCTCATTTAAGTCACTCGACACAATTTGAAAAACAAACGTTAAAAGAAATGTTTTTCGTAAATTCTGTGATGTGGACTTGAATGGCACTTGACGTGGACTTGTCCACATGGCAAGGTGATGATAACGTTTTAGGATAATATGCTACCAATGAAATTAATTCAAAAAAAGTTATAGAGTTAAAGGTTGAATTCGAATGTAAAGGAAAGTGGGTATGTAGAACCCTAAAAACTTGATGTAATAAGTATATATAGAAGTAGGTTGAGAGTTGAGACTGAGTTGACATTCTTTGTAAAAAAATTATCCAACTTAATTTTTTTCCATTTTACTAAAATTTAACTAAATATAACTTAATTCGGAATGAGGGATTTACATGAGACCAAAATTTGTCGATGATCTACTCGATACATTAGAATAAAACAATTGAGTCAATTGACAATTAACCCTTTATTTATCTCACATGCATGCATTCAAGTCTAACATGATAGAAAACAAGCATTTAAGATCATACCCCATATATAATTAACGAGTTCCAAGTAAATTCAAGTATATACAAAATTATTCTGATAATCATTTAACAAGCAATTAATTAAAATATGAATAGTAAATCACAAATATAGAATAATTACAGCAGATAAATCATGCAATTACCTTTGAAAAACAATTATAAAATACAAGTTCCATTTACAGGGCAAATTATTATTTATTATTCCCTTGTAGCCATTATTATTAGATAGATTTATCCGAACTTTCTATGTTAGTCACAGAGGCATGTCTGTACTTATCTATATAACAAGCCTAGTTGATCATAGTAATATTTTGTATTACTATATGACCCCTTAACTGAGAAACCCCTTAGTTAGTTTTCGGTCGTGTATTTGTACTTAGTAATATGCATCAAATTCAATTGTGAATTGTACAAATTAGTCATATAATAATGATTGAAAGAAGATCCTTGGATCATGCCTCAAGGTTGAAGAAGAAGGCTACATAATAAACATAGTTGAAGTTTGAAGAATGAAGAAAATTGCCTAAGTACAAATTCGAGAAGTAAACTTTTTCTATTAGAGAAGTCAAGGATTCGACATCTCAAGGATTCGATATGTCAAAGACTCTATTCATTATCTCAAGAAGTCAACCATTCAAAGCTCCATTCGACATGTCAGGGACTTCACAAGTAAAAGACATATTCGATATCTCAAAAATGTCAGGAGTAATTCGATATCTCAAGGATTCTATAAGTCAAAGAGTATTTCGATATCTCAACTCTCAAGGATTCCACAAGTCAAAAGAGTAACTCGATATCTCAAGGATTCCAGAAGTGAAATGACTCAATCGAGAAGTTCATTCAATATCTCAAAAAGACTTGAACCAGAACTCAGAGATCTCTAGCAATTCAAAAGTAGTTCTCGAATTAAGAACTTATTCAATTCTCGAATGTTTCAAGGACAAATTTTAGAAGATTCTCATGACAGAAAATCATCATAAACCAAGGCACCTGTAGTGGTCCAATTGTTGCAGTTTGCACCTTGCAAGCCTATAAAGAATCTTGAAGAGAAATTCAAGATTTCAGAAGATTCTCATGATAGAAAATTACCACATACTAAGGTACCTGCAGTGGTCCAATTGTTGCAGTGCGCACCTGGAAAGCCTATAATGAAGCTTGGAGAGAAATTCAAGGAGAAACAACTAAAGAAGTGGTTCTGGTCAGTATGCAAAACAAGGAGAAATCACATGATACCAAGTTTCACCAAAATAGTATAGACAGGCTTAGCTCGTCACTTTGTCGATTACTAGTTTTACTAAAATGAGTTATGCACATGTTGTGTAAGTGCACAGACTCATATCTTTAGGTGTTAAGTTTTTCATTGTAATATTTTGAGTATTTCTCTCTGAGAAACAGAAGCTGAGAATGCATATTATATTCACAGTTTGTAGCACCTTCAAATCTAATACAACATTAGGTTTAAAGTGAGTTTGTGTGTTATTTATATTGCGCAATATCTTTCATTCAACATATATACTCAATCTACAATCATTCAACAGTTTTAAACAGTTAACACTTAGGGAAATTTGGAAAAGGGATTGTAATACATTCGACCCCCTACATTACAGTTAGTGTATTTCATACTCAACATTCTACAATATCCTTATTAATACAGTAAAAGTTTTGACTAGATTAAAGTTTTAGAAATTACAAAATTATTTTGCAATCTAGTTACTTAGCTATATTACAGTGCATTTCTTTTTAAAGTTGGAGTGTTTAAACACATATAAAAGATCCATGGAAATTAATAAAAAATGTTTATCATTAATAAAATATATGTATGTACTTTTTCAAATATAAAATAATTAAAAATAATTGAAACAAATAAATATGAAAATATGTTAAATAATATATGTTGTAACATAAGTTCATGTTGGGGTCTTCCTCTGACATCTTAAGGTTTCAGATGGACAAGTTACTTACCATGGTTTTAGAGCTCGGTTTAGGAGGGGTCTCAGGTTCGAGTCCCTCCACCCCAATTTATTTAATCATTATTTGTTGTCTTCATTATCTGTTATCTGGCGTTCCTTCTGCCGTCTGTCTGATCAATCGTAGTGAAACATACGATTGAGGAAGGGTGTTTGTCTATTGGGGACTTATTCTGACAGCTTAAGATTTTAGGTGGACTGGTTACTTAACAAAAAACTAAGAAATGCGTACCTATATATAAAACCAGAAGGTGGTGCATTGTTGTTTCTAAGACAAATGAACTTATGGGCTATTTATAGAGACGTTCCCATCGATTTTGAATTTTATTTTATATAATTATTTTATTTTTAAAACAATCCAGCCCATTCGATTTTTATTATTAATCGATCAAAAGCCCATTTTACTTGTCGGCCCAAGTAACTCAAGTTTTCACAATAATCTGGCCACGCCACCACCTGTCTTGTACCAATTTATTTAAATCATTTTAAAAATATTTTCTTTTGTTGTTTAATTTTGATTACCCTTTTATTTATATAAAATAAATGATCTAAATTTAGCTTGAATTGATTTTTTGAAAAAAAAAATTTACACTTATTTTTGTCATTGAACAACTACACTTTTTGATCATTTTAATAGCTAACATATATGTGAGTATATTTTTTTTTTAACTTAAGTTATTTAAAATTAGCCAAACAAACCTTGCATATCCCTACAATACAAGTGGATGGACATGACTGGTAAATAAAATTGTTGCACTTGAGAAAAAAAATGGTACAATTTATTAAGAATAATTTCCATAAATACAGAAAGATACAGATAAAATCAAAATGTGCCTATATGACTAAGATTATTTTAATCTTTTCTAAACTTCAAAATTGTTGAGAAATTCTACAAGTTTTATGGCATTTACGGATTGGGACAAGTCCTAGTCCATGCTGGCCTCTTTCATCTCTTGTATCTCCAGACCATCTGTATGTGCAATAACAATAAATATGGGAATGTGCAATCCATATATTTCTTCTTTCTCTCGAAATTTTCATATTGCTTCGTTGCCATCCATGACCTGCATATAGTCAAACATTAAACACCACTGTTAAATATGTATGTGTTTGTGGTAATTTAATTATACCTAAACCAAATAGTAATGTAATGTCAGTAATTAATTACCAGGCAATCCATGAAGATATATTCGTAGGGCAGAGAATTGTAGTTCCAGACGTCGAGGATTTTGGTGAGAGCTTCATGTCCATTATCCGAGATTTCTATGATTACCCTGAGTCATGAAAGAACAAAATTAGCTATCATTTGCAGCGAAGGTTCACCATCTACGTGCAGCACTTTCGTCCCACTGGGAGGTTTTTGAACTTCTTTGATCTCCGTTTTGTTTAGTGGGAGACTGATGGCATATTAAGGTGATGCGATTAGCCTATGCGGTGATCTAGAAGCTAGTGGATCGGCTTCTTATATTTCTCCTCCAAACTCAAGGATAAATTCTGTACCTGATCCAGTCTTGATCCATAGAAAAGCTACGTAATGATGATGTCGTTGGCTTGAAGTTCGTCTTCAGAGAGGCCTTGTAGTTGATCATATCCGGACCTATCTAACCAGACAACTTTGCTAATGACCTCACGGAATGTTCCAGCACTTGCATAAATAATGATCAGTACGAACTATGACGTTAGGTAGCACCATCCCTCTAGTACTTGACTTTCTCTGTATATGAGGGATTTTTTGATCAATACCATCTAAGAAACTTAGTGAAACTTCTTTGGATCTGGTGCTAGAACGGTGTGAGCCAGCTATTTTTTGCGTTAGTGCCATTTATGATAGACTTAATAGTGATAGACAATGATTTTTTCTTTCTATATTTGGGTTAATATGTGATGGTTTTTTTTTTTTATAAAAATGAACATAAATATGTGGTTCTTGCATATCAATCAGCTGTGGTAATCTGAAATTATTTTCAGCTTGTTTAACCAAATTTGTAGGGAAAATTTCAAGGAATGTATTTAATATAGATTGTATTGGATCCGTTTTGATTTTGAAAATCAAAGGATTTTTAATTATGGATTTATGAATCTTCTAAAAATATTATTTTGGAGATGCTAAAAAAATGTAAAGTGGGTATTTGGTTACGTTTTTCTTTATCTTTGGCTTGCAGTAAATGTTATTATTGAAACAGATTTACAAAATTTACTTCAAATTAATAATATCTTTGGAATTTATGCACAATTATTATAAATGTGAAATATCTTTTACCATCTACTAAATTTCAAATATTATTATTTTCTTAGAAATCATTATCTTTAATTTGGATGTCACCGGATTTTTAGAACTTCGGATAAATTAATTCAATACCACCAATCTTTTGAAGATATTTAAAAGCATTATTGATTTTAAAATTTCTTATATTCTTCAAAATTCTCATTGAATAACAGTATTTTTACGAACAAATAATTTCTGAATTATATAATTTAAAAAATTCAAAATATTCTTAAAAAGTTAATTAAAAATATAGCATAAGTTTGAAATAGACTAGAGAAAAGAAAAGCAAGAAAAGAAAATTTTGAATATGTAAGTGAATATGTGGGAAACAATGTTTATCATTATATTAAAATGTATGTATGTACTTTTTCTAAAATTAAATAATTAAATTAAAAAAAATGAATAAGAAAAAAAAATAAGAAAGGCATATCTTATATAGTAGAAGCTCGATAAATGCATATTCGATAAATGAATAATTACGTCAAATGAATAATATTTTTCATTCCCAACTTGGTATAATGTGATAAATGAATGAATCTTGCCAAATGCATTAATGAACTAATTCTTAAGGAGTATTTAAAGACCTCATGTAAATAAAAAATGAATATTTACTAATTTGAAGCAATTTTTTTTCATAATATATATCATTTAATAAAAAATATTCATATACATACGTACATACATAAATACATATATGTGTGTGTATATATATATATAGGGGGCTACTCCAATACAAACCTCCTTAAAATACAAACCTACAAACTAAGCATAATCTAATATTTCAAGCTAATCTAATGACCAAACTAGGGGTACCCCAATACAAAAAATGCTTAAAATAATTGGCTCTATCCAACAAAAAAAATAAATAAATAAAAAATAAATAAAAAAAAATTCACTGTTCACGTGATGACGTGGCAGTGGATTTCACTGGTTAACGGTGGTTCGCACCTTCTTGTACGGCGCTTCGCGCCTTTATCATTCTAAAGTTGTAAGGAATGGCAATCAATGGTAAAGACAATAGACGATTGACGGGTGTGTCGAGAGCCTTCGGCCCTCATGACTACCTAACTCATCCGTTTATTGTCTTAAATGCTTCGCATTTCCACGTCAAGTTCTTTTTTTTTTTTTATGGATAGAGGCAATTATTTTAAGCATTTTTTGTGAAGGTACCCTTGGCGGGAACCTTAGAATAAATGAAATATAATTAATTTAGTGTTGGTTTGAAGGTTTGTATTTTAAAAGTGGTTTGTATTTGAGCACTTGCCTATATATATATATATATATATATATATATAGGTGCTCAAATGAGACCCCTCTTATAATGAGACTCTCTCTTATAATGAGTCCCCTTCATATTTCATCTATTCTAAAGGGCCCTGCCAGGGGCACCCAATACGAAAAAGTCTTATAATTCTACCCTCTACTCATTCATCAAAAAAAAAATTTAAAAAAACTGCTGCCACGTCATTATCTTTTTTTTTTTATTTTTTTTTTTTGATGAATGGATAGATGGTAGAATTATAAGCCTCTTTTGTATTGGGAGCCCCTGGCGGGACCCTTTATAATACAAGAAATATGAGGGGGACTCATTATAAGAGAGGGTCTCATTTGAGTAGTCCCCTATATATATATATATATATATATATATATATATATATATATATATATATATATATATACATATATACATACAAAGACGCTAAGTATGTCATACATACATTCTTATTAATAATCTCAAGTAGGTAGAAATAGTCTTCAAATACAAAATACTTAATATATACATTTAATAAATGTATTCATATTATTAGAAATATATGATAATAATTTTATGTTTCTCACTGTTATCTTATAGAAACATTCAAACATTAAATTGTAAAATTGTTTTATCACAAGAAAAAAAATAAAATTATTAACCAAAAGTATAAATATTCATTCATCAATTATTGAATAATATATTATTTTATCAATTATTAAATAATTTTACTAAATTAATATATTTTTTTGATTTAAAGCTATTCATTTATCGAGGTTCTAGTATATATGAAATCAGCAGGTGGTGCATTGTTGTTTCTAAGACAAATGAACTCATGGGCAATTTATAGAGATGTTGCCATCGATTTTGAATTTTATAGTATTATTAAAAACTAATATTATATTATTTTATTTTATTATTATTATTTATTTTTCTAAACGATCCAGCCCATTCGATTTTTATTATTAATCAATCAAAATCCTATCTTACTTGTCGACCAAAATAACTCAAGTTTTTACACTAATCTAGCCACTCCACCACGTGATGTATTGTACCATTTTCTCTAAATCTAGTTTAAATCATTTTAATTTTTTTTAATTTTTTGATTTTAATTACTTTCTTATCTATATAAAATAGATGATCTATAATTAGTTTTAGTTTTTTTTAATAAAATGTTGTACTCATTTTGGTCGTTTAACAACTACACTTTTTGATCAAACAACCCCTGCATGTTCGTAAAATAGAAGCGGATGTGGATGGATGTGGATGGACATGGATGGTAAATAAAATTGTTACAATTATTCATAAGCGAAAAAATGGTGGAAAAATGGTGCAATTTGTTTATTAAGAGTACTGTTATCGTCAGATACATGTAGTACGGTGTCTATACGATTAAGATTACTCTAATCTTCTTTAAACTTCAATACTACTGAAAAACTCAACAAGTTTTGCGACATAGGGGTTTAGACAAGTTATAGTCCACACCCGCCTCTTTCATCTGCTCTATCTCTGGACCATCCGTATGCGCGTTTACAGCAAATATAGGAATGTGCAACTCATATTTTGCTTCTTCTTCTCGAATTCTCCGCGTTGCTTCGATGCCATCCATGACTGACATCTAATCAAACAGTAACACCATTGTTAGATTATGTTGTGTGTGTAGTGATGAATTTGTACAGAAAATAAAATAGTATTAAAAGGCTAGTAGTTACCTGGCAATCCATGAAATTGCAGTCGTAGGACAGGGAATGTGGAGTTCCGGAGGTCTTCTGATCCTCGAGGGCTTTGGCGACAGCCTGGAGAGCTTCCTGTCCATTGGTTGAGGTTTCGATGGTTGGCCCGATACTTTTTCTCACTGAAAGGTTTTTCAAATTCTCCGTCTGTTTTGTTTAGTGGGAGACTGATGGCGTCTAGATGTGATGTGATTGGCCTAGGTGGGGAACTAGAAGCAAGTGGATCTTACATATTTAATAGGAAAAAAAATATTGGTTTGATCTTTCTCTATTGGGGTTAACATATCATGATTTTTTTTAATAAAACTGAACATCAACAGGTAGTTCTTGAATATAAATCGGCAAACAACGATAACCTGAGAGTATTTTCAGAATGTTGAACCAAATTTATAGGAAAATTTTTAAAGAATGTATTTAATATAGATTGTATTGGATCTGTTTTGATTTTGAAAATCAATGGATTTTTAATTATGGATTTTATAAATCTTCTAAAAATATTATTGTGAAGATGCTAAAAAGATGTGAAGTGGATATTTCGTTACGTTTTTTTTTTATCTTTGCCTTGCAGGAAATGTTATTATTGAAACAGATTTTCAACGTTTACCTCAAATTCATAATAATCTATGGAATTCATGCACGATTTTTATAAATGTGAAATATCTTTTACGATCTAATAAATTTCAAATTTTATTGTTTTTTTAAAAATCATTAGCTTTATTTTGGATGTCACGGAATTTTTAGAAATTCAAATAAATTAATTCAGTATCACTAATCTTTTGAAGATATTTAAAAGTATTATTGATTTTAAAATTTCTTATATTCTTCAAAATTCTCATCGAACAACATTCTTTTTACGAACAAATACTTTCTGAATTATAAAATTTAAAAAGATTCAAAATATTCTCAAAAAGTTAATTGAAAATATCGCATAAGTTTGAAATAGATTAGAGAAAAAGTTAATCTAATACAACATTAGGTTTAAAGTGAGTTCATGTTGGGGTCTTCCTCTGACACCTTAAGGTTTCAGATGGACTAGTTACTTAACATGGTATTAGAGCTCGGTTTAGGAGGGGTCTCAGGTTCGAGTCCCTCCACCCCAATTTATTTAATCATTATTTGTTGTCTTCATTATCTGTTATCTGGCGTTCCTTCTGCCGTCTGTCTGATCAATCGTAGTGAAACATACGATTGAGGAAGGGTGTTTGTCTATTGGGGACTTATTCTGACAACTTAAGATTTTAGGTGGACTGGTTACTTAACAAAAAACTAAGAAATGTGTACCTATATATAAAACCAGAAGGTGGTGCATTGTTGTTTCTAAGACAAATGAACTTATGGGCTATTTATAGAGACGTTCCCATCGATTTTGAATTTTATTTTATATAATTATTTTATTTTTAAAACAATCCAGCCCATTCGATTTTTATTATTAATCGATCAAAAGCCCATTTTACTTGTCGGCCCAAGTAACTCAAGTTTTCACAATAATCTGGCCACGCCACCACCTGTCTTGTACCAATTTATTTAAATCATTTTAAAAATATTTTCTTTTGTTGTTTAATTTTGATTACCCTTTTATTTATATAAAATAAATGATCTAAATTTAGCTTGAATTGATTTTTTGAAAAAAAAAATTACACTGATTTTTGTCATTAAACAACTACACTTTTTGATCATTTTAATAGCTAACATATATGTGAGTATATTTTTTTTTAACTTAAGTTATTTAAAATTAGCCAAACAAACCTTGCATATCCCTACAATACAAGTGGATGGACATGACTAGTGGATGGACATGACTGGTAAATAAAATTGTTGCAATTATACTTGAGAAAAAAAATGGTACAATTTATTAAGAATAATTTCCATAGATACAGAAAGATACAGATAAAGTCAAAATGTGCCTATATGACTAAGATTATTTTAATCTTTTCTAAACTTCAAAATTGTTGAGAAATTCTACAAGTTTTATGGCATTTACGGATTGGGCCAAGTCCTAGTCCATGCTGGCCTCTTTCATCTCTTGTATCTCCAGACCATCTGTATGTGCACTAACAATAAATATGGGAATGTGTAATCCATATATTTCTTCTTTCTCTCGCAATTTTCATATTGCTTCGATGCCATCCATGACCTGCATATAGTCAAACATTAAACACCACTGTTAAATATGTATGTGTTTGTGGTAATTTAATTATACCTAAACCAAATAGTAATGTAATGTCAGTAATTAATAACCAGGCAATCCATGAAGATATATTCGTAGGGCAGAGAATTGTAGTTCCAGACGTCCTTTGATCTTCGAGGACTTTGGTGAGAGCTTCATGTCTATTAGCCGAGATTTCTATGATTATCCTGAGTCTTGATAGAACAACATTTGCAGCGAAGGTTCACCATCTACGTGCAACACTTTCGTCCCACTGGGAGGTTTTTAAACTTTTTTGATCTTCGTTTTGTTTAGTGGGAGACTGAGGGCGTATGAAGGTGATGCGATTAGCCTATGCGGTGATGTAGAGGTTAGTGGATCGGCTTCTTAAATTTCTCCTCCGAACTCAAGGATAAATTCTGTACCTGATCCAGTCTTGATCCATAGAAAAGCTACGTAATGATGATGTCATTGGCTTGAAGTTCGTCTTCAGAAAGGCCTTGTAGTTGATCATATCCGGGCCTATCTAACCAGACAACTTTGCTAATGACCTCACGGAATGTTCCAGCACTTGCATAAATAATGATCAGTATGAACTATGAAGTTTGGTAGCACCATCCCTCTAGTACTTGACTTTCTCTGTATAGGAGGCATTTTTTGAGCAATACCATCTAGGAAACTTAGTGAAACTTCTATGGATCTGGTGCTAGAATGGTTTGAGCCAGCTATTTTTTGTGTTGTGTTAGTGCCATTATGATAGACTTAATAGCGATACAGTGATTTTTTCTGTCTATATTGGGGTTAATATGTGATGATTTTTTTTAATAAAAATGAACATAAAGAGGTAGTTCTTGCATATCAATCGGAAAACTGTGGTAATCTTAGATTATTTTCAAAACGTTTAACCAAATTTGTAGGGAAAATTTCAAAGAATGTATTGGATTTGTTTTGATTTTGATAACCAAAGGATTTTTAATTGTGGATTTTATAAATCTTCTAAAAATATTATTTTGGAGATGCTAAAGAAATGTAAAGTGGGTATTTGGTTACGTTTTTCTTTATCTTTGCCTTGTAGTAAATGTTATTATTGAAACAGATTTACAAAATTTACTTCAAATTAATAATATCTTTGGAATTTATGCACAATTATTATAAATGTGAAATATCTTTTACCATCTAATAAATTTCAAATTTTATTATTTTCTTAGAAATCATTAATTAGCTTTAATTTGGATGTCACCGGATTTTTAGAACTTCTGATAAATTAATTCGATACCACCAATCTTTTGAAGATATTTAAAAGCATTATTGATTTTAAAATTTCTTATATTCTATTGTGGAATAAAAACTAGGTTATGATTTGTAATTAATGCAAGGGTGGTTGAGCTTCGAGCTTTAAATGTTGTTTCCGTGTTACGAGACTGATCGGTCCTCACAGAGTGCCTACGTATCTCATTATTGAGAATCAAGCCAGGACGTAGTTCTAGGTGATGGTGCCCTCGAGGCTATGGCGGCGAGAGCTCACCTAGGACGCAGTGGCTTGTACGTCCTTATCCGAGGATTAAGCCAAAACGTAAGTGACGCATTGAGCTCTGCCCAAAAACGTTAGTTCTGAGATGAGGGGTCTGGCCCTTTAAATAGGCTGCAGGAGCCTTAGAATTATGGTAGGAGTCAGAGACTTGGTGGATAAGTCTTCCTTGAGGAAGGTTCTAGATCTCTTCCTTATAGCAATCAGTTTCCATGTTGAAATATGTATCTTGGAGGCTAAGTCAGGCAAGAGTAATATCCTTGTTTGACTCTTATTTGCTGAGCTGTTTATTACCCTTAATATTAATTACGAAATTAATATTATAAATAGGGTTTGGGCCCATCTGGTGGGCCCCACGTTTGGACCATTCCGGGTCTAATTAATGCCACATTAAATGTGTCTTTAGGGCTTACTTTTAGCCCATATCATTTGCCCCCCAACTTCTAGGAAAACTGATCAGGTTTTCCTTGAAGTTTTAACGGCCTTTTTCGAGACTTGGGTCAGGGTTCATCTTTGTACACTAGTGTTTCACGAGTATTGTCTTTATGTAAAGCGTGGAGCGACCGACGCGTTCATGACAATGTTAATTCGATGCTAATCGGCACTAATCAGCCTTAACGATGCTTAAACAATGTTTAAACGACGTTAAACGGCATAAAACGGCACTAAACGGCGCAAAATGGCACTAGACGGCGCTAAACAGCTTTAAACAGAGTTTAAACAGTGTTAAACAATGTTAAAAGGATAAAATGGCACTCACGGTGCTAAACGACACTACTCGGTGCTAATCAGCACTAAACGGTGCTTAAACGACACTAATCGGTGCTAATCGGCACTAAACGGTGCTTAAACGACACTAATCGGTGCTAATCCGCACTAAACGGTGCTAACGACATTATCGGTGCTATCGGCACTATCGGTGCTATCAGCACTAATGGTGCTATCGGTACTAACGGTGCTATCGCCACCAACGGTGTTATCGGCACTAATGGCGCTAAATGGTGATCGGCTGATGTTTTCTGAAAACGTTGAATCATCATTGTCATGTTTGAATCATCACTAACGTGTTTCAATGTTCTGAACCACTTTAATGAGGTATGAAGCGAGTCAGGGGTGTTCTGAATATCAAAGTGATTTTTCAAGGTTGACGGACAATCAACATCCACTTCCAGTTGGCTAAGGCCCTCAAACAATGAGGTGGTCGGCAAAGGATGGTCCAAGACTATAGAAAATTTAATTAGCTTCGCGTGGACTGTAAGATCGTCCAAATCTGATACCCGGAGCTCAAGATATGGCCCAAACAGCGTCAACAGTCCGTGTAGGACTGAAAATCAGTCTTGGTCGGCTGACGCCCTCCTTGGAGCTTGGTTGACCAATTGGTGGTCGGCTAGTGGTCTCCAAGACTATAGAAAACTCAGAGATCTTCGCGTGGACTGTAAGATCGTCCAAATCTGATACCCGGAGCTCAAGATATGGCCCAAACAGCGTCAACAGTCCGTGTAGGACTGAAAATCAGTCTTGGTCGGCTGACACCCTCCTTGGAGCTTGGTCGACCAATTGGTGGTCGGCTAGTGGTCTCCAAGACTATAGAAAACTCAGAGATCTTCGCGTGGACTGTAAGATCGTCCAAATCTGATACCCGGAGCTCAAGATATGGCCCAAACAGCGTCAACAGTCCGTGTAGGACTGAAAATCAGTCTTGGTCGGTGACGCCCTCCTCGAAGCTTGGTCGGCCAATGGTGGTCGGCTAGTAAACCCGGACCTGAAAATCATCCGTGGTCTTGAGGATCGAGAAACTTGATCTTGATCTCAAGTCATCCGTAATCTTAAGGATCAAGAAACTTGATCTTGATCTCAAGGATCAAGAAGCTTGATCTTGATCTCAAATCACTATTTTGGTCATTCGTGACTTTGTTATCTTAAGGATCAAGAATCTTGGTCTTGATCTGAAATCATCCGTGATCTCAAGCAGAATCATCCAAGATTCGCTGAAAAAGTAGAGATTCGGGATCAGAAACTATCCGAGGTTTGCTGAAAAAATCGAGATTCAGGACCACGAACTACCCCACGATCGGCCGGACCACAGAGTAGCTCGTGATCGGCCACAAGGTGATCGGCCAGAGGGTTCCAAGCCACCATGGTCGGCTGGAAGGTGGTCGGCCGAACGGCCCGATTTCTTCGTGGTCGGCCGGGAGGTGGTCGGCCAAACGGCCCGAATTCTTCGTGGTCGGCCGGGAGGTGGTCGGCCAAGGATCCAGAAGCTGGATCTCGATCCTAGGGATCCAGAAGCTCGATCTTGATCTCTAATTTAGTATTTTGGTCATCCGTGACTTTCAAGGATCCAGAAGCTGGATCTCGATCCTAGGGATCCAGAAGCTCGATCTTGATCTCTAATTTAGTATTTTGGTCACCCGTGACTTTCAAGGATCCTGATTTTGGCCTGATTCCTTCGTGGTCGGCCGAGAGGTGGTCGGTCAAACGGCCTGAATCCTTCGTGGTCGGCCGGGAGGTGGTCGGCCAAGGATCCAGAAGCTGGATCTCGATCCTAGGGATCCAGAAGCTCGATCTTGATCTTTAATTTAGTATTTTGGTCACCCGTGACTTTCAAGGATCCAGAAGCTGGATCTCGATCCTAGGGATCCAAAAGCTCGATCTTGATCTCTAATTTAGTATTTTGGTCACCCGTGACTTTCAAGGATCCAGAAGCTGGATCTCGATCCTAGGGATCCAGAAGCTGGATCTCGATCTCTAATTTAGTATTTTGGTCACCCGTGACTTTCAAGGATCCAGAAGCTGGATCTCGATCCTAGGGATCCAAAAGCTGGATCTAAATCTCTAATTTAGTATTTTGGTCACCCGTGACTTCTATCGGTATTACACCTTAATTCATGATTAGCACTGCTAATCTTGTGCTTAAGGTTAAACTCGTTACTTAACTTCTTAAGTGCAATCATCCTTTCGAAGGTCGTCTATTTCGTGACTTTAGCAAATATATCAGTTGTTTCTTCTCCGGCTTGTATGAATTATAACGATTCTTTCTGTATAACGCGGATAATTTCTGACCTTTTTTCATCTATAAACGATGTATGGCCTCGTTCCCATCCAAGGTCTCCAACTTGTAGGATCTTCGTCCTAGCGTCTTCTTGACTCGATACGGCCCTTCCCAATTAGGGGCTAGCTTTCCCTTCTGACCAACTCCAGAAGCTTCTATCTTCCTTAGAACCAATTCGCCTTGCCGAAAGAACCTCTTCTTAACCCTTAGGTTGTAGTGGAAGGATGCTCTCTTCTGATGCTCTCCATTTCGGGCATTTGCTTCATCCCTAACCTCATCAATTAGGTCTAGGGCAAGCCTCCTGCCTTCTTCATTAGTCTCTTGCTCATATGCCTCAACTCGAGGTGATGCATGCATGATTTCTAGGGGCACAACTGCCTCGGCTTTATAAGCCAACAAAAAACGGGGTCGCTCCAGTTGTCACTTTGCAAGTGGTGTGATATGCCCAAAGTATAAGCAGTAACTCATCCACCTAAGTGTTTCTTGAGCGTTCGACCCTTTTCTCCAGTCCATCAAGGATTATTCGATTGGCTATCTCTGCCTATCCATTAGCTTGCGGGTGTGCTACTGAAGTAAAACAAAGATCAATAGCATTTTCCTCACAGTACTTCTTGAATTCTTCATTGTTGAATTGCGTCCCATTATCCGTCACAAGGATTCGCGGGATTCCATATCTACAGATCACGTTCTCTCAAAAGAACTGGGCATCTTGCTTGGTGGTTATCTTGGCTAGGGGTTTAGCCCCAATTCACCTAGTGAAGTAATCGATGGCTACTATTGAAAACTTTCTTTGTGCAGATGCTACGGGAAAGGGAACAAGTATATCCATTCCCCACATTGCAAACGGAATAGGGGAGCTGATCGAGGTCAACATCTTAGGCGGCTGCCTTACAATCGGAGCGTGCTTTTGGCACCTCTCACACCTCTTAACATAATTTTTTGCATCATCCAACATCTCTGGCCAATAGAATCCTAGACGAGTGATCTTGTGAGCCTGGGCTCTGCCCCCCAAGTGTTGTCCACAGATCCCTCCATGAACTACTTCCAGCGCTTCTCTTGCCTCATGGGGCCTTAAACACTTCAGGTATGGGATGACAAACGATCTCTTGTAGAGAATGCCTTCGATCTGGGCGTATCTCAATGCTCTTACTGACAACTTTCGTGCCTCCAAGGCATCGTCAGGAAGCCATCCAGTTTCAAGGTGAGCTTTGATGGGATCCATCCAACAGCTTCCTAGATTAATTGGTGCTATCAACTTAGAGTTGATGGACGGGGCCTTCAAGACCTGGAAGTAAACACTCCCTGCATAATTCTCTATTTCAGAGGAAGCGAATTTGGACAAGGCACCAGCCTTAACGTTTTCCTCTCTTGGGATGTGCTCCACATAGCATTCCTCAAATTGGGTCATAACACCCTTCACGATCCTTAGATATTTTGCCATGGTTTCATCCTTGGCCTCAAACTCGCCATTCACTTGTGATACTACAAGCCTTGAGTCTCCACAGACCTTGAGATTTTTGACCCTCATGATTCTTGCCAAGCCTAAGCCAGCTATCAATGCCTCATATTCAGCTTCAATGTTGGTAGTAGGAAAGTCCAACTTCAAAGCGTATTCAACTATGAACCCATCGGGGCTACTAAACCTGCGCCACTAGATTTTGTTTTTGATGCTCCATCAAAATAGAGCACCCAATATTCCTTCTGATTCAGGTACAATTTCTTTATCTTTATCTCCACTTTCAGGGGTGGTTACCGTCTCCTGCCCCCCGACTTCTTGGTTGTAATGGTACATTCAACCACGAAGTCAGCCAATGCCTGAGCCTTGATGGCCGTTCGAGGCTTATACGTGATGTCAAACTCTCCAAGTTCTATTGCCCACTTAATCAATCTTCCAATTGCTTTCGGGCTGTGCAATATGTTCCTCAATTGATGGTCCGTTAGGACTTCGATTTTATGTGACTGAAAGTACGGTCGTAGTTTCCTTGAAGCTGTAATCAATACCAAAGCAAATTTCTCGATGGATGAGTAATTTAACCCGGCTTCGTGGAGCACCTTGCTTACATAGTAGATGGGCCTCTGAACCTTGTTCTCTTCTTTAATGAGGATGATACTCAATGCTTGTTCAGACAATGCTAGATACAGATAAAGAGTCTCTCCGGGACTTGGCTTGGCCAACAACGGGGCTTCGGCCATGTACTTCTTCAACTGTTCAATGGCCTCTTGGCTTTTATTAGTCCATTCAAAATTTTTCACCTTCTTCAATGCTTGAAAGAAAGGCAAGCACTTATCACCAGACTTAGAGATGAATCTCCCTAGAGCGGCCACTTTGTCGGTAACTTCTTTACGTCCCTCACAGAACGGGGTGGTTCCATGTCTAAGATTGCTTTGATCTTGTCGGGATTGACCTCTATGCCTATTTTCGAAACCATCAAACCCAAGAACTTTCCAGACCCAATGCCAAAAGCACACTTGGTTGGATTCAACATCATCTTGTGGTGCCTCAGCACTTCGAATGCCTCTCTGAGGTGCTTAATGTGATCTGCCTTGAGTAGGCTCTTGACTAACATGTCATCAACATAGACCTCCATGGTTTTTCCAATCAGATGGGCGAATATCTTATTCACCAATCGTTTATAAGTAGCTCCTGCATTCTTTAGACCAAAATCCATAACAATATAGCAGAAAACACCAAAGTCAGTTATGAAAGATACCTTAGGGATGTCATCCTCGTGCATCTTAATCTGATTGTAGCCGTTGAATCCATCCATGAAGCTCAACATCTCATGTCCACCTGTGGCGTCTATCAACATGTCTATCATTGGCAGGGGAAAACAATCCTTTGGACATGCATCATTCAAATCAGTGAAGTCTATACACATCCTCCACTTTCCATTCCCTTTCTTGACCATCACCGGGTTAGCTAACCATTCGGGAAACTGAAGCTCTTCAACAAACCCAGCCTCTAAGAGTTTGTCAACTTCTTGTTTAATGGCCTCCTGCCTTTCAGGAGCAAAATTTCTCTTTTCTGTTTTATTATCTTCCGCCCCGGATTAACATTCAACTTGTGAGTTATGAGTTGTGGATCAATCCCTGGCATATCAGCTACAGTCCAAGCAAACACATCGATATTTTCTTCCAAGAATGCTATCAACTTGCCCTTCAGGGGTTCTTTCAAAGATGATCCCATATAAGTAACTTCTCAGCTCGCTTGGCCGTCATGGCTTCAATGTTTGTCTTGGTCTTGGGTGTTGAACTTCGATGTTCAAAGGTTGAACGCCAAAGTTTGAGATCAAGGGTTTTCAATCTCAATGGTGTTTTAAATCACCGAAATATCTATCAGAGCTGCTGGTCCAAGGCCAGGGGGTTTCTGGTTAGCCCCACGAGGTCTTGAACCTTCTCTAGGAGGTTTTCAAAATTACATATTGGTTTTCAAGTCAACATGAAGTTTCAACCTTTGGATCTTAATTGGAGGTTCATGACCCCCCCTCAAGTTTGGCCTTCATAACTAACCTTGGCCTTCATGGCTAACAGCTTCTGTTCTTCAACCTAGGATTCGGGGTTGATTCCTCTATATAGATTTCGATAAATGCAATCCCGTTGGCTTCTTGCCTTTTAAACTTCTGAGACGAGAGCTTGCTTGAACTTCTTAATCCTTGCTTAAGGTTATCTATTGGCCTTCATCCTTGGATCCTTAATCCAGGTCCTTAATAAGTATTGAAGAGTAGCTAGTCCTTAACATCCTCGGCCTTTCATGGCTTTGACCCTTTGGGATCTTCACCTATGCATTTGTTTGTTTTCCATTCGTTATTCTTTTATTTTCGGTACTCGTTCATCTTTGACTTGCACTCATCGGGTGATAGAGTACTATTATCCTACTCGGAGCAACATGCTCTGCAATGGTTTCAATGAACCTTATTTCTGCTTCTACTAGATGAAGCTAAGTCCTACTAGGATAACTTGAGCCCATCGGGGCATTGCAAGACTAGGCCTGCATCACTTGATTTTGTTTTTGATGTTCCATCAAAATAGAGCGTCCACCATTCCTTCTGGTATCATCATTCTTATTCTGAAGTTCACTTCCTGCTTGGGGTACTACCTCCTGCCCCCGACTTCTTGGTTGCCACTGGTACATTCAACCACGAAGTCAGTTAACGCCTTAGCCTCAATGGCTGTCCAAGGCTTCTGTGTGATATCCTCTACTGGCCTTTTTGGTGTTCCTTTCTTCTGCGGACATCCATTTTTCAATTGGAAGGACTTGCCCCCCGACTCTATTAGGCCTTAACGAGGCTACATAACAGCTTTGTGCCATCTTTTGATCACCTTTATGTTCTCTAACGCCATTCCTGGTTGGGAACTTGATCTTCATATGATACGTTGAGGCAACAGCCTTGAATGCATGAAGTTTAGTCCTTCCGAGAATAGCGTTGTACGTTGAAACCGCCTTGATTACCAAGAAGTTCAACATCTGAATGGCCTCCTTGGGCTCCTGTCCAATAGTTATAGGCAACTGAATAGTCCCTTCAACTTTGGATTCTACTCCATTAAATCCATATATAGGCATGTTATTGGGGGTCAATTGAAAATCATTGTACCCCATCTTCCCAAATGTATCATGAAACAGAATGTTAACGGAAGCTCCATTGTCCATCAAGACTCGCTTCACTTCCGAGTTCCCAATCACAGGGATTATGACCAACGGGTCGTCATGGGGAAACTTCACCCCTTCGAGGTCTGAGTCATCAAAACCAATTGCTATCTCAGTCCTGGCACGCTTCGGGGCTTCTCCCACGATGTGCATCACTTCTCTGGCATACGCCTTTCGAGAGTTTCGGGTGGTACCGGCCGCTGTCGGGCCTCCCCAAATCATGTTAATAACTGGCCCTCGGGGCTGTGGGTTACGATCCGGACCTCGATCATCATCCCTTCTATCATTGTCTCTTCTATCATAATCCCTCCTTTGAGTTCCATGATCATCACCCTTAGTGAATTTGTTCACCTTTCCTTTTCGGATCAAGAATTCAATCTCATCCTTCAACTGCCTACAATCATCTGTATCATGCCCCACATCGCAGTGGAATCTACAGTACTGATCCTTGTTTCTCTTTGCGGGATCACCCCTAAGTGGCTTCGGCCATCGAAAATCTTTGTCTTCCTCAATATCTAACAAGATCTGACTCCTAGGAGCATTCAGTCTTGCATAGTCGTTGAATCTTGGTCCCAAACTCTTCTTCGGTGGTGATTCAGAATCCTTGCTAGTCCGGGGATACTTGTCCCTAGCATCATACTCTTGTTCTTTCTTCCGTTTCTTAAAGTCATTGGAGCCCTTACAATTGCTTCCAGTAGCTTCTTTTTTTATGCTATCCTCTGCCTTGATATACTTGTCGGCCCTTTGTTGGAGCTCGGCCATGTTCTCAGGAGGATGCTTTGCCAAAGACCTCTTGAAGAAAGGATCAGTGGTTCCGTGTTCCAAGGCTACCATGGCCACTTTATTCTCCAGATCTGTAATATTCAATGTCTCCTTGGTGAATCGCTTGAGATAACCCCTTAGATTCTCGTTCTTCCCCTGCACCACATATATGAGGGATGCAGAAATTTTTTCATGAACTCTTCCACTAATGAATTGGCTAACAATGGCATTCTTCAACTCCTTGAAAGAGCCAATCGAATTTGTAGGTAGCCTGCTATACCACCTTTGAGCCATACCCGACAGGGTTTGAGGGAACGCCCTACACTTTAAGGCATCACTAGCAGGTTGCAGCAGTAGTGCAGCTGTGAACGTCCTGACATGAGTTTCAGGATCGCCTATTCCATTATAGGCTTTGATCGTCGGCATCTTCAATTTCTTTGAGATGCGGGCATTCATCACCTCCTCAGTGAACGGAGGTGTTGGATCATCAAGATCTAGCGGCATCAGATCCTTGGGGTTGTTTCTGGGGGTTCCGCCCTCGTTGCTCCTTCGGTTGAGGTATCGGCCCTTCTTCGTCTCCTAGACGACCTCTCCAGATCTATGACGGGAACCCTTCCTGAGATTGGAGGAGGTCGATGCAGACTTTGATTCTGCCTTGCTTGCTCTCTGGCGGCGTCATCTTTCAGCCTCTGGATCTCAGCCTCATGAGCCTTGATCCTTTCCTCAGTCATTTGTGGAGGTCCATCATGGATTCTTCGGGCCCTCCTTCGGGGCTCTCTACTAGCACATCGCCTCTTTGGGGCTTCGTCACGGTCATCATCGTCATCCTCAGATGTCGAATCAGTAGTATAGGGGCCGGAGTAGTCTAGGTACTCGCGATCTCGGATCTGCAAAGCATGACCACTCGGTCCAGGTTCTCGAACAAGGGGTAGTTGGGCAGCCCATACATTGGGTTCATATTCATGAGGAGATCCGTAGTATGGATCTGTACCCCAGATGGAGGGTGATTAGGATCAACCAGGGGAGAGATCACCATCTGAAGATAGTTGGTTCCCTGATCTGGATGGACAACCATAGGCAGCGTACTCCCAGCAGGGGGATTCGTCCCTGGAGGCTGAGAAACTTGAGTTTGGGGATTCGTCCCTGATCTGGATGACCTCACGGAATGTTCCAGCACTTGCATAAATAATGATCAGTATGAACTATGAAGTTTGGTAGCACCATCCCTCTAGTACTTGACTTTCTCTGTATAGGAGGCATTTTTTGATCAATACCATCTAGGAAACTTAGTGAAACTTCTATGGATCTGGTGCTAGAATGGTTTGAGCCAGCAATTTTTTGTGTTGTGTTAGTGCCATTATGATAGACTTAATAGCGATACAGTGATTTTTTCTTTCTATATTGGGGTTAATATGTGATGATTTTTTTTAATAAAAATGAACATAAAGAGGTAGTTCTTGCATATCAATCGGAAAACTGTGGTAATCTTAGATTATTTTCAAAACGTTTAACCAAATTTGTAGGGAAAATTTCAAAGAATGTATTGGATTTGTTTTGATTTTGATAATCAAAGGATTTTTAATTGTGGATTTTATAAATCTTCTAAAAATATTATTTTGGAGATGCTAAAGAAATGTAAAGTGGGTATTTGGTTACGTTTTTCTTTATCTTTGCCTTGTAGTAAATGTTATTATTGAAACAGATTTATAAAATTTACTTCAAATTAATAATATCTTTGGAATTTATGCACAATTATTATAAATGTGAAATATCTTTTACCATATAATAAATTTCAAATTTTATTATTTTCTTAGAAATCATTAGCTTTAATTTGGATGTCACCGGATTTTTAGAACTTCTGATAAATTAATTCAATACCACCAATCTTTTGAAGATATTTAAAAGCATTATTGATTTTAAAATTTCTTATATTCTATTGTGGAATAAAAACTAGGTTATGATTTGTAATTAATGCAAGGGTGGTTGAGCTTCGAGCTTTAAATGTTGTTTCCGTGTTACGAGACTGATCGGTCCTCACAGAGTGCCTACGTATCTCATTATTGAGAATCAAGCCAGGACGTAGTTCTAGGTGATGGTGCCCTCGAGGCTATGGCGGCGAGAGCTCACCTAGGACGCAGTGGCTTGTACGTCCTTATCCGAGGATTAAGCCAAAACGTAAGTGACGCATTGAGCTCTGCCCAAAAACGTTAGTTCTGAGATGAGGGGTCTGGCCCTTTAAATAGGCTGCGGGAGCCTTAGAATTATGGTAGGAGTCAGAGACTTGGTGGATAAGTCTTCCTTGAGGAAGGTTCTAGATCTCTTCCTTATAGCAATCAGTTTCCATGTTGAAATATGTATCTTGGAGGCTAAGTCAGGCAAGAGTAATATCCTTGTTTGACTCTTATTTGCTGAGCTGTTTATTACCCTTAATATTAATTACGAAATTAATATTATAAATAGGGTTTGGGCCCATCTGGTGGGCCCCACGTTTGGACCATTCCGGGTCTAATTAATGTCACATTAAATGTGTCTTTAGGGCTTACTTTTAGCCCATATCATATTCTTCAAAATTCTCATTGAATAACAGTATTTTTACGAACAAATACTTTCTGAATTATATAATTTAAAAAATTCAAAATATTCTTAAAAAGTTAATTGAAAATATCGCATAAGTTCGAAATAGACTAGAGAAAAGAAAAGCATGAAAAGAAAATTTTGAATATGTAAGTGATATCGTGATTGTTGTACGCCCCAATTTGAGACAAAAAAATGTTTTTTTCGTTTGTTTATAAGAGGAGTTGACTATGTTGGTATTTTTCTATCCCAGTCTTTATTTGAATCATCTCAAATAAAAAATCATTGTTTTATTGTAAATAAAATAAAATATGAGAATAAAGTTCCTGAGGTTACCTCAGGAAACTTACCTGAGGTAACAATATCCAATGTTAATATGACACATGTCATATGTATTAGATGAAAATTTTATATTTGTGCATGTATAATTTTCTAATTCCTGAGTGAGTAAAATATGTTAACTTCATTATGGTATCTCAGATAAATTTCTTGAGGTAATATCAGAAACTTTATTTTCAATAAAGTAACTTAAGTGATTGAAATGATTTTGAAAAACGTCTTTCAAAATATCAAGTTCAAATAAAATTGTGACACCCATGTATCTTATAATATTAAGAAAATTAATTTATTAATAAATTATTTAATGAACAAATATAATTACAAGCTGTAATTTAGTTTATAAATTAACTAATATTATCCACGGTATATCATAAAATATATTATTCAAAATTTGACTAGTGCAATTTAAAACTTAACTATATATATATATATATATATATATATATATATATATATATATATATATATATATATATATATAATGGATCTAGAGAAAACCCCTTTAAAAAGAAAACTTAGAAAACTAAATTAAAATATAGCACATATGGTATGCAAAATGATCGTTGGGAGATGGAGAAAAATGTGGTGAAATTAGATTTTAAAAAAATATCATCGATTGACGGGAAAAATCAAATTAAAAACGGAGGGGATTAGGTGGGATTGTGTGTGTGAGGGTTTATTTGATTAGTGTGTGGGTGCCCCTGGCGGGGCCATTGATTATAATACATCCAATGGTTAGGATTAGTACCTTAGTTTCCTTCAAAAAAAGAGTTCTCTTTTTAGCCACACCCTATATATATATATATATATATATATATGCAAATGCTTAGGAGAAGGGAGTTTAGAATACCAACCAATGCCTTACTTTGATAGACCTTTCATTCCCGGAAGGTAAATTTCAATGGTTTTAGAATGTGTATATATGAAACTGTCTCTGATATTATATGTGTATATATAATCTCTTCACCGCCACTCTTTTCCCCAACGACGGTATCGGCCCCGAGATCATCGACTCTATTAAACAGTTGGGTTCATGTTATCACTACTCAGAAATGGGCGTCTATAGGTTTTTCGTGCCATCCCAGTCAACTCAGGTAAGACCATGTGTATCACACCATGGGCTCAGGTAACCTCTTAAATTAACATAGATGAATTATTCAGATTAGCATTTAGAAAAATGTACATTTTCTTGTTTTTGAATCAGATCTTGCTCTATCTTGTTTTGGTCGTAATTATCATATTTGACCAATTATCTAATTGTTGTGTATAATGGATTATTCATGATTTCTGTTTCCGATTAAGTCTTCCAATCTTTAGCCATTAGGGTTGAATTCGAGGAGAGGGGTAAAATTAGTTAGGGGTTTGGAGAAGATGAGGGCACTTCAGTAATTATGTTTTTCTGTATTATTTTACACTTATTATAATTGATTGGCATTATTAAGTTTTCAGTTTATTTTGAGTAATGATTATTTATGTCATAATTAGTGTCGTTTATTGTGATTAAATTGCAAACTTTATACGCCTTTAATTAGTTGTATCGTTAAGTCAGTAACCTTCTAAATGACTTAGGTAGGAGTCTTTAGTGTTTTCTTAATTTAGGAAAGTCTTTAATTCATTATATTGCATAGGGTGGTTTGATGGTGTATTTATAGGCTGGTTTGACTAAATGTGTATGTTATTTCTTGATTGGAGGTAGTTAAGAGAATGATTAATTGGCGAGGAGTTATTTGAGGAATTAATTGGTGAAAGGTAATCATATATAAATGATTAATTGTTTTCTGATAATTTTAAGGAGGATTTGAAATCAGTTTTATTAGATGCTAATTGATTCTTGTTTTTGAGGCTTTGAATTTTTAGTGGACTAATTGATTATGTTTTATCTTTGGTTTAATTTCTTATTTTGAAAAGTCTTAAATAGTATGATTGTACCATTTTATATAGTTGTTGTACCTCTGAGGGTGTGCCATTTATTATGGTTTTTTGAACCAATTTTGGGTTATTTTCGAAGTCGTTTTTTTGACGAGTTGGGTCATTATTGATGATTATTGTTTTGCCATATTTGTAATCGACTCCAGGAGGCCGGTATAGTAAATTACTTATTGTGAGTTGTGACTATTAATGTGTGTACTTAAATTTTATAGGTCTTGATGTATGTTATTGTGTCTAATCAAAGGGTTTTCCTTTGATTAGATTTTATTTTTACAGTTGATTAGATTTTTTCATTGAAATAATGTTTTTAATATCACTAGGATTTAGAAATAATTTTTGCTGTGTTATATATTTACTTTAATATTAATTATAAATATAATTTTTTAATCAGTTTTCTTGTTGTTTTTCAGGTGAGAAGACTTTGGGTAGTCTCTTTTCGGACTTTAAAGTCTTATTATCTAAATTTCCGAGGACATCTATGCATGCCCTTCGGTTAGATGATAAACTTTATTGAATGAAAGAAACTAAACCATTTTTTCCAGTTTTGCCGGTATTGTATTTCGATACAATTCATATACGAGAATGTATATTCTTGTCAAAAAAAGAAAAAAGAATACCAACTGGCCAACCTATGATTTAAACCTACAACTGTGATTCCCAACTCGATACGTGCTAAAAATATAATTTTAATAACACCTGGAAAATTATTTCCGATTTTTGTGAATCGCAACTGAGAGCCATAGAGGATCACTAATTCCACTTTACAAGATCGGAAACTTATGATAATCAATCACAATTTATCTCATATGCATATGCTTCTATAATCAAATTTAATTTAGTGTAATCCATTTTATTTGTTATAACCTATCGTACTCTACATCGCCGCGGGATTTCGGTATATTACCCGAAAGTCCCATTATATGATTCGAAGACCTCTAATGTATGACGAGAAGGTCCCACTATATGATTCGAAGACCTCCTATATATTTTCGAGTACATAAATACAAGGGTCATAACACCTTTTATTTATCTCACATATGCATACATTCAAGTACAACATGATAGACAACAATCACTTAAGATCACACCCATGATATATAATTAACAGAGTACCAAATAAATTCAACCATTAAACTATACACAAAAATATTCTGATAATCATGCATTTAACATGCAATTAATTAAACCATGAATAGTACATCACAAATGTAGAATAACCGAAGCACGTAATCATGTAATCACAATTGTATAATAATTATAACAAAACAACTTTCATTTATTTGCATTCACATTCGATAGGTTTATCCAAACCTTTGGCAATATCCTTATTAATACCTTAAAAAGTTTTGATTAAATTAAAATCTAGCGATATTACAATACATTCCCTTGTAGCTTTTATTATTCAATAGGTTTATCAAAACCTTCTACAATATCCTTATTAAAATCTGTAAAATTTTTCATTAAATAAAAATTTAGATATATTACAATATTTTTTTTAAAGTTGGAGCGTTTAAACACATGTAAAAGATCCATGAAATTATTAAAACATTGTTTATCAATATATTAAAATGTATGTATGTACTTTTTATAAAATAATTAAATTAAAATAAATGAATAAGAAAAAACTAAGAAAGGCATATCTTATATAGTAGAAGCTCGATAAATACATATTCGATAAATGAATAATTATGTCAAATGAATAATATTTTTCATTCCCAACTTGGTATAATGTGATAAATGAAGAATCTCGCCAAATGCATTAATGAATTAATTCTTAAGGAGTCTTTAAAGACCTCATGTAAATAAAAAATGAATATTTACTATTTGAAACAATTTTTTTTCATAATATATATCATTTAATAAAAAATGTTCATATACATACATACTTACATACATACATACATACATAAATATATATATATATATATATATATATATATATATATGGAGGTGCTCAAATGAGACCCCTCTTATAATAAGAGTCTCTCTTACCCTTCATAAATCATATATTCTAAAGGGCCCCGCTAGGGGCACCCAATACGAAAAAGTCTTATAATTCTACCCTCTATTCATTCATAAAAAAAAAAATTTTAAAAAATTAAAAAAACTGCTGCGACATCATCATTTTTTTTAAAAAAAAAAATTTAAAATTTTTTTTTGATGAATGGATAGATGGTAGAATTATAAGTCTTTTTTGTATTTGGTGCCCTAGCGGGGCCCTTTAGAATACAAGAAATATGAGAGGACTCATTATAAGAGAGGGTCTCATTATAAGAGGGTCTCATTTGAGCGCCCCCCTATATATATATATATATATATATATATATATATATATATATATATATATATATATATATATAGACGCTAAGTATATCATACATACATTCTTATTAATAATCTCAAGTAGGTAGAAATAGTCTTCAAATAAAAAATACTTAATATATACATTTAATAAATGTATTCATATTATTAGAAATATATGATAATAATTTTATGTTTTTCACTATTATCTTATAGATACATTCGAACATTAAATTGTAAAATAGTTTTATCACAAGAAAAAAAATAAAATTATTGATCAAAAGTATAAATATTCATTCATTAATAATTAAATAATATATTATTTTATCAATTATTAACTAATTTTACAAAATGAATATTTTTTTGATTTAAAACTATTCATTTATCAGTATATATGAAATCAGGAGGTGGTGCATTGTTGTTTCTAAAACAAATGAACTCATGGGCTATTTATAGAGATGTTTCCATCGGTTTTGAATTTTATAGTATTATTATTCATTATTATTATTATTATTTTATTATTATTATATTATTATTTTTATTATTATTATTATTTATTTTTTTAAACGATCCTGCCCATTCGATTTTTATTATTAATCGAACAAAAGCCCATCTTACTTGTCGACCCAAGTAACTGAAGTTTTTACACTAATCTAACCACTCCACCACGTGATGTACTGTACCATTTTCTCAAAATCTATTTTAAATCATTTTAAAAATATTTTCTTTTATTTTTTGATTTTAATTACCTTCTTATCTATATAAAATAGATTATCTATAATTAGTTTTAGTTTTTTTTGACAAAATATTGTACTCATTTTTGTCATTTAACAACTACACTTTTTGATCAAACGACCCCTACATGTTCGTATAATAAAAGTGGATGTGGATGGACATGGATGGTAAATAAAATTGTTACAATTATACATAAGCGAAAAAAAAATGGTGAAAAAAATGGTGCAATTTATTTATTAAGAGTACTGTTATAGTGAGATACATGCATGTAGTACAATGTCTATACAATTAAGATTACTCTAATCTTCTTTAAACTTCAAAAGTACTGAAAAACTCAATAAGTTTTGCGGCATTTAGGGGTTTAGACAAGTTATAGTCCACACCAGCCTCTTTCATCTGCTGTATTTCTGGACCATCAGTATGCGCGCTTACAGCAAATACGGGAATATGCAACCCATATTTTGCTTCTTCTTCCCGAATTTTCCGCGTTGCTTCGATGCCATCCATGACTGGCATCTAATCAAACATTTAACACCACTGTTAGATTATGTTGTGTGTGTGGTGATGAATTTGTACCGAAAATAAAATAGTATTGAAAGGCTAGTAGTTACCTGGCAATCCATGAAAATGCAGTGGTAGGGCAGGGAATGTCGAGTTCCTGAGGTCTTCTGATCCTCAAGGGCTTTGGCGATAGCCTGGAGAGCTTCCTGTCCATTGGTCGAGGTTTCGATGGTTGCCCCGATACTTGAAAGAACAGCTTCAGCAATTCTTCGCATCAAATATTCATCATCTACGACCAGCACTTTCTTCCCACTAAGAGGTTTTTCCACTTCTTTGATCTCCGTAGTGTCAAGTGGGAGGCTTAAGGTGGAAGAAGGTGATGCGATTGGCCTAGGCGGGGATCTAGAAGCTGGTGGATCAACTTCTAAAGTTTCTTCTCCAAACTCAGGTAGAAGCTTCAGTACCTGCTCCAGTCTTGATCCATGAAAAGGCTGCCTAATGATGACATCATTGGCAGGAAGTTCATCAGCGAGGCCTTGTAGGTTAATATATCCTGGCCTATCTAACCAGACAACTCTGCTATATCCAGTAGATATAGTCCTTCTTAGCTCACCTACAATTCTGTAGACCTCCCCGAAATACCCAACACTTGTATCAATCACCATTAGTATGAAGGGTGGTAGCAGACTCCCTCTTGTACTTCTTCTTCTATGAGTTGGAAGTACCTCTATGTTAATACCGTCTAGGGAACTGTGGGAGCCATTAGAATTCTTTGAGGAACTGTTCTGAGACCTCCTGTGTCGCATCCTCTTTAAGGAAGAAGACAGCTCCTCGTTGTTCCTAACTACCACGACCCTAACTCCTTGCCTCTCCATGAAAATCTTACATATTTTGCGTCGCTCCTCATTTCTAATGAAAAGAATCACTTGAGATCCTTCCGTGTGAGGGCTACTGAAGCGCATATTTTGTACTGACAATGATTCACCTGAAGACCTGTATAAACCAACATTTGATTCAATGTTTTCGTATTGATCTCTTGCACTACCCCTTTCATTTTCACGTATAGAAAGAAAAATATTGAACTTGAAGCAAGTTCCTTTTTTGCCTATTTCCTTGTCTACAATCTCTATATCCCCTCCCATTAAACGTACCTGATGAATAGAAAAAAAAAATTATCGCACTGCAAATAGTGTGTATTATTTGTATATGGTAAGATAATTATAAATGTACTAACTTTCAACGAAACAAGTTGATACGTACCAGTGATTGCACAATTCCAAGCCCTAAACCGGTGCCTACTTGCACAGCAGATGTATCTTCGATCTGAGCATAGTTCTCAAACACTGTATCCTGCTTATCTTTGGGAATTCCAACTCCAGTATCATCGACCTCAAAAATAAACTCCATGCAATTCTCATCCTTTCGAATATTATCAGTATTTGTTTCGTACTCAGAAAAGGCTTCCTTCTTTGGAAAAAGAGAGCGTGATAACCGTGACAGAAGACCTTTTTTAGTAGAATCAGGTACTGCACTTGATGAACTAGGCTTCCTAGCATAAGCTCGAATAGACACATATCCGTCTGACGTAAATTTGACAGCATTACTGACAACATTTGATAGTATCTGTCCTAGCTTCTTGCGATCACCTCTTACGTGGTCAAACCTGTTAACAGATCCATCGCAGAGATCCAACAGAACATCCACGTCTTTCTTCATGCCAACGGCATGAAATAAGTCAGCCACATCTTCAAGTAATTGTGACAATTCAAAATCTTCTTGATCAAGTGTCGCTTTTCCTGCTTCGAGCTTACTTCTATCAAGAATATTATTCAGAATACCTGTACACAAACAAATTAAGAATCATTTTTTAAACAATATTTAATATAATTATAGAATAGTAGTAGCTGAAATTAAATGGCTTGTTACCTAAAAGATACTGGGAATTCTTATTCATAAGTTTTATATCTGTCTCTAAATCGGATCCAGGTTCGACTCTTGTTAGGCACATATCTATGAGACCAATAATTCCTGCTAGAGAGGCACGAACGTCATGACTTGCGTTGGCATAGTTGGTACTCTTCTTAATGCCTATTCTTTCCGCTTGAGCTGTTGCAGCCTCTTGTTTTTGTAATGCAATATGGTACCAAGCCACTATTTTTAATGCTCCGACAGTTAGGCCTGCAAAAATAACAATAATAGCGTATATTACGCAAATTATCCCAACAAGATATCGATATGATTCTTCGAAGTGCTTGTGCAGGGATCTCTCTGGTTCCTCAATTGGCATAGCCGATACGAAAATCTGCAAAAAAAAAAAATATACTGTAAAAGTCTGAGATAGTGTACATTATTTCAAGATACTTGTAAATATAAATGATGTGTTTTTTTTAATGTTCAACTCTAGAGTAGAACTTAATCTAGGTAAAATTGGTTGAACAATAGTGAAATCTTAATTACTAGTGGTTGAAAAATCAATTAATATTTGAATGAAGATCTTATAGTTGAGGTAAACTAATGGAAGACATGCTTACCAATTCCGCCCCAATGATTTCAACTTGAGAACAGTATACATCATACTTTGTTTCCGAAATGGTGATAGTTGTAGGCTGCAATGTGCCATCATTAGCCTGGCATGTTAGATTACCAGCAATATCTCCTACTTGATCACCATTCTGATTCAACGACTTTAATGCAACAGAGTTGTTATCAACAATAACAATCTGAGTGTTTGGAATCTTAGCAGTGCTGAGTACTAATTGCCCATCCTTTGTGCTCAAAAACAAACTTCCATGATTACTTTTGTTGCCAGATATGGATTGGACAATTGCCCTTGCTTCGAATCCCACTGATATTGCTCCTCTCCCGTCCACAGGAGCTGTGTTAAGGAATAAGAGATCTTCGTTGTCAATCCATGAAGGTGCTACAGAAGCAATTCCAGTTGTACTATCCACGACTTCTTGAAGGATCGATGGATTAAGTAATGTACTAGGAGGATGCACAGTAACATCTCCATATAATATCCCAGTGTCACGATTCGCAGGCTGGGAGTAGCAAGTGAGGTTTTGATTTGCTGCTGGTAATTCTTCATTCACCGAGATTAACGAGCTGGTATTTGCATAAATAGCAATAGGTTGCTCATTTTCTTCCTTGTAGTATGAGAATAACAAACCGTCTCGTCCAATGTATGATACTTGTGAGATATAGGGAATTGTTGAAAATGCTTGGAACAACAAAGGAGCGACCTACATATATATATATGAAAGACCATTACAAAACTGAAACAAAAGAAGACATGATAATATGATTAAAATAAATTAAAATATATCAATTTGTATTGTGACCATTGTCGTTTAATCAATTATACACTATTTAAATATTTAATTATTTTTAAGTAACAACAGTTGTCGTTTAGTCAGCTATACACTATTTTAATTTAGTTTTTTTCTTTAAAGATCGCTATCGTTTAGTCAGTTATACACTACGAGGTTTAATTATATTCATTTAATTAATGATAGATGTTAGTTGCGCAATCATATAATTTAGGTAAACAAATTAGGGCACATTATGTTCAACGTCTCTATTTCTTACCAAGGACAAACAACTTAATTTCCAAATAAATAATGTCATATATCTTCCATACTCAACTTGCACTAATCAAATACAGATCACAACAATTATACAGTTCAGCTAGGCATTTTCAACAATTGTCATTTAGTGAGGCATATACTCTTTGACTTAAGATCGCTGTCGTTTAGCCAATTATACACTGTAAGGTTTAATTATTTCTATTTAACGATCGTTATCATTAGCGCAATTATAGAATTTAGGGAAACAAATTAGGGCATATAGTGTCCAACATCTCTATTCAAGAACAAAATCAACTTTTCAAATAAATAATGTCATATATCTTTCATACTCAACCAGCAGTAATCAAATACAAATCACAACAATCATACAAATTCAGCTAGGCATTTTCATATATCAGCTAGAGAAACAAAAATAATGATAAATTTACCTCAGATTCAATGCGAGAAAAAGAGAGTTGAGAATCGTTCACATTCGAGCTTACAATCCTTGCTAGATTCGTAGTGGATAAATGCAATGGTGCTAGCAAATCTGCTTTTCCCGCAACACCAGATAGTATTTCTTGGGGAAGCTTATAAGTATACTGCCTCAAATCTTCTTTCACATGCCCCTTGCTGGTTTGCCAGTAATGAAGCACCACACTTGGAGGCACCATCGCAATTCCTGCCTGCACCGTTTAAAAGAACTTTCAATTGTGATAATGTAAAATATAAGTAAATCAAATATTTTCGATAGCCAAGATTAAAAATCTTGAAATATTTTACTAAAGATATATATGCATGATATCCAAGTGATTTTGTGGAGATTACCAGGATCAGGACCAACAGTACTAGTCTGCAGTTTGACATATAGTTTAGCCACATCAACATTATGTTCTTGCACTGCCATTAGAATCAAATTTGTGAGATACTGTGAATAAAGCAAACCAGCTAACAAAAGAAAGTAGTATATTTGAAGAAAATGCATCATTTCTTTTCTTTATCTGTCTGATAATTTAAGAATTAACATATGTAATCTACTGTTACAATACTTTCGACTAAAAGATTGCATGTATTTGCAACTAACAAATTAAACATGAAGTCATATCATATAAGATATTAATGTTCCTTGTTATTAAAAATCAAATCAAGTTCAATAATCACTTAAGATTACTCATTTGAATACATGCATTCGATTTTATGAGAAAACATTCCGCTTTAAAAGAAAAACAAAGCAATTTATAATAGTTGGCAAAGAAACATAGCTAACAATGATAATTACTAATCATATAAATCGCGACTCCCATGAAAAACATATATAGGCGAGGTGCAAAGGAAATTATGTTATAAGAAATTTCAGATCTTATTAATAAAAAATAAATATAAATAATTTAACTAATAGAAAATAATTGTTAAATTTTTCAAACTTGTGAAAAATTTAGATCTGATTTTCGGACTTGTGACAAGAACTTTCACATCTGATTAATCAAAAATATTTGTAAACAATTTTTCGGACCTGAGACAAGATCAATCTTCAGATCTGATTAATTAGAAATAATTACATTAAATTTTTCGAATTTGTGACAAAAATTTTCAAATCTAATTACTCAGAAATAAATATAAATAATTTTTCGGACTTGTGACAAGAATTTTCAGATCTAATTTATCATAAATAATTGTAAATAGTTTTTCAAACATGTAACAAGAATTTTCAGATCTAATTAATCATAAATATTTGAAAATAATTTTTGGGACCTATTAAATACAAAAACGTATGAAAAAAAAAAAGGATCAATAAAAAACATTCTTGTACTAGTCAAATTTAAATTTTTTAAGAAGTGTGAGTCAAACTTATGATTAAAATGTAACCATGCAAACTTTGTACTACATATAGACTAGTCATCGGATCTTTTAGCTGCAAATCATAACATCGATCAAAAGATTATACACTTTGGTATATATAATGGTCATCGATGTTCATTTTATAGCTATTGATCCTCTAGTCTTTGAAATATAACAAGTTCATATACTTTATAAATAATAATAAAGACTGAGATCTATAACATGAGATGATTAATTCTTGCATATCAATTATAAGCAGATCGGAGCATATACCTCAAAGTATTTTCAGAGGGGTGAACGAGAAATTTAAGAAAGAACTTGTTTTAAAATTGCTTGGAAAAATGTAGAAATGGAGAATTGGTTTTAATTTTTCTCTCTCTCGTTTGTGTCAAATGTACATGCAGGACGGGGTTTATATAGCAGGTAAGATGGTACTCGAACACAGGTAGCGATTTTATCTATAACGCAAATATTCGAAGATTTCGTTTGGATTTTGTTTAGATATTATTGCCCAAATCTTTTTTAATCTTTCTTTTTTGAAAAGCTTTTTTAATCTTTTGAATGATATTTCGAACAAAATGTATTTAATTTTTTTGCAAATTCGCACATGCCAATTTATTTTAGTCTTTTTATTTAAATAAAGTATTCAAAGGCGTTTCACTTATTTAGTCCTTTCAATAATTTTTTTATCATTGGTGTGTGTGTAATTACATATTGAAAAATTAGAAAATTGAAAAAAAAAAAATCACATCTTACAAGTTAAGTTTACTTACCCGCTATCTCTTGTATGTCTTCATAATTCATTTACTAAAATTTGAGAACAAATATCTTGAAATAAAAAAAATAAAAATAAGCAAAATATCTCTACTTGATAATATTATATCTTCATTTTTAAGAAATCTTCTATACTACTCGAAAGGTTGAGAGTATTCAATGAGATTAAAAAAATTATGAGATTTTTAATAGTTAATACATTTTCGACAGATTGTTCGTAGAATTTTCGTTCATATATATCATATCTCGACAAATGTAATAATTCTAACGGAATTTGACAAACTTTGCATTCATTTTCTACAAAATCTTAACCAGATTCCCTCAAATTTTTAGAAATGTAATGAATTTATTTTGGATTTTTGTAATTATTAATAATCTTACTAAATCATATAAAAAATCTGATTTTTGCACGCCGATAAATCAATGCTTACAAATTTAAACAATCTAAAAATTAATACTTCTAAATTTTATAAAGGCTTTTTTTAGATAAATTTAAATTAAATTTCGTTAACTTGAAAGGAACTCAATCCATACGAATCCCCAATGGCTATGCAACCAGGTTGAAAAATAAATAAACGAGCGAAACAATTAATCGTTTTATTTATGGATCGCTTAACACACTGAATACAAATATTTTTGAATCTAAAAATGAATTTGATGGTCTACCGAGCAATCCTGGCTACACCAACTTTCGATTCCTTCTGAAAAATAGTAGCATCACATTTGACCTTCATACAATTAAATCTAGATATACTCCAGTGTTTAGACATTTCAGTTACACTAGTTGTGATCGGAGATTCAGATGCCTCCATAGTATGAACAATCTTCTGTTGTGAAATATGACCTCTTGCGAATACAACATATTAATCATTCCCAATGAAACAACCAACACAAAACAACGCAAAATATACCAAAACATACTAAACTCTCACAAGTAGATACAACAAATAACCCAAAAAATTTGGTACAGAAAACACGCCTCACACAAGTGTTGGGTTTGTGGAGTATATCAAAACTGATTTGAGTTAGGAATTCCGCTCTAATTAGAGTTAGGAATTTCAGAATTATACTCTGATTTGTTTAGGCCCAGTTTCTTTTCTTATAAATATTCTCATGTAATTGTAACACAACATAACACAAATGTGATAGATCAATACAAATTAGTGCGGTTTGTGGAGTAGGAATTTCCGAACCACGTTAAATCTTTGTCTTGTGTGATTGTCGTTATTTTCTTGTTCTTGTTTATTCGTTTTGGATTTTGCTTTCGTTGTTGTATACCCAACAACTGGTATCAGAGTCTAGGTTTTCAGGCGAGTTGGAGCGATGGCAGAAGAAGGGAAAGTAAAGATCGACAAATTTGATGGCAGAGATTTTGCATTTTGGAAGATGCAAATTGAAGATTATTTATATCAGAAAAAGCTACACAAACCGCTGAAAGAGAAAAAGCCAGCTTCAATGGATGAGAAAGAATGGAAGCTATTGGATAGGCAGGCTCTGGGTGTTTTCATATTGACTTTGGCGAAGAACGTTGCTTACAATATCGTCAAGGAAACAACAAGTTATGGATTGATCAAGGTGTTATCAAATATGTATGAGAAGCCGTCTGCTTCAAATAAGGTATATTTGTGTTGTTCGTTGTTTGCCACGAGATTGAATGAAGGTGATTGTGTTGATGATCATGTGAACTAATTTAACTCTATCCTATCAATATTGACTTCAGTGGATACTAAATTCGATGATGAAGAAAAAACCTTGATGTTGGTATCCTCGTTACCTGAAAGCTGGTCAAGATTTGTCATTGCTATTTGTAATTCATCTGGGAGCAGTAAGATGACTTTTGATGGAGTTCGAGATGCGATTCTCGGAGAAAATATTCGTAAGAGAAACTCATGAGAGTCGTCAGGTTCATTTTTGAGTACCGAGAGTAGAGGCAGAAAGTACGATAGGGGGCAGAATCAGGGGCGTAGCTGATCGAAGTCAAAGAAAAAAGGATAATCCAAAGATTGTAAGGAAATTGTTGGTTGGAATTGTCAGAAAAAGGGTCACTTCAGAAAGCAGTGTACGGATCATGCAACTCCTAAAGGAAAGAAGAAGAAGGATAATTCTGCTAATCTAGTTGAAGAGGTGGTGAGTGAAGATGCTTTGATTTGTTGTGTTGAATGTTCGGTTGAATTATGGGTTATGGATTCTGGTGTATCATTCCATGCTACCCCTTGCAAGGATTTGATGTTAAATTTCAGACTTGGAAATTTTGGTAATGTCCGTCTTGCTGATGATGAGACTTTGGATATTGCGGGCATGGGAGATATTAATCTCAAGACCTATTTGGGGACTAGCTTGACGTTGAAAGATGTAAGGTACATTCATGGACTGAAGAAGATGTTGATATCTGTGGGTCAGTTAGATAGGGTATCGAGTTACTTTCGGAGACGGACAGTGGAAGGTTATAAAGGGGAATCTAGTTTTTTGCTCGTGGAGAGAAAAAGGGGACGTTGTACATAGTTGAACAATCTAGTTATAATGCAAATGTAGTTGTTGATGAGATTAGGTCTTCAACTTTGTGGCACCAAATACTTGGTCATATGAGTGAAAAGGGTATGAAGCTGTTAACTTCGAAGGGGAAGATTCCAGAGCTGAAGAATGTGGAAATTGGGTTCTGTAAGCCATGTGTTCTTGGAAAGCAGAAACGAGTTACTTTTACAAAATCAGGGAGGACACCCAAGGCTGAGAGGTTAGAGCTAGTTCATACATATGTATATGGTCCAACAGCAGTTGCGTCGTTGGGAGGATCTCGCTACTATGTCACTTTCATTGACGATTCCACTAGAAAGGTATGGGTTTATTTTTTGAAGAATAAATCAGATGTGTTTGCTACTTTCAAGAAGTGGAAGACCGAATTTGAAAATCATACCGGTTTGAAGATTAAAAGTTTGATGTCAGATAATGGTGATGAGTACAGTAGTGACGAGTTTAAAATCTATTGCGTAGAATATGGGATTAGAATGATCAAAACAATTCCAGAGACACCACGGCAAAATGGTATTGCAGAGCGCATGAATATGACCTTGAATGAGAGGGCCAAAAGTATGAGGTTGCATGCAGGGTTGCCAAAGACTTTTTGGACAGATGCAGTTAGCACATCAACGTATCTCATAAATAGAGGACCTTCAGTTTCTTTGGGGTTCAAGATTTCTGAAGAAGAGTGGCAGGAAAAGGAGGTAAATCTTTCACACTTGCGAGTATTTGGTTGTGTTTCTTATGTGCGTGTTAAAGATTCTTACAGGGACAAGCTTGATCCGAAAGCGAAGATGTGTATCTTCATTGGTTATGTCTCAGATGATATGGGTTACCGTTTCTGGGATGAACTAACAAAGAAGGTTGTTAGAAGTAGAGATGTTACTTTTAACGAAAGTGCAGTGTATAACGATAAGCTTGCAGTCGATTTCGAGTTTACAAAAGAAAAATCTGAGAAATAGAAAGCAGTGCTTGAAGATATTACAGAAGAGGATCTTGCAGGAAATAGTGGGAGTTCGGGGAATGGTGATGACACAGTTCCAGTTACTCCACAGGTTGAAGTAAGAAGATCTAGCAGAATTGTGAGGCCACCACAAAGATTTTCTCCTTCAGCATATAATATGTTATTGACCGAGGATGGAGAGAGCCTTAGTGTTATTCAGAAACAGTTCAGGTGGATGATTCAATTCAGTGGAAATCAGCCATGGAAGAAGAGATGAGTTCTCTTGAGAAGAATGAAACTTGGTCTTTAACAGAATTACCAGCAGGAAAGAAGGCTTTACAGAATAAATGGGTGTTCCGGATCAAATAAGAACATGATGGCAACAAGAGATACAAGGAGAGGTTAGTAGTCAAGGGTTATCAACAGAAAAAGGGTATTGACTATATTGATATATTTTCTCCGGTTGTTAAGATGACTACTGTTAGAATTGTGCTAAGTATTGTGGCTGCAGAGGAGTTACATCTAGAGCAATTAGATGTTAAGATCGCGTTCTTCTATGGTAATCTTGAGGAAGACATCTACATGGTACAACCAGAGGAATTTCAGGTAGCTGGGAAAGAAAACCTTGTTTGCAAGCTTATAAAAAGCTTGTATGGTTTGAAGCAAGCGCAAAGACAATGGTACTTGAAGTTTGACAGCGTTATGATGAAGAATGGGTACACTAGGAGTGCTATGGATCATTGTTGTTATTTTAAACAATTTGATTCATCTTATATCATATTGTTGTTGTATGTTGATGACATGTTGATAGCAGGATCAAACATAAGGGAAATCAACAAGTTAAAGAGACAGATGTCTGAGGAGTTTGAGAAGAAGGATATGGGTGCAGCAAAGCAGATACTTGGTATGAGTATCATAAGGGATAGATCTGAAGGTACTTTGAAATTATCTCAAGAGAAGTATATTGAGAAATTGTTGCAGAAATTCAATGTCCAGGATGCGAAGACCAGAAGTACACGATTGGCGACTCACTTTAATCTCACGAAGAAGCAGTCACCTAAACCGGATAAAGGCAAAAAAGATATGGCTAAAGTTCCGTATGCGTCTGCAGTTGGCAATTTGATGTATGTTATGGTGTGTACAAGGCCAGATATTGGTCATGTAGTGGGAGCTGTTAGCAGGTTCATGTCTAATCCAGGAAGAAAGCATTGAGAAGCAGTCAAGTGGTTGTTGCGCTACTTGAAAGGCACATCCAAGGTTGCGTTATGTTTCAGCAAGAAAGATGTTATCTTGGAAGGGTTTTCTGATGCAGATTTAGGTGGATGTTTGGATACAAGAAAAAGTACTACTGGATATATTTTCACTTTGGGTGGCGCAGCAGTAGTTGGATGTCTTGACTTCGAAAGAGTGTTGCTCTTTCAACCACAGAAGCAAAATATATGGCTATCTCTGAAGCTAGCAAGGAGATGATTTGGTTGAAGAATTTTCTTGAGGAGTTGGGCAAGAAACAGGCGGACAGTGCTTTGTATAGCGATAGTCAGAGTGTTATTCATCTTGCGAAGAATCCTGTGTTTCATGCTAGGACGAAGCACATTCAGCTGAGATATCACTTTACAAGAGAGTTGATTAGCAATGGTACTTTGTTCTTGAAGAAAATCCTTTGTTCAAAGAATCCTGCAGATATGTTGACTAAGGTGGTTACTAATGAAAAGTTGAAGCTTTGCATAGCTTCAACTGGCCTTCAGAACTGATTGATGAGAAGGCGCTGCACTAGTTAGAGTTATTGATCGAAGGATTGGGTGTTACTAGATTTACAATAGTGAAGTCAAGATGTGGCCAGACTCCAAGCGGGAGATTGTTGGGTTTGTGGAGTCAATCAGGTTTCATAATTGGATTCTGATTTGAATTGGTAATTCCAGAATTGGGCTCTAATTAGAGTTAGGAATTTCAGAATTAGACTCTGATTTGTTTAGCCCAGTTTCTTCTTTTATAAATATTCTCATATAATTGTAACACAACACAACACAACACAATTGTGAGAGATCAATACAAAATTAGTGCGGCATGTGGAGTAGAAATTTCCGAACCACGTTAAAACTTTGTCTTGTGTGATTGTCGTTATTTTCTTGTTATTGTTTATTCGCTTTAGGTTTTGGTTTCGTTGTTGTATACCCAACAACAAGATTATGAATATTATTGAAAGAAAAATCAAATCAAAGAAAGAAATAAAAAGGACTTCTGATCGGTAGAGAAGCCATCGCCGAAGGGGGAACGACAAAGACGACTCCATCGATCCGAGGGGAAACAACGAAGATGGCTAACTAATAAGACAGAGAAGAGAACTTTTTTTTTTAGGGTTTTTGGATGAGTAATTGCCACTCTTTTTGTTACACTATAAAGACTTTTTGATTATGTAAAATTTTCATTTAGGATGATTATAAATTTTTTAAAATCTTAATTTAAAGGATTTTGAAAAAAAAATTTACCACCTAATTCTTATATATCATTATCAAATATATTTAAATCTATACTATTATATAAATTCCGAAACATTGAAAGTTTTAGTACCTGTTTTTTGGTACTTAGTGAATTTACTTATATACCCTTCATTATAAACAAACATAAATATACCTAAAATAAATAATAACATAATATAATTAATGGTAATTAGTCGAGATAATACCTTTTATAAACACCTAAAAAACATCAATCGTATCATATCTTTCCATCATTAATATTTTCTTTCCAATTAAAACACGTTATAATTAATGATAATTAGTCGATTAAGATAATAAAATTAATGATAATTAGTCGATTGCCTTTTTCAAATTAATATAATAAAATTAATGGTAATTATTGATTGCATTTTTCACATTTACTTTTAGTTGAACATATTACCTTTTATAAACACATAAAAACATCAATTTTATCATATCTTTCAATCATTAATATTTTTACGTTAACTTTTTAATTTACAACAAATCTAACAATCATTAATATATACATGAAAATATCACATCATATTTCTCAATTATTAATAAAATATATTAAAAATCGTATATATTATATTAAATAAAATTTATAATATAATATAAGAAACCCGTGCATTGCACGGGTTATAAGCTAGTCTTTATTAAATACACTTTGTTCAAATAATCGATTCGAATCAACTTTCAATTATGAAGTTATTGTATAATCAAATAAAGTCTGGGTAACTCGGTTCGAGTCTAATTTTAATCGGATTTGGTTCAAAAAGGGTCCATTTTGGTTGGGTTGAATTCGGATTAAAAATAATTTGTTTTAAACGAACTAATATTGTGAATGATAAGTGGGCTATGTCCCATTAAAAATTAAAATATTCATGGTCTAAAATTTATGAATAATGCTAGGTATCCCAAATTTATACCCAAAAGTTACATGTGACAAAGTTTACATGGCATAGTGAAAATTTTTGATTGTATGGTTGGTATTATTATAATCAATTGAATTGCTACACTTATCATTTAAGAAATTTTTTAGGAACCAATTTGAGGTAACCAGCATTTTCCAAAATTTATTCACGCCTTTCTACTTTTGTTTAACAGGGTCTAGGTCTAGTGTTTTGAGTTATTTTCGACTCAGATAATTGTTAGTTTTAAGTTATCACTGGATCTATCATTTCAAAATGTTTTTGGCTAATTTTCTGTTCCACGTAACCTTCAAATTGGCTTAAATCGATTTTCGTATCATTATAAAATTTTGCTATATTAAATTGATTTTAGTTCAAACCAAATTGTTTCAAATTTAATTAAATTTGGAATTATTTATTTCGAATATAATATCAAATCTTTGTTCCATAGTTTTTGGTTCAGTTCTTCGTAGAGATGTTCAAAAAGCCTGAAACCTAAAATTCAGCCCGATCTGATCCGTAAAAAAGCCCAAAAAGTCCGGTCCGAAAAAAGTCCGGGTCCGGCCCAGTTCGGCCCGAACCGAAGGCCTAAGATGGTCCTCCTATTTTTCATCAAGCCCGGCCTGGCCCAAAATCCGAAAAGTCCAGTTCATCCCGGATAAAAGCCTGGGCTTTTTAAGAAATCCTGATAACAATCCAATTTTTTTTAGATGAAATCTGAAAAATATATAATACTTTTAATAAATATTAAGAATATCAAATTTAGCAATAAAGGAGATGTGAAGGATCACAAAGCTAGGAAGAATCAACAATGTACAAGACAAACTCTTCTTCCAAGAAGACTAATTGAATGTAGAGGTGTACTTCACGAAATGGTCATATGCGAGGAGATTTATATGGATTACGGTCACCTTAAGTCATAACGCACATTATTAGTAAAATGTTCTTAAGTTGCAATGATGTTTTATGATAAAACAAGTATTATGCTAGTAATTTTTTAGTATTAGGTTTCGTGGTGTCTGTTCTTATGTATTCTGGATTATAGAAGTTCAAGGACGTAGCTCTTTAGAGGTTGTTTCTTTTGTAAGATTTTCTTTTTTTGTATATTAATATATTAGCTTTGCAAAAAAAAAGGACAAAAATTACATATATAAAAATTTAAAAAATAGCCTGAAAAAAGCCCGGCCCGAGGGCCTAAAACGAACCTCATATTTTAGAGAAAGTCCGGCCCGGTTTGGCCCGATTTTTGAAAAAGCCCAACCCGGTCCAATCCTTAAAAAACTCGGGTTTTTTAAAGTCCAAATAAAATTCGGCCCGAAATTTTTTTTGTGCATCTCTAGTTCTTCGTGGTTCCATTTTACCAGTTCTTTAATACACTTATTAAATTTTGAATGAAATAAATAGTCACTCATTTGGTTGGCAGGCAAAATGATATGAGCCTGAAATAAATTGCATCCTATCACATGTTTATTTCAACATTTGAATAGACTGTTTAATTTAAAGTATTTTCGAGTCGTTAATTAAATAGAATTATTTATAGGAACAATTGTATCAATATTTTTGTTGTTGTTAATTATAATTTTATTATTTAAAGATATTAATCATTATTCTAATTTTATTTTACTTATTATAATCATTAACTCATTTTTTTGTTAATGTATGTGAGTAAGTATATATCATACACGAAAGCGCAAATGTAGGTGTATTAGATTGACATATTCAATTTTAAGTTTTTTATGTAATGGCTAAATTAGTTCATAGTCTATAATAATAAGCCGTTATGATGCAATCTGAATTAAAAAATTTAGTGCAGTGTAGTTAAATAAAGAACAAATAAGGTCCCCCTTGAGTTTTTTTCCCATAGAATTTTGCTCATGTGGAGTTGATATGGGATATTAGTTGAATAAAAGGGCTAAATAAATTGTAATTCAATTAGTCAATTAGTCAGGAGTTTGGGCGCCAAAGTTAATTAGAGAATTTGAGGTCTTTATATAACGAAATTGTAATCATTTTGGAGGATATGAAAAACTTAACATTTCTTGTTATCTCTCTCTCTCTTCCTTTAATCTCTCTCTCTCTCTGGTTCTCTCTCTGTTATCACTATTAGTTCATAAACATCTTGTTGTAACTGTGAATAGAACCAAGTAGAGTCATGGTTACTGTAACAATGGTATCAGAGCCGTTCTTCCTGGCGAAAACTACTGTTCTTTGTTGATTTTTCTTTGTTGACGACAATGGCGTCAACATCATCTGATGATCAATTCAAGGTTCAGAAAATCGATGAACAACAACATCGATTGGAGGAATTGATGACAATCATTCTTGAAATGCAAAGCCATAATTCTGGATCTAATCCTAGAATTCCTTTGGCAAATTCACAAGGTACAGGTAATAATTCTGTTCGTCCTCCTGGTTATACACCTAAATTGGAATTTCCAAAATTTGATGGATCTAATTCCAAGAATTGGGTCAAGAAACGTGAAAAGTACTTTAGTTTGTGTAAAATTCTTGATGATCAAAAGGTGGATTTAGCTTCGTTATATATGATTGATAAAGCAGAAGTATGTGTCTCTGATTACTTGACTGGTAGGAGGAATGTAGTGTGGAGTGAGTTTATCATGGATTTGGATGCTAGGTTTAGAGATGAATTGGGCGATAATGTTGTGGAACAGTTTAACAGGCTCCAACAGTCAGGGTCTTTAGAGGAATATATTGATGAATTTGAAAGTCTAAAATCAGTAATGTTTTAGCAAAACTATAGGTTACCTGCTAACTATATCTTGGATAGTTTTGTGGGGGGATTGAAACCAGCAATTAAGCCTTTTGTGAAAGCTTTCAAACCTACATCTATGACAGAGGCAATTAGGTTTGCAAGATTGCAAGAAGAAACTCTGACTGCAAGTTCTGTTTCTGTTAAACACCAAAAATCCACTTTTCTAGTGTTTCCAATATCCAAGAATACACAGACTTGTAACAGTAACAGTGGCAAACCTCCTTTACTTCCTACTCCACAAATGAAACCAATAACTTCTGTGATTCCCAAAGAAAACTCTAGACCTTTTAAGTACATTCCTGTAGAAGTCAGAGCTGAGAGATTGGCAAAGGGTTTATGTTAGTATTGCGATCAGAAGTATGAGAAAGGTCATAAATGTAAATTTAAAGAAGCACAACTCTTCACTGTAGAGATACAATCCATTGAGGATGAGGAGTTGTTTGAAGATAGTAATGCAGATGTAGATATGTCTAATGCTTGTATTTCAATCAATGCTCTTTCTGGGAATCAGTCTTATCAAACAATGAGGGTTAAAGGAGTAACTCAGAATCAGCCTTTATACATTTTAATTGATTCAGGAAGTACTCATAACTTCCTAGATATGGAGGTAGCTAAGAAGTTAGGGGTGAAAGAGCATAAAATTGAGACTCAAGCTGTTACAATAGCAGATGGAAACAATATTGTTTGCCAGCAGATGGTGAAACAATTTACTTGGAAATTGAATGGAATTCAATTTCAAGCTGATGTTCTTTTAATACCTTTAGGGAGCTGTGACATGGTGTTAGGAGTTCAGTGGTTAAGTACCTTGGGTGTTGTTTCCTGGGATTTTAAAAAGCTAATAATGCAATTTGAATTTCAAAGAAAAACGATTATTCTGAAAGGGGTGGCTTCAAAGAAAGTTAAGGTAATAGCAAAAGCTCCAACTCAAAAGATGATGCTTAATGCAGCTCAGTTATGTTTTCTACAGGTGAGAAAATTGGATGTTGATGCATCAGTTCAGATAAACTCTATAACATTAGAGGAACCAAATGAGGCTAGTACTTTAAAGTCTAAATATGCTTGTGTTTTTTAGGAACCTACTGCACTACCACCTAGTAGAGGGGTGTTTGATCATAGAATTCCATTGGAACCAGATGCAAAACCTGTTAGCATTAGGCCTTATAGATATCCTATCAAGCAAAGGGATATTATTGAGCAAAGTATAGAAGAAATGCTAAATAGGGGTATAATTCAGAAAAGCTCAAGTCCTTTTGCATCACCTGTGGTACTTGTGGGTAAGAAAGATGGTACATGGAGGCTATGTGTAGGCTATATGGAATTAAATAAAAGAACTACCAAGGATAAATTCCCTATTCCGGTGGTGGAGGAGTTAATAGATGAGTTAGCTGGGGCTACTATTTTTAGTAAACTTGATTTGAGAGCTGGATATCATCAAATGAGAATCTGTCCAGAGGATGTTTATAAAACAGCTTTTAAGACTCATACTGGACATTATGAATTTTTGGTAATGCCTTTTGGCCTTACCAATGCACCTGCTAGTTTTCAGGGATGGATGCATGATATATTCAAACATTTGTTAAGAAAGTTTGTGCTCATATTCTTTGATGATATACTTGTGTGTAGTAAATCTACTGAAGAACATTGGCAACATTTGGATGAGGTATTCGAATTAATGAAGGCACATCAGTTGTATGCTAAGGCTAGTAAATGTAGTTTTGCTATGGAGAAAATTGAGTATTTAGGGCATTTTATTTCTCAGAAAGGAGTGGAGACAGATCCTCAGAAAATTAAAGCTGTTGCAGAGTGGCCTGTTCCAAAGAATGTTAAAGAGTTGAGGAGTTTTTTAGGCCTTGCTGGATATTATAAGAAGTTCGTCCAAAATTTTGCTTGGATAAGTAAAGAGTTGACTGCTTTATTAAAAAAAGGTGAATTTACTTGGAATGAAAAGGCTCAAGTAGCTTTTGTGGCATTGAAGAAAGCACTTACCACTGCACCTGTTCTTGCAGTACCTGATTTTAGTAAGGAATTTATAGTGGAGACTGATGCTTCCAAGGATGGTATAGGAGTTGTTCTGATGCAAGGGGACCATCCTATTGCTTTCATCAGTAAGACACTAGGACCCAGATGGCAAAAGTTGTCTGTTTATGAGAAAGAACTTTTAGCAATAGTTTATGAAGTACAAAAATGGGAGCAGTACCTAAGTGGGGGCCATTTCTTGATTAAAACGGATCAGAAGAGTTTAAAATGGCTATTACAGCAGAAAATATCAACACCATTTCAGCAATTCTGGTTGTCTAAATTGATGGGATTCCATTATGACATTCATTATAAACATGGGAAAGAGAATGTAGCAGCTGATGCTCTTTCCAGAGTGCAACGTACTGAGGTGTTATGTTTAGCCATATCTGTTGTGGATTCTGACTTGTGTACTCATATAAATAATAGTTACAGTCAGTATCAACATCTAGTGCAGATAATCCAGAACCTATAGAATCATATAGTTGTTCCTCAGTTTCAATGGATTGACAATTTGCTCAGAAAGAAGGGTAAAATTGTAGTGGGATCTGATAGCAATCTGAGAACAAAATTGATAGCTTGGCAACATGGAGCACCTGAGAGTGGTCATGTAGGAAGGGATGCTACTTACCAGAGGGTAAGGAATCTGTTTTATTGGAATGGAATGGCTAAAGATGTTAGAAATTATGTGAGACATTGTGGTATATGTCAAGCTTCTAAGTATGATGTAGCAGCTTATCCTGGTCTTTTACAGCCTTTACATATACCTGAAGAGGTGTGGCTGGATATTTCAATGGATTTCATTACTGGGTTGCCAAAATCTCAACGAAAGGATGTAATCTTGGTGGTGGTAGATAGGCTGAGTAAATATGCACATTTTATTCCTTTGACACATCCTTTTACTTCTAAACAAGTTGCTCAATGTTATCTGGACCATGTCTTTAAGCTTCATGGATGGCCAAGAACAATTGTGAGTGATAGAGATGATATCTTTTTGAGTAATTTTTGGCAGCAGTTATTTGCTCTTCATGGTACAGATTTACTTCTGTCTTCTGCCTATCATCCACAAACAGATGGGAAATCTGAAGTATGTGTGGTGATTGCCCTAGTGAGTGGAATTCCTGGTTGTCTCTAGCTGAGTGGTGGTATAACACTCATTACCACTCAGCCACTCGTTTCACTCCCTATGAGGTTGTCTACAACCAATCTCCTCCTCTGCATTTGCCTTACCTTCCAGGAGAATCAAGTAATAAGGAGGTGGATAGATCAATGCAGAAAAGAGAAGCTATGATTGATATTGTCAAGTATCATTTGACTAGGGCTCGAGCTAGAATGAAGATGCAAGCAGATAAACATAGAATTGAAAGAGTTTTCCAGGTATGAGATTGGTTTGGTTAAAGCTGCAGCCATATAGGCAACAGTCTGTGCAGAGAAGATCCAATCAGAAACTAGCTCATAAGTTTTATGGACCGTTTTTGGTTACTGAGATCATTGGTCAGGTTGCTTATAAGTTGCATTTGCCTTCTCAATCTGTGGTTCACAATGTATTTCATGTTTCTCAGTTGAAGAAGTTCTATGGTGAACCACCTGTAACTATTGAGGTACCTGACTGATGGTTGATAAAACAAGTGCAGAGTGATGCAGAGATGGTTCCATTGGCTATTCTGGATAAAAGAATGGTGAAAGTTCATAATAAGGCTCAAGTTCAATATTTGGTGCGATGGAAAGGAGTTACTAATGCTTCTTGGGAAATTGCTGAGGATTTTGTACAGAGATTTCTTGAGTTTCCTATGATTTGACTGAACTTAGACTTGTGGTCAAGTCTTGTTGAAGAGGGGTGGTATGATATGGGATATTAGTTGGATAAAATGGCTAAATAAATTGTAATTCAATTAGTCAATTAGTCAAATTAGTCAAACAGTCAAATAGGAGTTTGGGTGCCAAAGTTAATTAGAGAATTTGAGGTCTTTATATAACGAAATTGTAATCATTTTGGAGGATATGAAAAGCTTAACATTTCTTGTTATCTCTCTCTTCCTTTAGTCTCTCTCTCTCTGGTTCTCTCTCTCTGTTATCACTATTAATTCATAAACATCTTGTTGTAACTGTGAATAGAACCAAGTAGAGTCATGGTTACTGTAATAGGAGCTTTAACGAGGCTCTTTTTTTGTGGGGTTCATCCTTTCAGACTTGAAGGTATTATTGTCTAAATGTCCGGGGGCAACATGCATGTCTTTCGGTTAGATAATGGACTTTCTGGAATGAAGGATACTCCTATACTCTGATCATTGTATCTTGGTACAATTTATGAACGTAAAAGTTAGTCTTTGTCAAAAAAAAAAAAAAGAAAAAAAAAAGAACAAATAAGGTCTTTAATCAAGTTTGATCCCTAATTTTCTATTTATTTAAATCTTAGTATCTTATTAATCCTCTAAAATAATATACGTCGATTAGATGAAGTTACATTCACGAGATATAATAATATATCTCTCTTTGCTTGCTAGAACATTTTGTTTTACTTAAGTATAAAACCTTGTTAAATTAATACTCGATAAATTAATAATCTCTCTAAGTTAATAATTTCTTTCGGTCCCAATTTTGGGCCAGTTCAAAAAATGATCAATTTCGATCAGATAATAAGATAATAATTTTTTTAAAAACCCAATATAAATATATGGTCCCAATAATATTATAAATTAATAATTCCTTTATAATCATAAAAATATATGTATTACCCTTTTGTAATATATGATTCTAGGGTTCTTAAAATTTGAAACTATATGAAACTCATCTTTAACCATCTTTGTTGCATCCAAAAGTTTGAATGTGGTATTTTCGTAAAGCATTAAAAAGTTATCAGTCAATGTTTTTTATGTCTTGGGTGCTTCTTTACGTGTAAAAGGTTCAAAAAATTCCTTGATATCATCTAAATATACATGAATATTTACTTTGAATCTCGCAAATACTCATTAAATTTGTGAACAATATACATTGAATTAATTGAATTAAGTATAAAATATAAATTGTACAATTCATTCTATTTAAATGTATATAATTGGAAATTAATTTTCTTTGATATCAAAAATTCTCTATAAATTAATAATTATTAATTTATCTTCTCCGGTCACAACTATATTAATTTATAGAGGTTGCTCCGTCGAATACTGAATCCATCGAATATGACTCCTTGAATTCCATAGTTCCATGGACAATTTTAACCATAAGATAATGAGATCCCCAGAGAGTACTATATATCGCAATCATCAAAATTTTATTAACGCTAATTTAACAACTATGATTACACTTTGAATAATACAAAATTTGCAATGAAATTTAATACGAACTTTGCTGAGATGAACAACAGATTCTTCTTGTCGACTTGCTAAATAGTATCCAGCTTGCTGAAATAATAACTCTATTTGGAGCCTGGATCCTCTGTCCCCTTTTTCGTGCCCCCTGTCCCTTGTACAAAAAGAGTGCCCCTGGCGGATCCCTTTATTAAAAAATATTATTATTATTATTTTTTAATACAGGTGCCCTGCCAGGGACACTCTTTTTTACAGGGAAACAGAAGGGGACACGAAGAAGGGGACAGAGGATCCTCACCCATTTGAAGAAGGCAAAGGAGTTAAGGTATGGAAATGTGATCCTTGAATTTGACTATCAAATTCTTGTGTGCAAAATGATCAGCGAGTTCAGAGAATTCTCTTAATTTAGTACTACATGATATATCACTTACAACAGTACTAATTTGAGTCTCTGAACTGTTCTCATGCAGGACCGGTTTTAAGATCGATCAAACGACTTATATTTACGACAATATTAATTTAAGTTTCGGAATTGCTCTCGTACAGGACCGGCCCCGAAATCAAAGGACTTATACTATTTAACCGGAAAACAAAAATACAGAAAATTTTAGGGACACGTTTTGTTTTAGAAGATCCTAATATAACTTAAAATGCTATATAACTTAAAATGTCCGTGATCTTTTTACTGCCCAATCAGATACTATACCACATAAAAGGTCTGTAATCTGCGCTAACTCGGAACCAAGCTAAGTAGCTAACACTTTAGTGAGTGCAAACCACCAGCAGGGTTACGAGTACTCTAGCGTAGTAAGTTGTAGGATTATAACATCTGCGTCATAAAATGATTGGTTGTTCTTGACCAACCTTTGCTGTAAACTTCATAAGTTCTTGGCTGTTAATCGGCCAATAATATAGACATTAACATTACGCGAAATATAACAATTAATGTCATAGATTAAAGGTACAATGTTGCAAATCCATGTGCTTATTTAATTGTTCATTCTCACAATAAGACAAAAAACATAGCTAGAAGATACATATCTCGCTCTTCATTCCATTTTCATCGGTCGCTGCCTGCTGGGAGAGGTAGTAGGAGCCATAAGAAGTTTCTTCTGGGAAGGACCTTCAAGAAGAGGCCTTCCTGTTCCCACCAAGGAACTTCTTCGGACACCTTGAGTTGTTAAAAGAAAGCTAAACGTCCACTTGAGAACATTGGGTGCAAATACCCTGTAAAGAAGGAATATATCATACCAACTTGGGTATTTCACGTATGAATCTCCACGGCAGGCCCCTGAAACTATCAGCCTCGCGAATTCCTCAACCGCACCACCAGAAGCATTTACCTTAAACAAAATTTTATTCAGAAAAAATGGAAGTTATTGATGCGACTTCTGGAAAAGATGTAATTTGTAGTATCGTCAAATTAAAAGGAGATATATTATTTTCCTGCTACTTTTGTAGATGATTTCTTTACTACCTATAAGCCAGGTCTGACAAATTTCGAGGGCAGGAAAAAAATATTTTAGTACATTCAAAATTCAAACTTTAATAATGTGCATATAGAACTTACTTCTCTTTCTTCCTTCCATTGCATCTCTGCCCCCTCCTCAAGCAAAAACTTTCCACCAGTCATTTCAGTACCTATCCAACCGTGGGTAGCAATTGTTATGTCAACTTCATCCTTCACTTCTAATCGAAGTGTCTCATAAAAGTTGATTAAAGCTGCCTTTGCCGCCTAGTCATGATTCAATTAACAAAGAGAATCAAAGTTAATGAATTGCTCATTGATCAATTAATTACATTTATATCTCCAGTCATTTTCAAACTAACAAGTATAATCAGGTTTATATATTGCTCACTGAACTATAATATATATAGCATGAAAAGAATTCAATGCAATTAACAATTACACTAAATAACATAAATACGAGAGGAAAAAAGATAAGTGATTGGCAAAATTCACTTGTTTACAGTAGTGATAAATTTGACCCCTGGCCCTGAGATCTTATGTAAAAAAATTTCTTTGTAAGGTGGCATATTGCTCCTAAACAGAGTTCCTATTTGTACTAATCTGATGTTAAGAGATGCCACATATGAGCTTGAGAGTCGGTCAGTAGACCATAAATGCTTAGTTTACATTGCCAAGAGTACTAATAACAGCTTTTCCATGCAAATATCTATTTAGTTTATCTCTACCCTTGGTTTCGTACTAAAATTTATGTCTGAGGTGTCCTGAGATCCTCGGATCTTATAATGCACATCTTGCACTACAGAATATAGAGTCAAGTCCCATCTTACATCCCAACCCAATGTGAAAAGGCTGAGAAACACGTCAACTGGACCTAGAAGGGATATAACAGAACAAATAAACTATGCGCTCCACATGAAATTATTTAATATATGGCATTAAATGAAAAAAATACTTCAAGCACATAACTTCAGAAATGCTTTTCAATTTGCTATAACTAATCCCTGAATGCTTAAATACACAGATTAATAGATAATTCCAGAGGTTAACTTACAGAATATAAGCTCATTCTCGGCAAGGGTAACCAATTTTCAACCGATGCATTGACTACAATTCTTCCATTACTTTGTTTCAGATGAGGCAGGGCAACATATGTTGGGTAAACATTTCCCCAAAAGTTTATGTCCTGAAAGAATGAATGCAAAAACCACGGAGTAAGCTTTCAACACATGGAAATACTACGTCAACATCAGATATTATTAAATCATTTCACAAATTACTCTATAATTATTACCATCAAGATTGGAAACACAGATGTGTCTGTAGCTTCCTCAAAGTAGAAAGTATGCCCCAAACTTGCTGCATTTACTAGGTGATCCACTGTTGAATCCAAATGAACCAAGTAAATAAACTGAACGATGAATAGAGGGATTCCTTTAAATTATTTATTTCTTCTGTAGAAAACATCACCGATAATGCTTAGCAGTATTATTGTTGAATGAGAATTAGATTAAAGGATGTACATGAGCACCAATGCAAGCATTGCATGACAATAAGGGGAAACTTAAATCTTTTGCCAGATATGGCTATTCCGAACCAGGTGCTAATATTGTCAAAGTTGTTGAGATATCTAAAATAAGTTGATATAGTTAACTGATGACATCCTTATATTATATGAATAAAAAAACGTATAGGAATGTTACCTTAATTTAAAGCACAAATTTGGACAATTCTGCTACAAAAAGCTTGAAGCAATTTATATTAACAAATTTCTGCAACTAATTATTGCTTTTTACCATACCTGAACAGCGAGTGCTTATGTGATTTTTGTCGATTATATATTAGTTGTTTCCTCTAGTAACGACAAGGTCTAACCACAACCCGACACATGTTTATACTTTTATTGGAGTGAGCAAAACTTCCAAGGCTTACCACGTCCATAAATTCTGACAGTCTCGTTAACAAATCTCCGACAGTCCTCTTCCTTTACTACGTCGGCAGCTATTATGAGCACATGATTAGCGCCAAGTAGTCTTGCATTCTCAGCAATCCCCCGAAGCCTGAACTCTCTCCTTGCAACCAAGACAAGTTTTGCTCTCCTCCTTGCATACTCGTATGCAATTTGCTGATGTCAAATACAAAAAAAAAAAAACCACATAACATGATGAAATACAGGTCTGTATATCATTAGCATTTGCATTAAAAGCAATTTACAAACAATTAAAAATATCAATTTAATATGCAAAGAAATACAGAACTCAATAACTTCCAATCACATACACAAAGAAAGGTATTATGTTGGAAATCACATCTGGTTTCTATGATTCTGTGGACTATCAATGACTTATAACTGCGGTACTGCACTATATTTCTTTTCTTGATTCAGGTATATACTATTATAAGTTGCTACTTGCTACATAAGACCTAGGACAGAACAAACTCCCTCAAAAAATTTCATAGAAACAAAAATTGTCCTCTTAATCAATTCCGGAATCTAATTGCTACATAGATCTAGATTATTATACCGAAACCGAAGACTCCGAATATCATCACTACTACGACCACAAATTCCAACAACCCTCCCCGAATTTCGTTATCACCAGCTTAATCATATAACAAAAATATACCAAACCATTCAAGCAATATCAGAAAATGAGGAAATAAAATAACAAAATAAAAACTTGTATGAAATATAAAAAAAATGAAATTACCTCACCAATCCCAGAAGAAGCACCAGTGATAATAACAACTTTATCTTCCATATCAGAACCATTGAAGTAGGTGTTATAAATCCATTCACAACTGTTGACGAAACACAAAGTTGGCCATGCAAATGCTAGCATCACCAAGCTCGCCGGAGGCACCACAAAATCAAGAAAAGCGTTGAACAGATCCATCACAATCTTGAATTAAATTATTTTTTTTTTAGTTTTTTAATTACTACTGGTACCAACAGAATGCATATACTTAAATGATAAGGAAAGAGGGGGGAAATTACAGATGAGAAGGTGAAAAGGATAAGCTCAAAGGGAGAAGGAGACAAAGTGATGAGTTCATGAAAACAGAGAGGTGGCAACACGTGTTCTTCTTGTTGGGCTTTGTGGCATACTTCTGTTCTGCATGCAGCCGTTTTCTTTGATATATTTCATCTATAATTTATGTAGTAAATTTTTTAAATTATATTTTATTGTTTAAGTTTTAAATTATATATAATTTTTTATTATTAAAATATTTTTTTAATTTTTTTAATTTCATGTTCAGATATCTTTTTAGTTAGAAAGAAAATAAATTATAGAATATAATAAAATATTATAATATATTAATATATGTTTGATAATATTTTTAACGATAGTGTTTTAATTAATAATATGTTATTGACAGGACTTAATTCTTAAACTCGTTATAGTAGTTTATAAAATAATATATGTTTGAGATAATTACCAAAATAATTATTTTTGGAGATATTTCGCCCAAAATACTGAAAAACGTATTTACGGTCCTATTTACCGACTTAACACGTTGAATCGTGTTATGTATTACTCATCGTCTCTCTCCCTCTCTCCTGGTCGTCTCTCTCGCTCTCCACCGCCTCCCTCTCGCCGCCTCACCTCTCTCCACCTCTACATCACCACTGTAACCGCCTCTCTCTCTCCCTCCATCATCTCCACCACCTATCTCCGTCCATCTCTCCCCCGTTCATCTCTCTCTCCCCCCGTCTCTTTCTCCGCTGCTTTCATTACGAATTGGGCGTTTCTAATCCGGCGAAACACACGACTTGGAACTCATATAGGCATCTAGATCGTCGAGAGACGAATCGATTGGTGTATAACACTTCATGGGAAAATCACTGGAAATGGGTGAACGGAGAACGGAGAAAAACGGCAAAAAATCGCCAAAATCGCCATTGGAGTCGCCAGAGCTCGCTCTGTTCGAGTGGGCCCCGCAGAGGCATGCGCCGTTTCGTGTTGCGTATACGAGCTTGGCTGCGCCCATGGGTGCGGCGTAACCAATGATACGCCCATGTGTGTGGCGCAACCTGGTTATATCACACTTCTTGGTGTGAGGCGTATGCTAGGCATATGGAACACATAGTAGCGTGTCTGATGACACGGTACACGCAACAGCGTGTCCGGTCATCCATATATTGGCCTTCATCCTATATGTTTTTGGTGAGATTCGAACTTGGAAACTATAAAAGCATTTTAAATATTAAAAAAGAAATATTCTTTTAGTATTAAATCCAACAATTCTCATTTATTTATCTTAAAATCTAACGATTGTTATTGAATATACCAAATAAATTAAAGTGATCAAAACTACCAACCAACCAAGTATAGTATAGACTACTACATATTGGGTCCAAACATTTACGAATTTATTTTTGAACATTTCTTAAAATATTGCATATTAATAAAGTTAATGAACAATCTAATTTTTTTATAAATGATACAAGACAACTTCCAACATGTACCCTACTTTCACAGGATTTTGAAACTAAAATCGTACATAACTTTTAAGAGTTGATTAATCATAATTCCACCTACGAGTGTTCCAAACAATTACGTCCAAATATCTTATCATTAATATATACTTGATGGAGTAATTAAGGAGAGAATTCTCATAATTTGTGATAAAGACAATAAAATTAATAATTAATTTCAAATTCATGATAAAAAATTTATTTAAATCATATAAAAAGAGTCGAAATGCACAAATTTACATGAATACTGACAGATAACTATTTCAAAAAAATATTAATAGATAATATTTTTTAAAAATTACCTATATAAAATAGAATATATTAAAATGAGAAAAATGTCCCTAAATACATACCTGAATACATAGTACATTTTAATGGTACAATTATAATTAATTGTGTTAAGAGTTAATTCCATTTCGCATCCATTTGGTTTCGGCCAACTGCATTTATTACTCATACTTTGCATAATTGCACTATGCATCTCTTTACTAGTTTTGGCGCGACAGTTTGCACCCCTTCCGTCTATTTTGACCGTTACCGATAAAAAGGATAGGGGTAATTTCGGAATTATAAATGCACAATTATATGTTGGTCCTTGAAATATGATATATTTTACACATAAACCCCCTTAAACAAAAAAATATGCATTTTTGCCCCTCAACTATAATATTTGTATAATTTAACCCTTTTCAATGTATCTTCAAATAAAAAACAACAAAATAGATTATTTATAAAAAAATTGCAATATATCCATATTTTTTAGAAATAATATTAATAGTAGATTGAAAATAGATGAAAAAAATAAAATTTGATGAAGAATTAGAATTTGATTAAGATAATTAGATCTTACAAAAATAATATGAGGAAATACCATAAACGTTTGAATTGAATTTATAAGATTACTAATTTTTTAAAATTTATTCGATATTTTTCTATAAAATTTTTTAAACGAAAAATTTTATTTGATAAATTCGGGATGTTATGCTGAAATATTTATAGAATAATCTATGTTTTTCGTTTTTTATTTGGGTGATGGCCCAAAATATTCATATGGGAGCCATGCTGGCCCTTTTTACTGACTGAAAACGCTATACCGTCTACCGTGATATAAGGGGTGTTGCGGAACACCGTGTTCCGTATCATGGGGTGTTGCGGAACACCGTGTTCCGTATCATGGGGTGTTGCGGAACACCGTGTTCCGTATCATGCACGGATACGGAACACCGTGTTCCGTATCATGCATAACACGGAAGATGGTGTTCCGTATCATGCATAATACGGAACACGGTGTTCCGTATTATGCTAACACGGAGGACGATTCTCCGTATCCCGTCGGTATTTCGGGTCATTTTTTTCAAAATCAGTATTTTGGGCAAAAACTTGTGAAAAATAGGCATTTTGGTAATTCTCTCTTTTTATTTGAACATATTCTGAAAATTCAAAAATTCAAAAGTAATATAGGAATAAATTTTGGTAAAAGGATTAGATTATTCAATTTTCATAGTCCAGGAGCAAAAATGCTTGATTTTTTAGTTTAAGAGTTCATATGTAAAATGTGTGATACATCAAGGGTCAAAATGCAATTCAGCATTATTAATTTCTAAATTACCCCTGCCATTTTTAACATTAACGTCCAAAATAGACCCAAGGGATGCAAATTGATCCGCCAAAACTAATAAAGGGATGTATAGTGCAATTATGCAAAGTATGGATAAAAAATGCAGTTGGCCGAAACCAAAGGGATGCGAAATGGAATTAACTCTTGTGTTAATTACAATTAGGCAATAACTAGGTAGTTAGTGCAACAAACCTAACTTCAATCTTTAAAATTCAGGAGTACCAATTTCCTATTTTCAGTTGCTAATTTTTTTTAATTATTAATTTAACAAAAAAACAGTTTGGGATATCGTCCAAACAGTCTCTTTTATTTCTTGGGAAACCCAGAATCGCTCGTTAGGTACACACCTCGACCAGGTTTCCTGCATCAATTTATAAACACATAGACAAATATACATCTTCATGTATTTGCATGTCTTTGATTATATGCATATGTTTTTATAATTTGTGCAAGATTTCTGGTCTGGGGATTTAACATTTATTTTGTACCAAAGGTAATAATTTACAAAATTAAAATTTTGATCTTTCATCTATTGTTCTGCATTGTATTATTTTTTAATTTTGATCATTCATCTTATTTTTTTATTTGATTCTTTGTTGTAAATTGTGTGTGTTTGTCAAAAATTTTATTCATATTCACATTTCGAAAATTCGAAATTTTTGCATGTTGGGGTCCTATTGTCTTGTCCTGCTTTGTATCTTGTTGTCATGTTTTCTCTGCTAAGACATGAAAAGTGTGATGTTTGATGTAAGTTTATTTTGGCTTTGAATTAGCAGAGGGCAAAGATTCTGGGTTTTGTGTCGTCCAGAAGCACTGCCAAATGGAAGCTCATTTGGCTGATGCTTCTTGAAGGTTTTTGCTTCTTTGACTGTTATCATGAGAAGTGCTCAGCTTGTTAAAATTCAAGGTATTGGAAAATTGAGTTATTCGAGAAACTGCAGAATCTTGATTTTGAAAGCTTAGTATAAGGTGGTTAATTTGTGTAAAATGGGCTGCCTTTGCTCTAAGGCAACATGGTCTAATGATTTTGTTGCTGAATATGAGAGAGAAAAAGAGAAGGAGAGTAGGAAGTCTTCAGTTGAGTCTTCAGTTCAATTAGTTGCTCCAAAAGAGGAGATTGTGTCAGAGTCCAGAAGAGGCAAGAGGGACGGGTCTGTGCATCGGATATCTAATGACAATGTAGGTTCAGTTCGTGGGAAGAAGGATGGTGAGGACATAATTGTGGAAAGGCCTAAGAGTGGCCACCATAGACGGTCAGCATCTGATTTGTCATTAAATGGTCGAATAAATAGCAAACCAGGTGGTGCTCAAGGGGAACAAACAGAACAATGGCCTGCTTGGCTAATTTCAGTTGCTAAAGAGGCTGTACATGGATGGACTCCCAGAAGTGCAGACTCGTATGAGAAGTTAAACAAAGTCAGTTTTGACCTTATATCTTTCTATACCTATTACAGTACTTGTTTTACCAGTTCTTGCTGTTTTTAAAATTTCCACTTACAGATGCACTTCATGTGATTTGGCATGAGATTCTTGCATTTTATAGGAACGAATTTCGTACTAAGAGATTTGAAAAACAAGTAGGCAGGTTATTCGAGTGTGAGGCTCTAAGAGGGATCATGATGTTTCTCTGTAATTAAAAAAATTAAATACACGAAAGGAAAATGGAAGACGGGGATAGTCATTTGAGGGTGGTTGCGGATGCTAATTTTCCTCTTATAAGTGGAGATAAGTAGCTACATATTTCCGCTTGTAAGAATAAAATTAGCAATATGTGCTTTAAGCACTAAAGCACTTCCACAATTAGGCCTGCTGTAGGCACATGTACGAGTTTATAGTTATTAATATGTAAAATACTAAATGGGTCAAGTTAAGCTCCTGGCCTCCTTGTTTAATTTGACATTCTTCTATTACTCAGGGGCCTAATTATAGTTTTTTGAGGTGCTTATATATTGGTGTAAGCCTCACAATTAGCTTACAGGAAAGTTATGAAGAGAATCTAGACTTCTCCAATTTTACGATAACGTCCTGATGATATTCTGTTATGCAGATTGGCCAAGGAACCTACAGCAGTGTTTACAAAGCACGTGACCTGAAGACCAACAAAATAGTTGCAATGAAGAAAGTGAGGTTTGTGAATATGGATCCAGAAAGTGTCCGTTTTATGGCTAGGGAAATTTGTATTTTGCGTAGACTAGATCACCCAAATGTTATGAGACTTGAGGCTATCGTCACATCCAGAATGTCAGACGACTTGTATCTCGTGTTTGAGTACATGGAGCATGATCTCACTGGGCTCTTGGCATCGCCTGATATCAAATTCACTGTACCTCAGGTATTATATTGCTTTCTTATGTGAGTTCAACTTTGGGGACGTAACTGTAGTCTTATACTAAGAGATTCCATTACTATGATTTTAGAGAATTACATGTGCTCTAATAATTACTCACATTTTTTTGTGATAAATAAATCTGTAAATTACAATAAGCAGCCCTCTGCTCTCTACAAAGCAAAGTCAAAGAGCATATTTATTTTCGCCGACATAGACACGTAGTAAATGTTTGTCAGTTACCCTTCCCCAAACATTAACATCATCAATGATGAATCGCACCTTAAAGGAAAGGTTTGCTTTGCCTCATAACATTTTCCAAAATCTCAAAAATAATTATCATAAATGATTAACCAGTTCTGCTGCTAACTATTTCATACATAAGTAAAAGAATTGTGTACATTGGACAATATAAATTGCCAAATAAATATGGCTTTTGTGTCTAGAATTAGTGTTCGATGCTAATTGCTTCATGGTTGATGCAATGTCTATATTCACATTTCTAGTATCAGGGAGTAAATATCTCATTTGCAACTTGACCTATATTGCCAAAGCGGAGGCATATCTGAAGCTGCCAGTAACTTTTGATTCGATATACAAGAGCTCTTATCTAGTCAGCATAAAACTGTTTAAAAAAAATAGCATTTTCCATAGTAAGTGCTACCCTAATTTAAAACTGATACCTATGTAGTAAAAATTCTATGCTGATGCAGATGAATATATATTTTACCTGCCTAGGATACCATGAATCAGTAGCATAGTCAACTTGCCAAAACTATTGTCATTATAAAGCAAGGGATGATACTAATAGCAAAGTATAATCTATATGGATTGCACATTTTTACAATGGAATCGACCAACAATTATATTAGCATCTAACAATTCATGAGAGGAAGACAAGTCATACTTATTGCACAAAGTGGGGAATGAGAGCATAAAAACTATCAAATGCATACGAAAGAGATAACTTAAATTAATAGGCTAGGATCTCCTCTTGTTCGCAATGTTGGTTAAACTCTTTCATAATCCTGGTGCTATCGATAATGATACATATCCGCAGCTTCATTTAATGACCGAGGAAGTGAAGGTACAATTTTTGCACCCCGGAATTAGTCACCCCAAATACTAGGATTTGATGGTTAATAAATATCTGCACCCCAGTCATCATATTGTTTACTGGATACGTGTAAGCTAGGGAGAATGCTTACCCCCATAAAAGAAGTTGTCAGAGGAAGTAGAAGGTTAGTTCTGTCCCATTACAACTATAGATTGCTTAGACAGAATTTTCTATGAACTAAGTGAGAATTTTTCCAAGTGTTCCAAGAGGCATTTAGATTATTCTTTTTTCCTGATAATTTAACATGCCCGCCACTAGGACAGTCAGACGAAAAATGATTCCAATCATCATACTGTTAATTGGAAATGTGTGAATGTGGGAGAATGCTTCCCCCAAAAGAAAAGTTGTCAGAGGACGTGGAAGGTTACTTCTGTTCCAAAACAACTATAGCTTGCTTGACAGACTGTCTATTAAGTGAGTTAGATTTTCTCTAAGTGTACCAAAAGGCATTTAGAGTTATTTTTATTTTGTCCTAAACATTAACATGCCCGCCTCCTCTGGGAGAGTCAGCCAAACACCATCATCATGTTACTATCTTTGTTTTTCTTAATAGAAATCTCTTGCTTAGAGAACCTAATAAATGATACTTTCCTTCAAAATGTTTCTCTATATATGTCAAACTCACTCCCTTATCGTGAATAGTTGCTGCTAGTATCAACTATTGCATGGCATTCACATTAGCAACTTACCTTTCTGTGCTACACCTTCAGATTAAATGTTACATGCAACAACTGCTTTCTGGACTAGAACACTGCCATCGTCGCGGTGTCCTACATCGAGACATCAAGGGTTCAAATCTTCTAATCGACAACAACGGAATTCTAAAGATTGGAGACTTTGGTCTAGCTACTTTTTTTCACCCTGACAAAAAACAGCATTTAACGAGTCGAGTTGTAACTCTCTGGTATAGGGCACCAGAGCTTTTGCTTGGTGCTACATCGTATGGAGCTGCCATTGATATGTGGAGTGTAGGATGCATTCTTGCGGAACTTTTTGTTGGGAAGCCCATCATGCCAGGAAGAACAGAGGTAGAGTAATTTAAACTATAGCTATCTGCACTTCTTATATCTTAAACAAAAATACAGAAACATGGACACATACCCTTACAATTATATGTCTACCTTAATATAGAGTTCATCTTTTTGGCAAAAAATATCATCCATCATGAAATCTGTTTCAGCTTGAAAATTCTAATTAAAAAACACATATCCAACTTTAAATTTGACTTGAATGATTGCAATTTAATGTGTTTTTATATTGTATATTGATAAATAAATTGTTTCTAGTCAAACCAAATATCACTAAAGAAAAATCTTCAAATTCTTTGTACTGGTTGAGAGGCCTTATGCACGTTGGTGCTACCAGAAAAACTACATACATGGCAACTTATGAATGTTAATGATTTCAGTATGGGAATTCTTTCTCGAAACGCCAAGCAAGTAATAGTTTATTGATCTATGTGACAGAAAGTGTTAAAATGCTTACACTCGTGCATCTGACAAATTTTTGTTATACTGTTAAGTAGCCAACTCCCTAAACCTTGAGATGATGGGAGAAGGCCTTGATTGGATCATATACTATCTTCAACACTCCTCCTCACTCATATGAGTGCATAACCACTTAGACAAACAACCAACTCTCCCAAAACCTTAAGGTGGTAGGAGGAGACCCTAATTGAATTATCTATTATAGTCAACATATTGCATGTTATACACACTTCCTTTTACATTTCATGCATCCCTAACCCACTTGTTTCGAGGCTCCTTTCTTTAAGGTTCTAAATTTTTTCCAACTTTCGTTGTGTCAAAAAATCTACTATTATTATGTGAGAAAAGTGCGATAATCTTAAGCCATTCTCAGGTTGAGCAAATGCATAAAATATTCAAGCTTTGTGGATCTCCTTCAGAGGAGTTCTGGAAGAAAACCAAATTACCACATGCTACTAGCTTTAAACCTCAACAACCTTACAAGCGCCAGATTGCAGAGACTTTTAAGGATTTGCCTTCGTCAGCTTTGAAGCTTGTGGATGTTCTTCTGTCAGTGGAACCAGAAGAACGAAGTACTGCTTCTTCTGCTCTTAAAAGCGAGGTAATGCCGATAAATCTTAGATTCAGTTATTTTTTAAATTCTACAGTATAATTCTAGGATTTTGCATCTTAAAGTAGCTATTGCATGCTGGCAAGTCCAGAATTAAGCAATTTAGATGTCTTGACAATAAGAAACTTTCCTTTTTCTTAGTATGATTTCCTTTCTTTGCTATCTGAATTTTTGTGCTACTTTTTAGTATTACGTAGTACGTGTTCCTCCACTATATTCCATGGATATAGATGGATGATATGTGACTTCTGTTTATCAAAACAATAAAGCACTCGACATAATGTACTGTGTAGACTGCGTTCAAAAATGTGAATTGCTTGAATTTGTATAAAAAATCAGGCATGTGTTACAGTGCATACTTCCATGACTGTTAACAGCCGGCTAATTAGGGATTTAATCTTATCAGGCAAGAAGACGATATGATGGAATATTGTCTTAGACATAATAAAATTTGAGGCTGTTACCTATGCTCATCTTATAGCAGTATTAAGTATCTAATACTCCGTAATTGATAATTAAACAAACCACCAGAGCTTTAGTACACAATATAGCAAGTTTAAGTATTTCCCAGTTTGTTTCTGTACTAGGGGGGTATCTGGATAACCTGCTTCATATATTGTATGTTAATTATTCTTAAAGATAAAGTTCATCTTTTTACGTACAAAGCCAAGCATGGTTGGAACAGTTGATCAAGTCATAAAATTTTTACTTATTTGTCTACCTTCGGGGAACTACCTGCTAACAACTTTTGCACCTAATAAAAAAAATTACTACTGTTTTTTACAACAAAAAAAAAATCACTTTAATGAATGTATTTATCACTTCCTCCCATTTCCTACAACCTCCCAGAAAATGTTATGTATCGTGTAAAGAATCTAGTTAATATAATGTCGAAACTTCTTTCTGCTTGAAATGGATTTGTTATGACATATTGCATCCAAAGGTCGTTGAGGCTGAAAAACTTTATTTGCTGCTTTTGTTGTGTGAACATGATTAAAGTACAACTTGCATATTTTGATAATTCATTTTGTTTTCTTGTGGTTTCGTTACTGATAAGATCATTATCTCTAACTTGGCCTGTTTATCTTTTTATTTTCAGTTCTTTATGACAGCACCTCTTCCTTGTGATCCATCTAGCTTACCTAAATTTACCCCAAGCAAGGAATATGATGCAAAGCTTCGAGAGGAGCAGAAGAGGTACAATTTTGTAGGCCTTTATTCATATTTTGTTTGCTGGTAGAAAAATGTCGTAATAGAATATGCCACCTGACAAATTATTTTATTCAGAAACCTAAAATATATAAGTAGCCAAGTTCACTTATCAAGCTACTTAAGGCCTGGTTCCGTTTATAGGAATAGTGACCATTCATAGATACATGCTCGACTATATAATTATCTATATGTGTTTGGCTAAAGTCATGGGTAAGGGTAACTAACAAGGCTTTTCTTTGTGCAATCTTCTTTCCTTGTCACCTCATTCATTAAGAAAAATGCATATACGCGGCAGTTATCATAATGGACTGTCATCTAGTCGATAAATCTTTATTTAGTTAATGTAGATCAAGAAATGACATTGTTAAAAAGAAGAACAAATACACAGGCAAGGAAATAATTGTAGTCTGGTGGTCATGATCAGGTGTAATATTAGTTAATTCACTTAAGTTGGCATTTATAGTGCAATACTAAGCGTCCATTAAACTTTTCACTGGATATGCCCTATACAGACACAACTATATCTGCTAAGCTAACCATGCACAAGTAACTGTATGGGAAAAGCCTGAGCGAATTTCAGGAGATTTAAGTAAAAACACAGAAATAGGGACCAGCAATTGTTTGCTGATGGGAAAGAAACAGCCACGTTTTATTTTGGTTGTTAGGCATCAAGACTGTCTCATTGCCTCAAATAATGTATAGATGATGTATATTTAGATATTGTGTACCCTGATAACACCACTGACTCTGACTTTCTAGAGAAATTGTTATTTTCAAAAACTAAAAAAAAATGATGTTTTAAATAAATAAAAATGGACTGACGTGATAATATGAAATTCTACAATTATAAACAAATTCGCACTGTCCGTAAATGTATCGATACTAAACCAAATCACCGTCATCAATTAAAAAAAATTATAAAGAAGCTATATAACATTTTTAAGTCTGAAATATGTTTTACATTGTGGAAGACGTATCATGATATTCTACATCACAATCGCAGCAGAGAATTTTTTCATCATTTCCTATCACTTCTATGTAGAAGCCTAACTGAAGACATATAGTTGGAAACATACTTGCTTTTCCCATTCCAACGTATGTTTAAGTATCATTTTCATATGTATCATGTCTTCAGGCGAAAAGTAGAATCTGTAAAAGGACGTGGTCCTGAATCTGTGAGGCGGGGTCACAGAGAATCCAAGGGCAATGATCCAACACCCGAATATATATCACACGGACAGGTGTTCACATGTTTTTTTGTTATGGTTGGACAATTTATCAGTTGCGTCAGATTCAATTTATTATACAGCTAACTTTTGGTGCGGCAGGTACATTCTAAGCAATGCGCTAGTGTAATGTACAAACCTCGTGGTGATGCTGGATCTGGCTTCCCACTTGAGCCTCCTAAAGGGTTGAAGAAAACGGTTAATCATTCAACATCAATGGTACACCCAAGTGCAGCAGCCTCGTGGTCTTCTAAAGTAAAGGACGAAAGTGGTATGTCAGTTTCAGGAAGGACACACAACTCTTCTCTCCGTGGATCAAACCGTGGTTCAAACTTGACAAGACAACAATCTCATAAGAATGAAAAGGCTTCCAGAAATGATGATAACATGGTTAGTACTACTATTATGGCTTCGCTAATACTCTCTCTGGATCCTTTTAATCATGGTCAAAGTTAAATTACACTGCAAAACTTGTGTACCATCCTTCTGGTTTTTATTCATTTGGAAGAACTTGTAAATGACGTCTTACCATAAAGCAGACTGGATATGAATCAATACTAATATATAGCACTATTAATGGAGAGAAGAAAACCTCAATTCCGTATGAATCAACTGTCGCTATGCAATCATAAACATGAATTTGAAGACAATGATGTTATGACATGGAGGAATTTGGGGAGCTTCAGGCAGTACTTTTACATGTACTATCAAGGAAGCTGCATATGGCATAATCATGATGGCGTGAAATTAGAACAAGAATCATGCTGGAAAAAAAAAGGAACAAACTTATATGGCATAATCATGTTAGGTGGATATGATTGATCATTCTTGTGCAAGTAGTAATGTCAAGCCGAAGAAGAAACTAATACCTGATTGTGCATGTTTGTTTCCTGCACCGAACTCTTAAATTCAGGTCATTGATGACTGATGAGTGATGAGCCACATATGACCTCTAGGTATATTGTAATACAATCTAATAACTGGATTAAAATGTTTTGTAAGATGTGAAGCTGGGTAGTCCATCTGTATGAAAAACTGTGTATCCAGGGAGCAGTAACACATAGATTCGTATTTGAGTGCGTAGGCGTAGGGATATGCCATGTGGCTTGTTGCCATGCCTGGGGCAGGGGGTGCGCGAATGGGGGTTCCAGGAATACCAAAAAGTTCCAGGAATGGCAAAAAACATAAATACGTAATGTTTTATTGTTTAGAATTTAGATGCATCTTAAAGTGATGTTTTCATCACTTGAGTTAGGTTTTTCCCTTTTTGAGCACTGACGCTCGTACCTTCTCCACCTGTCATCAGAACAGCTTCTACTCGAGGCTGCAGTTGGTTACGTGACTATTATGGCTGCTGAAGTTATATGTTTGACTAAATGATTTAAATTGAATGGGACATTTGGTTTTATAATTTTACCAAGGAAATATATATCTACATTATTGTTGACTCTGTTTTCTCGCACCAGCACCCACGCCCTTATTTCTTGTGTAGTTTGGAAGTGTATGCTCCTAAACTCGATGCTATTGCTTACAAATGGCTTTCTTATACAAATCACATATAAGTAACCTGTACTTATCTTGGATAAGTTTTCATCATGTGGTAATTGATTGATTGCAGTCATAACTTTTTGTTGTATGCTAATGCTAGGGCCAGATACCAAAGAAAGCCAGGATCCATTGTTCTGGACCATTAGTGCCCCCTGGGGGTAATTTGGAAGACATGCTAAAAGAACATGAGAAAAACATACAAGAAGCAGTACGCAAATCACGCCTTGACAAGGACAAGACCAAAAAGAACCTTGGTGATTAACTAAGAAAGTCCAGTCATCTGTTATACTGACAAATCGCTTTAGCTTTAGTCTCAGTCCCATAACTTGATATATTAGTTGGGCTGTTATGTCCGGGAGACTGGAAGCTGAATTCTGTAATCTGCCGCCAAAAAGAATTGTATCTTATCTATTCAGGTGGGCCGAGGGTATGGTGGAAACAAAGCTTGTGGTCATATCTAATGGCTTAGTATTTTGTAGGCATGAATATGCCATTGTATAGCTGGAGATGAGGTGTTCAATTCTAGTCATAAAATGTCATATTGTAATTCTCTCTCATAAGTCATAACATTACTAATTGCACTAGCGAAATAGATTCTGTAGTTTTTTCACATGAGATTGCTGCAAATCATATGAATGTATGCATCATAGGGGTTAGGTGTATGAATTAGAATACAGGAAAATTTGTCTGAAACTTATAAGGATTCTTTCGTTTAATCTGCACAGCATAGACAATTTGCATAGTCCTTGAGATACAAAATTTCATCTCAATGAACTTGTGTGCAAAGGTAGGGGCATAACAAAGGAAGTAACTTGTAGTATAGCTCTGACTGTTTGCAGATTAGAGTAGACAAATTGTTTAGATATGGTCAGTTCATAACATCTCTACAGAGCTTGCATAGTAAAATTGATTATTAAATAGATCATTTGCCTACACAGGGTCTCTAAAGTTGTTTTGGCAAGAGCTCTTTCGCAGCAGGAATGCCATGACCCAGTCTTAATGAGCATGTTCTGGCACGAGTTTATTTCACAACATGGATACCTAGTTAAAAATGACTCAAGCTTATTACTGCCCCATAATGGATGGTCAAACCGAGGCCTTGAATTGTTGAGAGCCATCTATGTTTGTTGTCCTGAAAAGCCTACATCATTGCAATTCACTGCAGTGTACAGTCTACCGTCCAAACTCTTAACACAATGGCTATCAATAAAGCACATAAAAACATGGTAAACCAACATAACTACATAAAAAGCCACATATAAGAAGCTTGAAAAAAAAAAAAAAAAAGAACCCTACTAGTTGATAATCTCAGCTAATACTATGTACAATTTGGCTTCTCATAAAAGCATAATCCTTAAAAATGTTTCTAACCCAAACACTCTACTAGGGCTGTTTATTGATGTTATTATGTGCACATACAATGTTCAACAAAGAACTACAAATCTTGCTTAGGCTTGCGACTTAGTTCTGAGTAATGACCACCCATTCGCTGCAAAATTTCTTCCCATAAACCTTCTGTAGAAGAATTAGCTGTAGCTCCAAAAATTAAATTTGAGCTGCATGCAGCAACATGCCAAAAATCTGAGTCAATCTCCTCCTTCAACTGATCAAGCTGCCATCCAGCATAACCAACAAAGAATCTAAAGTCATTAGGTTTGATAAACCCTTTCTTCACCAGCTCAGCAGCTTCATCCAAACTGTTGCGAGCACCAAAAGACAAGCCAGGAATCACCTCCTCAACACCAGGATGACGTGCTTTATGCCCTGTTTTAAGCAGAAACATGCTTGCCTCAAGGGGTCCACCAAAATGCAATGGGCATTCGGAAAATGTGGTTGCAAGATCAAGATTAGTTGGTTTCATGTGTTTCATCTTTTTGTGAAGTGGACGGTTTATAACAACACCGAACGGTCCCTCTTGTGGATGCCTGGTTCCAGATTTGAGAAGAAGAACAACAGTACGCTCAAAGGTGCGAACTCCGTCAAGTTTTTCAGTTGCAACAAGAACACAACCTGCTTCAGGTGACGAGATAGGATGGGCCCATTTGGAGCCAAGAGGTTTAGAATGGAGACCTGCAACTTCTTGTTTACGAGTATCAGAGTTTCCAATATTTGCCTGGTTTATAGATCAGAAAGATTAACATCCAGGACTCAAATGGCAAACACTTTGAAGTTTATTGCTGAAAGGAATGAAAGAACAGAGGAACCTTTTCCTCAATATGTACATTTCATCACGAAAATATCATGGGACGTCCTCGAAGAATAACTGTTGTTAGAGCTTGTATCAACTCTCATACATCTCTTTCTTTTTACGAGAGAACTCTCATGCATCTACTTCAAAACAATAAGATGTGTACTACTCAATTTACCATGTTTTTGCAGTAAAAATACGTCAGGTAACTTAACTACCACTTCTAAAGGTTGGTGACAGTAGATCTATGTAACATTGCCTGAAAACTTAACTTCTGTGATTTTGGCATTCTGTTAGACAATTAGAGCATAGTAGACTACCAAGATTTTGCCTTCTGTAAAAACTTCTCCCAAGTACACAGGGAATTACCCAGGTACAGTTTGGGAAATTACATAATTTCGTTGAAATAAACCATCTATCCTATAACGATTACATTTACAGTTTTTATCTATAACTACGTCCACATAATTTTCCAAGCTTTTAATTGAGGGTTTGTGTTTAAAATTCAAACACAACCATAGACTGATAGACATAAACAGCTTTACAACTTATATAGCTTGCCAACATTCACAATATATAGTTGCATGGACCATCCTCTCATGCATTTTGACAGTTTAGCAAGCTACTGTAACTCCTGCATTTTGGACAAATTAGCAAGCTACTGTAACTCGTTAAGCTTAATTTAACTACTTTATAGAATTGGAATTTGATATATTAAACCATTTTAAAGTTATACTGCAGAGTACAATTAACATGTACATATGTGTGTGTGCGTGTCCATTTCTATATGTCACAGGTGAATTCAAGAACAAGTTTCAATGGATGAATTATTTAACTACTTTATAGAATTGGAATTTGATATATTAAACCAATTTAAAGTTATACTGCAGAGTACAATTAACATGTACATATGTGTGTGTGCGTGTCCATTTCTATATGTCACAGGTGAATTCAAGAACAAGTTTCAATGGATGAATTATTATGAATATTTGGAACCAACTATTACAACTACATGGAGGAACTGTTTATACTTTTATTGTCGGTTGCATTTTTTTAAGAGAAAGACAAAAGCGCTACCTGCTCGTGAGCAAAGAGGGACGCTCTAAACTCTCTCCAGTCCATTACTTTTTGATGGTGTTGCTGAGAGCCAAGTTCATTGGGTTTGTTTTTTTTAGATGGCGGATCTTTTCCTTTTGAATGATCTTCCTTTGGAGTTTTATGGTCGTCATTTTCTACATGATAAGAACATGCACTCAGACAATTATCACAAACTGTTATGCCTTCAAGAGAACATATATTGTAACTTGTTATGCATTACAGGGGTACAAGAACTTAAAGGAAATGCCTTGACCATGAGTCATGGTTTGTGAACTCCAATACAATCTTAAAGAGTTGCATTTGCGTTTAGCACTAATATTACAATTGGAAATTTAAATAACCTTATTTTCTTTACTCCATCCATGTTTTCGTCGCCCATAAACAACTTACCAGTTCATTCCTCTTTGTGGAGTACCAAATCCACTATTATTTGCATTTTTGCAATAAAAGTTTAAAAACAGAGAATTTTTAAAAGAGAAGTTAGTTTCAAAAAAGAAAAAGAAATGGAGAAGTGAGTGTGAGTGCTTGAATAGGCGTTTAAGTAAATCTTACACCAGACTGATACAATTTCTGGTAATTTTTTGGTTCTACCAGAATAAGCAACCTAAACAAAATTATAAACCAAATCCTTGGATCTGGTATCTTAAGCATACTCAAATGGTCATTTGCATGTACCATTTGTGTATAAATGCTGTGAAAATTCACGTCCTATATCTTAAGCATACTTGTCAAAAAATATTCATTCATATAAACACCTGTGCTCGAAGTTTTATTAAACTAGTAAACTTTCACGTATTCTATATCACTTCACTTCCCAAGGCATTGCTCTTTATAAAAAAGAGGCAAAAAGCAATTAATATTTCTCCCAGTCTGCTCGGAAGTTTAGGAGAAAGAAAATTCTCTTTCTTTCTTAACGTTTTGCAGTTGAGGACTAACAACATTAAATTTAGCAAAAAATAATAATAAGCAATTTATTGTACGCAAATGTATTAGGAAGTGAAATTGCTGATAGGAAAGAAAATAGAACATTGGTAGTTGCGGTCAAGTAACCAATTAACATGATCATGATCTTCTACCACATACTAATCTAAGTTACTCAGACTCGGGTACGGAGTGTCGGATACGACACGTATCCGAGTGTCCGACTCGGGATGTTCAAAAATTTAAGACACGGGGACACCGTCCAAATTTTGGACACGGGTGCGGGGACACGGCATAAATTATATTATATTTATTTTTTATATATATAATAAAAATAAAATAATATATTTTTTAATTAATTTATATTATTTTTATATTATATATATTGATATTGTAGAAGAATTTAAAATAATATTTGAACATACATGGTACTGCATGGTATTGTATTACTTTATATTTGTGTTGTAAATATGTAAATAGTGCTGGATGACAGCTATCTTTTAACCATCATATTTAAAAATGAATCTGGACATATAACAGTCCAGATACATTGACTATACATAACCCTTTTTTTTTTAACACGACATAACCCTATTCTGACATATACATACACCGTAGTCTGTAGATACACAAAAAAAGGGTTTTCACTTTTCTTCTCCTCCCTTTTCCATCTTCATCTCTTTCAGATCTATCTATACATTCATCTCTTCTTCAGTAATCGATAACGTGTTTATTCCGGCGACCTTCAAATTTCTCCGACGACGGAGAAGAAGTGTCGGGGTTTTATCTGACGAATCCGGTACGGATTCCGGGTCGTGTCCCGTGTCGCCCGACACGGGTACGTTGGCCTGAAGTGCCGTGTCGGAGTAACTAAGATACTAATAACAAAATTCTAGATGGGAGGCAAATATTTGACTTTTGAGTGTCTACGGGAGATGTCATGATGGTATGGCCCACAAATTGTGCAAAGTGTTTTAAACATTATTTCTGCTTGACAAGAATAACGCATTTTCAACATCTGGTGACTAAACTTAGACTTATACCTGACATCACCAAGAAGAGCAGAATTTACGAAAAAAGTTATGCTTTACTTGACAAAAAGCAATTATATGTAAAGGGCTCAACTCCTTCTCTAATTTTTTTTTTTTTTTTTTGTAACTAACAAATCCAGAATAAGGGGCAAAAGTCAAGTCTCCTCATAACACAGCCTCAAAACAAATTGCACAGTTGTCTACTCGATATTCAATTCAAGACAATACCAATCGTACATTTACGCCAGTAACAACAATTCAGATGATCCATAATACTCTCAATTAAACACAAAATAATTGTTTCTCCTAAATATAAAACTAACTCATACAATACATCTAATTTCCAAATGGTTTCGAAATCAAAGGAAACCTTCAGTACGTAAACATAAAATCCGTAAAATCGGAAAACAATTCGGTCCTTGCTCCATCACAACAACCTCTAATCTCTACAATTATCATTTCCCCTGTCATTTTCAAATCCTAAATCAATTAAACATTAACTTCCGAAAGCGACAACTACATAAACTAAAAACTATCACAGTCAGCTTAAAAATCACTAGAATCATAAAACAAACATACATATAAATTTCATGTATGTATATTAAAATGAATTGTAAGTAGTACCTGAAGAATTAGAATTGGAATTAGAATCGCGGCTATTATCTTTCCCCAAAGCGGTTACAACAAACCGGTCCGCGCGACGTTTAGGAGCTCCGATGTCGAACAAAACGTCGGCGTTTAATTGAGGTGAATTTCTGAGCTTAGTGAATTGGAATGAAATAGAATGATGAGTGTGAGTGTAATTGTGGAGATCGTGATAGGAGGATTGGAGAAGAAAGGGAGTGTGAGTTGAGTTCTTCACGTGAATTGCACACAGATCCATCGAGAGAGAGAGAGAGAGAGAGAGAGAGAGAGAGAGAGGAGAGCGATACGAACTATGCGATGAAGAAATGAGAGAGAGATAGTAGGAGAGAGAATATGCTTTTTGTAATAGTATAACCGATTTGGTGATATGACGCCCAATGCAAATTTAACCACTTTGCCTTTTTTTTTTTTTTTTTCAAGTCGACGAGAACGGGGAAAAAAAAAATATTTCAGAAGAAGAGAATTGAAAAAGGAGAATGTTAGGGGACAAAAAAATTTCGTAGATTTTTCTTTAAAATGATGTGACACAATACATGAAATATTTTAATTGAGTTATTGATGTGAGATCCATTTCATTATTATTTTCACAACCAATTAAAATCAAATATGTGGTATTTGGGAAGAAATTTTTGGCATTTTTCTTGAAAAAGATACTTGATCGGATTGGAATGTTCACATGCTGCTAACAAAGTATATTTAAGAGTAAAGTGCATTCTATGTATCTGAACTTTGCCAAAAATAACATTTGTAATAGTATATTTTAGAAACTACCATTTGTAATACTGAACAAACATTTTATTTAAATTTCGTGTATTGTCATCTATCTGTTTCCAACTCCGTTAAATCATCACGGACAAAAAAGTCTTTTCCAACCAAAGCTTTGCGATGGCTTTTCAGCAAGAAGATAGATATATATACACAGAGCAATATAGAGAGTGAACAAGAGCAGAAAAAAATTAATCCTCACAGAATTTGATCTCTCTTTCTCCCTTCTTTCTCTCTTTAGGCACATACATACGCGTGCACACAGTGTCAAGCCTCTGTCTTGTTTTATTGCTTCTATAGCAATTATTGTTTTTTTTTATGTTCCGGGTTGTAAGTTTTATCATTTGTTGATTTTGACACTTGGCAGGTTAAAAGCGAGGAGAAAGTAGAGGCAAAAGGGATAGACTCTGTTCCAAGTTGGTGTTGGAATTTATATTGTATTGTCGCATTGGGGTTTTTGTTTGCTTATTCTGATTTTGTTGTGTTTTTAGGTACTCCGGTGGATTATTTGTCTGGGTTTCCGTTGCCTAATAAGAAGACGTTGGAGATGATTCTTAACAAATTTCAGAAGTAGGTGTTTTTCGTATTGGTTGCTTTGATATAATTTGTACAATGTTGTTAAATTGGTTTGGTTGTGGCAGGAAAGATATTTTTGGTGTTTATGATGAGCCGGTGGATCTCGAAGAGGTTTTCTCTTTATCTCTCTCTCTCTTCATGTTTATTCTGTCTAAGAGCATCTCCAAGAGACTCTTACATTCACTCTTAAAAATAATATAAATAAATGGCTTTTAGACTTAGTAGGTTATTATATTGATTTATGTGTCAAATTTCAACAATGCTCTTTATATTAGCTCTTTATTTATAATTTATTCATAAATCAACCCTACTATAACCAAAAGTTGTGCAAGAATTGATGGACATGAATATTTTATTATTAAAATACAAGTTAAGAGCTACTAGTGGTTCTTATAATGAGGAGAGAGAAGAGGCTCTTAGTGTTTTTAAGAGCCACTAAGAGTCTCTTGGAGCAATATTTTTATTCTCTCTCCTCATTTTTTGAATTAAGAGCAAGAGTAGAGAACCCCTGGAGATGCTCTAAATGCTGTTTGGAAGGCTTTTTCTTAGAATGAAGTTAAATGGCTAGAGCCCGACCTCTTCTTAACATCATTAAGAGATGTAACAAGAGTGAACATGGAAGCACAAACATTCAAAGCTTCATCAAACTCATTATGGCATAATAAAGCAGTCAAAAAGCCAAGCTTGACAATGGAAGCATAAACTTAGTACACATGTATCAAGCTACTAGAGAAAGATGATGCTTGAAAAACACTAACAAAAATGAAGGCATTAGGCTTAGTACCAGTGTTGTGCATTCGAGAAAACAAGAAAAGAGCTTCAAAGGGTCTAGCATGTTGAACAAAGCCAACAATAATAGGCTAACAACAGTCCATGACACAACATTTCTGTGGTGCATTTCATCAAACAGCTGAAGACCATTTTTTAGATCACCATATTTTACATAAATATTAAGTAGAAAATTGTGGTGATACAAGAGTGATTGCAGCTTTAATAAACTTGGCATGAACCTCTCTACCATGGATTAAGCTTGAAGATTTAGTGTATTTTCACAACAAATTAGAGTAATTAAATTCTTCATCGTAATAAGTATTGTTGTCAACACAAGTTTATGTATATGATTCTGTATCCTTTAGGTTCTCATTATACATGCTCTTTAGTTCTTTTGTCTTCTTCATTAGACTTGCTAAAAAAAATTCAACTTTTTTAATGTTCTTGTTGTTAGCTCTCATTTTGTTGTGTTTTTTTTGTGACATACATTATTGCTCAGTGTTTCTCAAAGATCATTCGGATCTAATTATTTAGAGAATAATCCAATTTTTATTGCTTCAGCCTGCTATTTCATGTAATTTGAAACTTTACTATTCGTAGCAGAGCCTGCATATCTATCTTCTTGCTGAAAAGCCCACGCAAAGCTGTGGTTAAAAAAGACTATTTTGCCCCTGATGATTTAACGGAGTTGGAAACAGATAGACGGCAGTACAAAAAATTTAAGTAAAGTGTTTGTTCATTATTGCAAATGGTAGTTTCTAAAATATAGTATTGTAAGTGATATCTTCGGCAAAATTCAGGGTACACAAAGTGCACTTTACTCGATATTTAATTTTTAAAATAATATTTTTATTTATAATTCTCTAAGCTAAACTTGACTAGAATTTCGATAAACTAATATTTTTAATTAGGGTTCCCTAATCTAAATTTGACTAGAATTTGGAAATATTCAGGCCCAGCCCTGTACACAATAATCACTTGTTTTGCTTTCTGATAAGTAACTTGACTTAATACTCAAAATGTAAACTACAAATTCCGTTTGTATGTGTTTTACCTTAGGTTATTTACTTATTTTGGTTTTTGTTTTCTTGTCATGTGTACTCTTTTCAACTTTGGAGGGATTAATAGGGTGATCACCTGATGATTGTGGATCTGCATATCTATACTAATATATTAAAGTCGAAAGATTAAAAATTTGGTTTGTTTGGTTTTCGGTTTGGTTATCCTAATTATTAAAATAAAAAAATAATTACTAACACAATTATATTCCAGACAGAACACGCACACACACACTTTACAGATATCACACCATATTTTCAATTATTAATAAAATATATTTAAAATCCCTATATGTTGTTTATAACAAGAAAATATTAGTATAGTGAGTATATTAAATTATATTAAATTAAAATTTAAAAAATTATTAAATTGATAATTATATAAAAACATAATTGTACTATTAACTTAAATTTAATAAATACCTAAAATATCTTATCTTTCAATTAATTTAAAAGACTTGTACTTTTAATTGAACATATTACCCTTTATACACACCTAAAATATCATATCTTCCAGTCATTAATATTTTCCAATTAAAACACTTTATCTTTTAATTTAAAACATAATATTGCAATCATAATCTTCCAATCATTAATATTTCTTTTCTAATTAAATACACTACCTTTTAATTTAAAATAAAAATTTACCCAAAAATATGACACCATATTACCGTTAAATTTTTATTAATTAATAAGAACCGTTAGATGTAATTATATTGTATATTTAATGATTAAATCACTTTACTAAATATTCAACATTCGAATCCCGTCAATAACATATTTAATTTAAAATTATAAATTTTAAATTATGCAAATCATTTATTAAATTTACTTCAAATTTTATTAAATTAATATTAAAATAATTTTTCAAATTAATGATTATATAAAAACATAATTATAAAATAAAATAAAATTTATAGCACGAGTTATAAGCTAGTATGCTCTAATTTGAGAATATGTGAATATGTAGTTTCAACTACAGATTATGTGGTTGCATTAGACACTTAAATAACGTGTATGTCAATTCGGGATATATACAAATGTCAAGATCTTAATTAAATAATAAGGATAGCAATGGATTTTAAACGAATTATTTACGCTTGCACTTTTGAAACCTTGACAAATATATATATATATATATCCTATACTAGTCATCACATGGCGTCAAACTTATATCCGCATACACCTAACAAGCACTGTACATGGTGCTCTAAATGTTTTACTAATCTTTTATTTAGGTGTTTCAGCAATTGAAGAAATTTGAAAGCTTGAATATTTTTATTTCTCCACTGCAGTAAGCTACACTGAAGAACTAGGGGCTAGTTATTATGCCATATTTTTGACATGTCTAATAATCTTTCAAATTTCTAATATTATTAATTATTAATTTACAAAAATTAATAATTAATAAATATTAATGAACATATAAATTACAAAAAAATATCCTAAAAAAATTATGTAAAGTACTATCAAAATTGTTTTTAAATTTATAAAAATATAAATAATAAATTACTGTATAATTTACGATCAGATTTTGATAAATTTAACTAAAATAAATTAAAATAGAACATGAAACGAACGAACTATTATACAAGCCAAGTTAGCCAACAATCTAATGTGTCAACAGTTATTTCTTTCCCCAAGTGCACGATTAATAGAAGCAAAATTGGATCTTGCAGAGAATTTAGGAAGTTAATTATTCCCTCATCCCAGTTTTCTTGTCCATCAATCTATTTTTTATTCAATCAAATTAAATATATTGATAATTTTTCTAAAATATTATTGAATTTACAAAATTATTCTTTTTAATAATTTTTTTTGATAATAAAATGATTATAAGCTTATAAATGAGTATCTGTTCTAACAATTTTCGGGAGTGAGCGAGGATCGAACCCATGATCTAGATCGACAAATGATATACCCTTAATCACTTGTGCTATCCACCATTGCTAAAAAATTAAGCTTTAAGAAATTACTAAATAATTAGGTATATTAATGAACTTAAACTTATTAATTTACCATAATTATTAAATGCGAACAATTTTTTTGAGATAAACGAAAATGGAAATAATGGACAATAAAAATGTGACGAATGGAGTATTAAAGATTGGAAAATGTTATAGTTACATAAAGTTTCACACACTACAAGAAAAATGGTCATTTATGACGGAAATTTAACACTGAAATCGTCGCAATTGGTACCAGTTATGACGGAACAAAATCGTCGTTTTTGCTCGCGTCTTAAGTTCGGAATTGCGTCACAAGTAAAAATTGCGTCACAAGTTCCAATTTCCGTCATAAATTCCAATGAGGGGCCCACTTTTTACAATAAAATAATATATGAAAGTTTTATAAAATGAAAAGTGTCTCAATTTGATTGGTTATAACTCAATAAATATCTTGCATTCACATTAATATCAATCAACAAATTAGTGGAATCCAACTTATTTTATGCAAAAATTCACCTAGCATTACTCTTAAAGAGATTCCAATCTTATTACTGTATTAAGAGTAAAAGTCAACCTCTATGAAAAAACCATTATATTTTTTTTAAATGAACCATTATAATTCTTAAAGCCTAAGAATCAAAATATAATTAGTATTAAATACAATTAAAATACACTACACTTTATATATATTATACAGCAAATTATTTGTAAAATAAAAAAAGAAAGAAATCAATAAATTGTAATAAATCTCTAACAAATTTTCTTTTTCAAACTTTTATGTATAATACAATTTCATACTTCCAAAATCATGTAACAAAACTAATAATCAAGATTTGATATGAGCGATCTCCAAGTTCAAATCTAAGACATAAACAAGTTCAAATTAGAACGTTCGAATTATTTAATTAAATAAAAATAAATACGTTATGTGCATAAATTTACGTATTTGTACCACATGTTTTACACATTTAGTTCTTCAAATTCACATGCATGTCATAAATAAGTTTAAAACTCATGCACAAAAAATTATATCAAATAAGTACCTTTGCAGATATTGTGTAAAAGGAAATTGTTACTCAATTAATATATGATTGATTCTAAATTAATTTAAACATCTTTAATTACTTCCTTACCTTGTAATTGTTGTAATTTATATGTATGTACTTTGAGCAATGGTAGAGAACCCGAAATGGTTCCCGAAATTGTTTCCCAATGCCAAGTGACATCTTTTAATTAGTGGGCTCACATGGAGGGTTTCTTTATTTATAAAATACATATCCAATCAGAACTTGCCAACTAAGATCTTGGGAACCGTTTTGGAAATTTTTTTTGGGACTCTAGCATTTCTCATGTACTTTTTATGGGTTGTGTTATAGATGTTAACCATTAATTTGATATTAATTCAGCGGTCATTGGTGAATCTTCAATTCTTTTTGAAATCTTGGTTCTGCTTTGAATCAGACCTATAAAAAAAATCTTTTAATGTATAGTTTTGTGCTAGTTTTTGAAGTCGATCTTGGTTCTCATTTGTGCTAGTTCAATATTTTTCTAGTGTGTTTGGTCTTCTTTGCTGTGGGAGTGGGAGGCGTTCCCCCCTATTTGTGGCTCTAGGGTATGCCCTAGCCTATTTATATTTCTTTTGTTGAGTTATATATTTATTTATTTCTTAAAAGAAAGGAAGAAACAAGCAAGAATTGATTAACTGTAATAGTCTTTCCTAAGCAAGAATTGTTAATAATGATAGCATTTATTCTATTTAAAATGAAGATATTTTTAGAAATAAAGATGAAAGGCATGACTTGCTTAAAATTGTCCTCATACCAAAGGGCAATTAAGAAGGAAGAATGGAGATTAATACGTTTTGTCCTCGGTGCAATGTTCACCTTTAATCGACATGATAAGATGAAGATATTTAATGTTATGCGTGCTTAAACATATTACTTGAGAATGTTGGTCAAGCTTAAATTCTCTTTATAGGTATGATATGATTATATGGGCTGGAGGCTCGCAATGAACATGCATGGATAGATGATTGAATTATTCTATATAATAATGAAAATTCACCAGATCATTGTATCATACAGGAAGATTGGTGATATATAATCAGAGTCATAAAACCATTCATCAAATTCACAGTTTTTTGTTGAATGATCCTCTGGGAACCTCACATGCTTTATCTGCTGACGAAGTCTTGTTTTAAGATCAGTTTCTTCTACAAGTACTTCACGACCATGTCTTTGACCAAGTTTTGTTTCAGGCTTAGATTCTTTCTTCAGTGCTTTACAAAGGTTATGACACTTCCGAAGATCAAGATATTCAAGATAACGACAATTATCGAGAATGGCCATCAAACCAACAACTGTCATCCCATGTCCAAAGAGTTGCAACTTGCGTAACCCCGGCATGTATTTTGCAATAGCAATAGCCTCGCAGTCTGTCTCTGGAACACAAGAGAATGATTTGAGGTTAGGGCAACAACGACCAGCACTTTCGATACCTTCTTCACAGATCCCTGTGAAGGGAAGAAGTTCTAGATCCTCCAGCAATGGAAGATTTCTTAACATATGGCTCAGCCCTTCATGATATATAGAGTCCTCATCTTGTAGTCTGCTACTATCAGAAACTAAGCAACCATAATAAAAGCGAACTCTGCAATCTTCTAGCCGTAAACGTCTAAGCTTGCTTGATCTGCAAAATTTTATTTTAAGAATAAAGAATATGTATCTCTGTAATTCTGTATATAAAACCAATAAACGACGAAGATCAGCTAAAAACATATATCATCCAGACCACAAATTAAAAACATAATCATTTGGGAAAATGAATTTCTACGAGAGACCTCAAACTTATACATGAAATATTCAATTATATGATTACATAACAGTGTCCACATTTTGTTTGATCAAACCAAAAAAAAATATCAAATTAAATTAACTATATAAAGAAATATATCAGGATAGAAGGTTTTAGGTAAGGACTTACTTAGGGTGTATGGAGTCTTCCCATTATCTAAAATCATCCTAACAACTGAGCCAACTCGACTTTGTATGAAGACACGCATTAGGATGATTAAGACGATTAAAAGAAAGGAAAACTAAAGATGTTTACCGTTGGTAAATATACTGAAGGAGGTGATTGGACCCAAAACCCTGGATACATAAATCAAGCAACTGTCCAGAGCTCAAGTCTACAACTTGCATAGCCATCTTCTGTAAGACCTTATCCATCTCTCCGGGCAGAAGACCTTTTTTCTGTAAGACCTTTTTTTTTGACAACACATCTCGCCGTAATTCAACAACCTGCCAGACATGCGGGTCTTTGCAGAGACTGTGCCAGGATTTACAAACAAACTTAGCATTCAACAACACATCAGAGGAACCTACACCTTGAAGAATTGACACCATCACTTCTGGGGGAAGATCTAGCCAGTTCCTCTTAAATACAGGCCTTGGACGTGATTTAATTGATGGTGAGGATGGGATCACTTTTAAGCCTTTCAGGAGTGCCCCTCTATAATCCATGTTGGTGGACTGGCGGTTTATGAATAAATGGGAGGATTAGGGTTAGTACATATTGTCTATTTATATCCATTTGGTATCCGGGTTTTCTTTTAGACCACGCCACACCGCCACCGGAACTCATTTGGAGTTAATTTAGGGAGTCGGTTACAGGTTAATTATAATGTTTTTAAGAAAAGTAAATCTTGGCGTACAAACATAAACACTACAAACACACTACCTACAATTTAGGGAGGAGAGTAGAACTTCATTTTCTCTTTTCTCTTTTTTTCTTTTTTTTTTTTGTTACATGTTTTCAGTTTGTAATCGGTACCATTGTCAAAAGTCTCTTAAGCTGTTTTTAGTGGGGATTCATGTCATATTTTGAAATAACAATTTATAAATGATCATATTTTATTTTTATAATATAAAGCCACATTATAAAATAAATTCATAATAAAGCATTATATTTTAAGAATATTTAATATTTTACCATATATAAGTATATCTTGAAAAATATTTTATATAAAATTTATTATAATTTATTAATCATACATTCTATTGTCTCAATATAAAATTAAATTTGTTTAACATCACGTATTAGAAGATTGTAAAATGAAAATCGATTTACAAAAATCACATATAGAATAATAACCATATTTCTTAACTATAAAACAAAAAAAAATAATAACTGAACCATTTGATCTAAAAATATAGAGATAGCATTTTAACATAATATTTAATCATCTACCTAAAATCATAAATATCTAATATAAGTTGCACGTGCTCTCATTTTTCTTTTCATAAATACAAACAAAAAAACTAGTTAATAAAATAAAACATTCCACGTATACATATGAAACAGATTAGGTTAAATTTTGGGTACATGTACATGTATCGAGTTGAATATGAAAACAAATGACAAAAGACTACAAAAATTTAAAAAAAGAAGTTAAAAACAACAAGAGAACAGAATCTAACTTATTCCTAAATTGTAGGTAGTGAATTAGTAATGTCAAGATTTATTCTTTTAAGAAATTGTTTTTCATGAAATAACACCAAATTTGTTCAGTTCTCATTTTCTTTGCAAGAAGTGCATTTTTTGATGTTGCTATGTGTCCAAAAATAAAGAAAAGTATATTTTAACAATCTTCATCTAAGTCCACAAGTCATTCCTTGTAATGCACAAGTTTGACATAATTTATAGGATTAATTCTTTTATTTAAATTATTTTTAAATTTTTATTAATCAATTGATTTTATTTATTGTGAGTATCAGATATAATAACTTAGCAAAATAATTTTATTATATATACTTTGACGTTACATCTTAAATTTTATTATATTCTTTAAAATAGTAGATCGATTTATTGGTAAAATTTGATATAATTTATTATTTATTATGTATTATATCGTTAATTATCTTATTGATATATATATATATATATATATATATATAAACAATAAATAATAAAGAATAAAGAATAAAGACGTCTATCTATGTATGTAATTTTATTTTTTTCACTAAATTTTGTATATTTTTGTTCATCTATTGATTTCATTTATCAGAGTATCAAATTTAATAATCAAATAAGATATGATATCAAATTAATATTCCTTCTCCTTACTTTATAAACATATATGTTTGATCAACTATGATCAATGAGCACTTCACGAATAAAATGCAGAATCAAGTTTTGTGTGACAAGAAAATGACCTTCGAGTTTTATCATAAACTATATTAGAGATGCGTTAACTCTGAATGATGTATAAATATATGGTTTTAACAAGTATTTGATGTAATATCATTCAGTTCGATCATAAATTTTATTGACCTAAATATTTTTAAATTCACGTTTTTTTATTAAAAAAAACTCGTACAGGTAAAAAGATTACGTAAAAATTGTTTAGTATAGTAAGTTACATAAAAATATTTACGGTAGACAATGTAATTTGTAGTCTAATAACATATAATGTGAGACATTATATACTAAATGTAAATGAATAAATTTACACTATAAAAATATTAATGTAATCCTTTTATAATATATAATCATGTTTTTAACGGCTCAATTTCAATTTCATAATATTTTGTGTATATGCTTGTTCTTACGCAAGATTTTTTTCAAGTATTGTAATTAGATTTAAAAAAGAATCATTAAAAAAATGATTTCAAGGCACTTATATAGATAAATTTTCTAACTTGCAAAGTAGATTATAAGAAAAGATCAACATAGAATATACCGTGTGGAATATTTGCGCATATTAATAATGAATTTCATAATTTGATCAAAAGAGCATCTTTTCTAAATTTAATGTCATGGATTTAATTCCCAACACCATTTTTTTTTAAAAATAAAACTATATATAATGACATCTTTGTAATCATGTGATAAATAAAGTTAATATTGATACTTAGCAAAAAAAAAAAAAGAAGGTAATATTGGTAGTTTGATGGATATTATTTTGACACTTTTATATAATAATAGTTATAGATTACTCAAAATCATATTGCATATAGCAACACCCTATTCCAATTCTAATTTAAAATCATGAAATTAAAGTGGATAAAAATAAAAGTTAAAACCTACTAGTATGTTTGAACTTGTTTGCGACATAAATCAAACACCTGGTGTGCAAGACTTGCATTGTCAAATTACCTAGCTTACTGCCATATCTTCTGCCGTTTCCTGGTAATTGCTTCCTTGTTTTTTGTTTTTCACCGTCTCCACTTTTCATATTATTTTTATGTTAGAACTTTCCTTTTCAAATAGATTAGTATGCTTGTTCAACTATGCATAATGAATTATATGTCATGCTTAATGGATTACATATCATGTAATGAATCTGTTCAACCCATATGTATCAACTGCATTTCCCAGCTTCAATGTTTATGCCTGTGTAAATGTTTGTAACCTACTAATCAGTAATTTTAGCCCTGTGAAAAATTTAAGAACTTACAAGCACAACTGGAATTTGAAAAATTTAAGAACTTATAAGCACAACTGGAAATAAAATTGGGAAGAACTGATAGATTTCCCCAAATTGCATGGCGCGGTTAGAATTTCAACGAAGAAGAAATTAAGAGGAAGCAACATCCTCAACTCTGTCATTTACTCTAGCTCCTACCTCTATTTAGCTCGCATGTAGCCACGTGTCAATCTACTACTGCAAGGGTTATGCAGAACTGTTTGCACATGATATGATACTTATAATTCTCTCTGTAAAGATGCAGTTTTCGAACTGTTTCCGAACGACACACTAATTGTGGTAATTTAATTGAATGACCCCCTAGTGGCACCATTCCTTTCTTCAGTAGACATTTAGCCGTCGAATTTTCTTTAAAACAGAATGTCACAGCTTTACTGTTACTAAAACGATAAATTGGGTTTCAGTTTTATTACATTATGTTCTTATTACTGTGTTTAGGGGTAAACTAAAACATACTTAAGTGGAAGGAAAGAGTTAAATGCATTTAGTGTACTTAAACTATGTTCATTTTGCACTTTGTGTACCTAAACTATCGATTGTGCACTTTGTGTACCTGAATTACCAATTTTTGTGCAATTTGTGTACTGCCGTTGATTTAGACCAACACTGTTTGTAAATAGTAGGAATGTTCAAGGGCAAAATCAGGTGTACATTTTGTGCTTCTGGTAGTATGAGTAGTGGAAAATTCACATTGTTTGTAAAAATAGACTAACTATCTATATAATTTGGATAAAGACAGCCAATAAATAAAATTTAATTTTTCATTAAAAAATTAGTTTTATTTAAAGTTAGATTACAACGTAAAGGAACAAGTACTGCATGTTTTTGTTCTTACATGAAAATACAATTTTTTATAAAAGTGAAATAATTACATAATATCTTAAAAAGTATAAAAAGTCAAATTAGAATTTCACCAATTTCACTGAACCCAAATTGCCCTTATTCATTCAATGTGGATTCATTTAAGTGTGTATTACATTTTGGAGGAAAGAACCAACGAATTCAATAATTTTAATGGGAGAGATACATACAATTAAAAGAATATAACTGAGTTTATGTGGAATAGAAATGAAAGTTTCAAGTCTAGTAACTAGAATGATGCAGAGACATTCCCAAAGAAATGACAAAGGCTTGAATATGGTTTCTTTATTTGGTTCAAGAAAGCCTTCTTCCTGCGACTCCGTTCTTTCATCATCCAATTCACTATCACTTCTTGTCAATAAATTTATACACACACATACATCCTACCTCAATACATATCCACGTATGTATAAACTACTGATATTACAAAGAAAAAGAGCAAAAACAAACTAAACTAACAGAGTTTAGACAAGCTAACGGTAGTACAAAAAACGAATAGAAATAGATAATATTCGCACACAATGTGCACAAGCATTAGTACAAGTGCACAAAATGCAGAAATTGTATACTATAAGTACACAAAATGCATATAACTCGGAAGGAAATGCAGAAAAGCTTTTTCAAATATCGTAAGCTTGTCTCTTCCTCTTCCTGCCTCAACTTTAATGATGTGATTTGAATCTTCCTGTTTCTTTTTTTTTTCCTTGCACACGCAACAGTTGTTCGTATACTTTATTTGCAGCTGACTCATTTTGCATTTCAGGAATTATTGACCAGCCTTCAACATGCAAAGCCTAAAAAACACCATTCTTAATTACATGCGGATTGGGATCTCTGTGAGAGAAAGCCTTCTTGTTAGGGAAATGTATGCACTAAACATACTCAACCGACAATTGTGCACGACCACTAGCACCAGCTCTGATCAGATAATGGCTCGAGTTATTGGATTGGTCAAGGGATTTGACAGAATCGATGCCACAAAGGTGATTATATACTACTTATTTGCAGTCTTTCTTCAATTGCATACTTTCACCTGTGAGGCTGTGATTGGATGAATAATGAATTGGTTTGGTTATAGTCACGGGCAGAGCCACTCAAGGGCCAAAGTAGGCTCCAAGCCTCCGATACACCCTGAACTTTTTCACCAATAGTAGACATATAAGAGAGTTCAGATTCTACAATTTACATAAACAAATAGCTCTTTGCTTTGTGATTAGATATCTGGACCTTTATATCGAATAAAAAAAATTATATAATTGCCACTAACTCGTAGTAATATTTACTTGTATATATTATGCATGTTATATCTCTAAAGGTGTTTTAGTTTTTTATGACTAATTATATAGTGTTAAATCTACATTTGTACTCCCTAAAAAAATGTACATTCTTATTCTAATTAATTCCAAAGACTAATTTTAATGATCAATTTAAGTAATTTATTTTACTAATCAGTAATTAGATAAATTAGAACATACTAAAATAAATACAAGTTGGTAAAATTGAATATCACTTAATTAATTAAATAATTTAAGATCTAGCATATCTTAAACCCTTTTTTTTTGATGAAAATGAATATAGTATTAAAGAAATAACAAATTAATAGTCTACGATACTGGTATTTACTGCACTAATTAGTTAAAATTTTATTTTCATTCAATGATTTCTATACTCACTTATTTAGTGGTTATAGTTCAAATATTGTGGTCAAACAATTGTGGCATCTGAACTTTGAACAGGTTACGGAAACAGCTGATTTCCAGAAAGTCTTATCCCTTGACAGCTTAGATAGGGTTGAGCTCGTCATGGCTATTGAACAAGAATTTTCTCTAGAAATACCCGAAGAGAGAGCAGATCAACTGAAATGCTGTGCTGATGTTACTAAGTACATCATTTCTAAAGCTGATGAGAAGATTGCAGAGGATTCTTGATTACAATTTGAAACTTATGTAGCTCTAACTGTTTGTTTTAAAAAAAATTATTTGGAGAGTCAAGAGTGAATTTAATATTTTATTTCAAATGCTTGTATCTTCTTGAAGACTTTCTGGTATATTAGTCTTTCATTCAAGATCAACGTGTTGTTTGCCTCTCTATGTTTGGCATGTGGAAAGCCATTCTTGAATCCAGTAAAGTGCATAGAAGATAACAAATCAAAATTGGTATATTCAAATTTGTGAAAATAAATGATTGTTTTGTCGGTTTATGGGATTCCTAAGAATGAGTCTCAATTTGAAGGAGTCTGCACACCAAACATATATCGGAAATCTATAATATGTACATATAGTTGCTCTCTCTCAATCTCGGTGCGTGCATGGACTTGTGCATACGGTTTCAGTGTAGTTTATATAATTACATGTATATATTTAGCGCCCCCTTCTACAGTACTTAAGCGCTGTTCAGATTTGCTGCCATGTAACAGTGTTCTTTAATATTGTTCAGTTGGCCTTCACCATATCTGGTTTACTCTCTCCTGCATGTCTTGAAATATCTGCAGTTTTAGGTCTTAATTGAATAGTGCCGGCTGTGTATGTACGAAGGCCTTCCCCAATGTCGGACAGTGTGATTCCTTTGTGTTTGCCTGTGAATGCTGGCTTGCAAGGAGAACCCGTGGGTAGTTGAAGAACGCTAACACGGCAAATCTTTTCTAAGTTGGGAATTCCATGAAGATTGGAAGGAAGATCAAATAAAAAATCTCCATTTTCATCCGTTGTGCTTTGAATTCGACTTGATTGCTTTGTCTTCCGTCCTGGTCGACAAGATACAGCAACAGATGCACCTGCAATTCGAGATGATACTCAACTTAAATCAGGTATTGAAAATTAAATAGTTTGCCTGAGCTAGTTCAGAAATTTTACAGTCCTTAAAAGTGGAATGAGACTTGCAATATGTGATGACAAGTAGATGCAGGTGTATCTTTTCTGTTCCATGTTAAGAAAAGTTATATCCCATTGGCCGGGGCATTCAGAGAATATCTATTTGATTTTTGTGATAAATGTCATGAGGTAATCTACATGACATGATTAAAGTTTTGTAAACTCAGATATGAGTTGGTGTTTACTAATTCGATTGCTCTGTCCAAAAATATGTGAAAAATTACCTGAAATAGGAAACGGTCGTTGATAAAGAGGGTGGCAGAGCAAAGTTCCGGTGACTAAGACTGTGGAGAGCTTGTCTTCGCCGTAGCCTGCAAATTTTATAGTTTCGTCCCTGTTAAAGAACTCCGTCATAGGATCAGTCTTTTCCTTAGCTCCTGTTGTCGGACCATTAACAACACAGAAGACAAATAGGAAGATGATGTAGTTACTCATGATCAGAAATGAAATGAGAATTGTAGTTAGTGTTTGTATATGTTGAAACTTGTTTCTTGATAACTCTTTAATCAGTAGCTAGATAGTTGTATTGGTTTATGCTTCATAAACTTAAAACCAACGTAACAATGAAAACTTACCTTCCTTTCTTTCTCGATGATATTTATAGATTAAGACATAGACGTAAATACGGGACACCAAAACCGTGCATGTATCAAATAGTGCAAGTATATCTTCTCCTCTTTCTTGTGCTTTCTCACCTACTCTACTTGTACTCCTATCTCAAATGTACACATATTCCCATTATTATTATTAAACCATTATTAATTAAAACTTTAGCAGAGGACATCGGATAAAATTTTGTTTTGTTTAATTAAGATGTCTTTGTTAAGTAACTAATCCATGGCACTGTCCATATTAAATATGGAGAATATTGGAGATCACAAAGAGTTGAATCTGGAAAGAACCTATGTGTATTTGAGCTCTGATACCATGTTGAGAAATAGATGATTTTTTTCTTTTTTATAATAATTACTTAATATTAAAATGAAGAGGATCTTTCAAAATGCACTAAATTTTCAAAAAATTCTATTTAGTGATACGTATTTACTTTTTTTTTTTAATTATTAAAATTATATTTAAATATCTATTTTAACAAATTTCAGGATAAGCGAGAATCGAATATAGTTAAATTATTACTTAGCTAAATTATATGAACTTAATTAAAAGAAAATTTCAGATTTATGCTAATAGTTCTGATATATCACATATGCCATGTAAAATTTTATCCTTTTCAATAGATTATCAATATGAAGTACTTTGAAAGTTGAACTCTAAAAAATATCATTTTATAAAACAAACAATTACTATTATTATTTACAACAGAAGTAGTAACTATTATCATCTTAATATTAAAAAGAAATTCTTGTTTTGGCACATTATACTGACTTGTAATCTGGTGAGCAAGTTAATTCTCCACTACGTAGTTCTAGTTTATGCCATGTTGCAAATGTTGTTAGCCAATATGCTGTATAAACTGGTCAATTACGAAAGTAGTTGACACACTCTAAGAAATTTCAAACAACACAAATGTAAAGATCAACGCATATGTTACTCGGACTCTTTATTTACCAATGTCTAATATTCGATATTCGAATATGAATACTCGAATTTAGATATTTAGTTTAAGTAAAAAATATATACATTTTTCAAAATGTTATCAAATATAATATTTGGAAATATATTTACGTCGGACATTTGTAGTCGAGTTCGAGTAACATAGAATAATATAATAATTATTATTATTATAATGCATTTTCATGTTTTGTGCTAAAATACAATTTATGGGAGTTAATTCAGTTGGAATTTGAAAGGAAAATGGGAAGTTAGGAAAGAAGATTGAGGTTGGTAGCCTACTTCTGTGTATGTAATGCTTCTATAATCTCAGTCATATATCAACATTCAAACACCACTAAGAAGTTGGCTTGTAAGCATATATATACAAATATTATATACTATTATATATGGTCTACAATTAACTTGGTGCCAAGTCAACTGCATGATGGTGTAATTATGAGTAGTTTTCTGTTTTGTCAAGCCTACTTCCTCTGTTCCCCACCTAATTGTTCATCTTCATCTTTACAAGTTTATATTTCGCCTATTTTTGTAACTAATTTACAAAAATTAGTTACAAAATGATGCAATGTGGCAAAATAAATGCTTAATATTGATATGAATATATAGGACCCATTATATAACCAATCAAATTAAGAAATATGTGTTATTTTATAGTAAAAAATTTGTGTGCAGCTCTAGTGTTTTCCTTAAATACATTAGATCGAAGTTGATGAAGATGGAGGAGTCATGGAGATGTATGAGGTCACTGAAGTGTGTAATAATTTAATGATATATTTAATTTAATTGATGTTGAATCCACATCGCAGTACCATGTACTGCACATCAATCATTAAAACTGAACTATTTCAAGGTTTTAGCTTTGGTTTTGATTCCCGAAATCGCACTCATCTGGTTACGATTTTATTTCAAAATGGCATCATGCATGTTCATCCATAGGGTACTCCTGTGAGGTTTGATAATTCTTTTCGAGAAAGGCTGGAAATGTAAGATAATTATAAAAATGCATAAAGCTTTATATATTTTATTTGAACAAAAGTTTTCACACTTTGTACATAATCACCTGCATTAATCACTCTCATCTTATTCAATATTTTACATTAGTAGTAGATAATCCAACTGATACACTGCAACTTATTCTGTAGAACTCTTAAGCAAGCCTGCGCGCTCCTACATCTCATGGTGTAGTAATACCTGCATAAGTAGCAATACAATTATACTCAGGGAATGATATAGCACAAATCACAATCATTTGTTCCTGCAAATATCTACACAACAAATCAAATGAAATTTAAGAAAATGTGTTTAATTACTCTGTTCAAGGCTGAGATGTACCAGTAGTCCAGTACCACAGGCCTTTTGCTTTTGTAAGTAAGGAGACCTGATGAATTCAAATTTCGACATATATATATAAAGAGAGACGGATGAGTTACGTACTTCCACACTTGAAATGGCGAGGGACTTGTCTTCCACAGCTTTGTATAACTTTGACAGCATAATTCACATCAATAAGTGCTGCCAATTTCGGTGTAATGACCGGACAAACACACTCGACATGGCTAACTCTCAGGCGTTGACAACAAAACGAACTAGGCCCGACTCTTGCCAACAGTGACTTGCAAGCATTTACCAGTACTCTCCGTTCTTCCTTGCATTCCCCTGCTGTCATGGCTTCTACTCCATTTCCTAATTCACTTGAACACATCAATAATACTATAAAACATGTTATTATTATTGGAACACTCCTCTTATGCCCTTCCATTTTCCGTCTTCTTAATTACTATAAATTCTATGATAATCTGTCTTGTGTTTGCTTTAGTACTCAAGTGCATGTGTGCTTATATAGAGGATTGAAAATAAGGTTTGGAAATTTCCTTGAATTTTATGTTGTGCATATGATTACTCTGGTTTAGTGTTTAGCTAAGTTTGGTATTGTATTTTAAGGTCTTTGTCATGCCACTTACTAGGAACATGATTTAGCATCAAGTTGACTGATTAAAAGCTTAAATAAGGTTATCATTTTCTCCAGAGATTACCTGATGATTTCTGGCAATTTATAAACAGAGTTTTCTCTTCGTTTACCTAATCAAAGTTTGTTTATAGTGATATTAGTTCCGTGCACTTTACATGATATATAAAATCTTTTTCAAAATGGACTGGCAAGGGAGGAACAACATAGACGATAGCCTCGATTAACTTCTGAAAATTGATTGAATATTATATCAGTCTCGGTAGAATGTGAAAAGTTGCAAAGAAATATGTCTTTCGAACTAAATTGAAAAACGAATTTAAACAAATAACAGCTAGATGTCACACTCTACAATATTCATGTTAACTTAAATGTTGAATTACACTCCAATAATTAAGCTGTTAACGGATATATATGATTATGATATCAGCATATCAGACTTTGATGGCAATCTTTTGAAGAAGTTGACAGGTACAGAAGGCATCTTGTTTCTGAACTTAGGATGGCGCAACCAGTACAGCCCATGAAGCGCTGCAATGACCTGAAAGGGAGTAAGGTAAAACAAAGTTGCCCACATTAGAGCAAATATGATGAATATTGCTGTTGCTCTTGAATCTCTCCAGCTAAGTATTGCCAAAGCTCTCTCTCCTTGTGTAGCTAAATCTCCCATCACTGTTTGAACTCTTCCTGCCACACTACGCATCCGATCATACCTCATCCTAATTAGGTCTACAGGCCGAGAAGACGGAAATGTATCAAATTCCTCATCTAGCTCATCTGGATGTACATTCTCAGCCTGTGAAATTCGCGCATCCATGTGAGGAGGCTTTCTGGGCCTGAACTGAAAGTTCCATAAACCAATCACACACAAATAGAGAAATATTGTAGGTAGGATCAGTTCCGGGTAGCAAACCAGGATCAAGAAAAGTACATGCACTAAACATGTTGTCAAAGGGTTTCTCCAATTGCAAATTCCATCTAACCATTTCCAGATAGCTGAAACTCCTGAGAGGAGTGAAATTATTCGGTAAAAGTTTGCTTTGCTTCTCCTAAGGCTCCACATGTGATAGTCAACATCAAGCATGTACTCAACTGTTTCTCGTCTTAGAGGTGGTTCTGCCCTGCTTAATCGTGCTGCAACTATCTGCATTGCTTGGTGTCGAAGCCAGTCAATGTGGCGAACAGATATAGGCTGGACATAGTGCATTTTGGGTAGTAATGGCTTGCTATATTGTGTCAACATATTAACCCAAGCTACACAAGTGAATCGTATGGCTAAATGAAGCTCTCCGTGTTTTTTTAAGCCAGAGGGTTGTAGAACCAGCAATGGATAATTATGTGTATATATTCGATCAATTTCAAGAGTTGATAGACGAATTCTTACCTTCCCAATTTTCTGATCTCTTGCGTCCTCTTTGTTCCCGTTGACATGGAAATTGTCGAATACACCAATGGTAATTACTGTGCAAGGATCATAAACTTCCCATGTATACTGTTCGTTCCACTTGGGAGACAGTGTGTTAAGCAGAGTTCTAGTACGTACCCATTTATTTCCATACTTGGCTACACAATACGCATCTGTACTTCCGCCTTCTCTGCTTTTCATTGGTAGCAGATTTTGAGCACTCAGTATCCCTACTTCAAGAATTCCAATTCTTGGTTTCCGCAGGTACTTGGATGATGGCTGGAAATCACTACTAAAATGAGTTGTTTCGTCTAAGACATGGTACCCAACATCTAAGCAGAGGCAAAGGCGTATTTTGCTAGAAAACTTGACTTCTTTCTCGCCATCTTCATGCACAGAATGAGAAGGTTTCTGAAGGTTTAACCACCGAGGATCTGGGAGCTTACTTGAATCCACCCTTGGTGGAATCTCTCTAACTGGTATCATTGTTCTTCCCATATTATCCTCCCTTCCCCCTTCACCACGGTCTTCCACACTCACAATTAGGAAGTCATCAAAAGGCTCAGAAGCTACCAACATAAGCTCCTCATTCCAAGCAGCATTTATGTTCCTTGTTTGGGAAGGCCGGGTGACCCTGATCTGATGTCCTAGCTGTATTCTGACATACGGCTGTGGTAGTCTTGTTTTATCAGAAGGCACAAGATCTTGGGCTTCAATGACATGGACACGGAGATAGTACAACTTAGGCGAGAAATAAACCTTAGATCGTGTACTCGCCAGGTTATGATGATTAATATCATGAGCATCACTATGCCATGCCTCTGGGAAAGCCTCATCGGCCTGTGTGCCGAGCCAAACTGCAAGCATAATCTCTCCTTTACCGGCCAATCTATACCACTGAGGAGCCAAGGGACTATCAGGTGGTACCCGAAGAGGCACTTCAACTACATCGAACACCACCTTCCCAACAAAATCATCCTTCCCCAAATCTTTAGCCCTCACTATTACCTCAACTAGATTTGACTGCAGCCTTTCTTTAGAGAATGCAAACACGCTGTTCCAAGTCGGATCCTGGTTATGCTCCAAGTGTTTTGTCAAACCCCTGTAATTTCCCACCTTCACTTCAACATATGGGTCAAGGCTACCGGTTATATCCGTAGCAGGAAGGTCTCTAGCTTTCACCACATTGACGTACAAGTAATGCACTTTTTCCACTAAATCATAAGTACTTGCCATCTTGTCACCTCCTAGATATCCCATCCTTGCTGCCACTGGTGGCCGCGTCTCAACCAACCCGAATTCAGGCTTCTGCATTGGGAACTGAGTTTGCATTACCATAGGTGGCCCAGGTGCTGGCCTTGGTGGGATAAACTGAGGCCTGGTTTCAAAAACTACTGGCTTTTGCATAGGACCAGTCGAGCCACCAGTTCCAACAGAGTAAAAAGTTCTAATTTCTTTCTCCTTCTTCTTTTTTATATTCTGTTTGTTAAAATCAGTAAATTCGTCATCCTGAACCTTCTTTTCAAACTTTTTAACATTTTCATGCACTGGAGTTTCTCTACTCTCCGCGCCTTTCTTAGTCTTCTCTTTTGGCGATTCAGGTTGATCAGATGAAGCCTCATCCTCGTCTCTGCCATCAGCTAGATACAATCTGAGCGCAATATCGCCACGAATATGAGAAAATATACCACGTTTCTCAAGAGGATATCGTTGCACCATTGCCTCAGACTCGGACCGAGGAACTGACAGACCAGATAATCGAACTCGCCCAAGAAAGTTGTGGTGCCCATGACTAGTATTTTCGTTGTAGATGACGACTTCAATAGTTTTTCGAGAAAGATCTTGCATGTCATCTATTTTAAAGACGAGCTTCTCGTTCCATGAGGGGTTGAGATCCTTAACCTTGGTTTTTGTCCTCTGATTCTGATCATCTATATCTACCTCAACAAATGGACTTGCTGAGCCTTGTCCATCTTTAGGCATGAGGTCACTGGCCTCAAGAACTTCAACTACAAGCCTCCCCATGGATATTTTGGACTTGCAACAAGCACAGCTTGGTACTAAATTCTCTTTAAAAATATTGTGATAAACTGCAAAGGCTTAAAAGTGAGGGCCTTTTTATGTTAGCGATGTTTATAATTTCTCTAATGTTGCTTGTGACGATGGTCAAGTGTATACATGTTATCCGCTAAGTAAGCCGGAAAACAACTACCAAGTATGATTGCTCCTTTATTTATGTGGCAAAGAAAGTGTATAGTGGAGTAAGTTATCATGGTCTAAGAACTAAAGAAATCAGCAACTACATTATTACTAGCATTTTTTGTGTGTGATCCAGAGGAACAGAGGCGCGTTTCACACTTTGGGTCACATTTTGACAAATCACTTTTTTCAAGTTTTACTTGTGTTCAGCAACATGATGTCAATTTTAACTGCTGATTTGTGTGTATGTATGTTTAGTTTTGACTAGAGGGAAACTTTAGTCATAAGATGTGCACTTGGCTGACAGTGTCGTTTGTGACTTTTTTTAATTTTTTAAATACCTGTTTAAACTTTAAAGTCCTAATTACAGAATACATATACCCAAAAGTCCAAAACTCACCAACAAAAAATTCTTTTTGTGAATTAGTTGAAGAAAAAATGAAAATTCTTTATTTGAACCTTGGAACTTCAGAGCAGTGGAAATAATATTAACTAATATCATCATATTTATAGTATTGCCTGGTTCAATCTTTTAACATTAGGTTCTTCTAAATCTTCTTTTAGCTTTGCTTTTAGTTATTTTCGGTTAAATATTTATTATATATACCACTATTTTTATGTTTTTATAGAGAGAAATGAGTACATATTTCTTTCACTTTTTGACTGCAAAATTTTATATGTAACCCTAAATTCTGAACTTTCAGATTATCTTTTCGCTAATTTGAACTTTCAGAATTTTAGAATTTCATAATTTTTTCGAATTTAGGATGTAATTCAATCTGAACCAGGTAGAATTCGAGTCTTTTATAAGCACGTTTGATCTTTTTTTTCCCGAATCAAAACGAGTCTAAAATAATCGATTCTCAACAGTATGTTCGAGTTCGGCTCGTGTATACGAGCCTAGTTCGAGCCGCTCACAAGTTTTTGAGCTTAACGAGGTTTTTTTAACAAGTTTTTGAGTTTAACTAGCTTCTTTCGACTTTTAGAGTTTTTCGAATTTTTAAATATGTTTTCGAGCTATTGGATTCTTATGAGTTTATCGAATTTGTCGAATCTATAGAGCTTTTTAACATGGGCTTGATCTGCGTCCTCAGGGTTCTTCCCTAAGGTTATAAATTTAAGGGTATATATGTAAATTATTATAAAAAAATTTATATTTACAAAATTACCCTTGCGGAGCCACTTCTTTTATAGGAACAAAATCTTTTAACCTGACTGAGGCCTAATTTTCTCTTTTAACATATTTCGAATTATCGGGTATTTATAGAGTTTATCAAGTTTTAACTTGATATTAAAAAAAATTCAATTTTTAATCTATACCTACTAAAAATTATTTTAAAACTTTTAAAATAACACACTTATGCATGAGAAATAACTTTACTATATTTAAGTAATCAAATATAATTTGATTGTACATTTGTACTTATCACTTAACGTCAATAATATTGAAAAATTTATTAGTCTCCTCCAATGTCATAAAATGTATAAACATATAACAATTCATAAACAAAAAAGAAAAAATTACTAATCATTCCTAAATGTGTAGTAATATGAGGAGAAGACTCGTGCAAAAAGTGTAAAACATGCAAGTAAACAACAATTTGAAACAATAAAAATTTCATGAATGTTGGCATGTACCTAAATGTGCAGGTTATTTCCAAAGTTTTGGTCTAAAAATTGTTATGATTTCAATGCTGTTTAAGTTTTTTCTTCTTCTTTTTTTTTTTTTTGTGATTATTTGAGCGCAGGACGATAGAGGAAATTGTTTAGTAAATGTTCTAAAGTACGGCTTACTACATTTTAATCTTAACGTTAATATCGCTTGAGTTAAAACTAATACTGTTTGTCAAAAAAAAAAGGGAAAGAACTTATTAAATTGGATTTGTTAACGGAGCAATTTGTGATAATAAAATTCGAGTTTGTTCGTCAGATTCAAGATCTGTGATAGTGGTTTTTCGTTAGAAAAGTCACCGGAGTGTAGTGGTAGTGAGGAATTGGGGTTGCGATTGAAAGGCTTTTTTGGTGGTGGCTCAAAAACCTCTTCGCTTTCAATCTCCTCAATGTGCCTATATACCTCTATATTTATATAGGACCAAGTCCACGTAGTTCTTGGAGAGCAAGAAACTTAAGTCCATTAGAAATAGGTTTCTTTGCTTATAGACCCAAAAGGCCCACTACGATAGGTTGCCGAACCAACCGTTCACGAAGCCCATTTGGAATAGCCTATGCGATGAAACCTAGCCCGAATGGTCCCAAGGCTCAATAACTGACGAGAACTTCACGGATACAACATTAGCTGTTGGGCTTGCTAAGCAGGCCTTAACTCCACATTAGTATGATACTGTCCGCTTTAGGTCGAGCCCGCACGGATTTGTTTTTGGGCACATCCCAAAAGGCCTCATACTAGTGGAATTAACTGACTGCTTATTAACTAGCAATCTGCCCCTCCCACAACCGATGTGGGACAACTCCCAACAATCTTCCCATTCACACATCGGGCTCGACACCTGTCGAATCTGCCTGGCTACTTGAAATCCCTGGCTATCTGGCTCCCTTAGGCCCATACTGGAAGGCCTACCTGTCCCTCCTTAGGTCCATTCTGGAATAGCGCATCTGCCTATTCCTGGATCCTTTTGAAACCCATTCTGTGTGATCTGTTCCCCTTGACCCATATTGGAGCTCCTGGCTATCTGGCTCACCCTAGGCCCATACTGGAAGACCCACCTGCTCCTCCTTAAGCCCAATTTTGGGTAGCCCACATGTCTCTTCCTGGATCCATTCTGGAGCCCATCTGAGATTGTTATGGACCACTACAACCTGAAGCTCTGATACCACTTGTTGGGTTTGCTAAGCAGGCCATAACTCCACATGAGTATGATATTGTCCTCTTTGGGCCGAGCCCTCACGCTTCTGTTTTTGGGTTCCTCCCAAAAGGCCTCATACTGATGGAATAACTAACTGCTTATTAACTAGCAATCTACCCCTCCCACAACCGATGTGGGACAACTCCCAACATTAGCCCTATCTATCGGACTAACATCAACCGCTACCAACTCTTTCCTCGATCAAGAGTTGCAGGGAAAAGCCACGGCTTACTCCAAATGCATGAACTAATCTTTACCCCCCGATGAGGTTAACCCACTAGAGTACAGGGTAAGTTCTACCAAATTGCGTCACGCAAAGCATCTTATAATCCCCTAACAAGGACAACTTGTTAAAAATACAGGATTAGATCTCCAAAACGTATTGACAGGCTTAACTACCTTTGATCCCCCCAGTAAGAATAACTTATTGGAATACAGAATCAGACCTTCAAATATATAAATAAATGATTCTCCAATGAGGCTAAATCATCAGAATGCAGAATTGTGTCTTCATCATATAAGTAGCCACGACAACTCTTAGTTGGCGCGCCAAGTAAGTCTTCAAACTCAGTAAAACCCCTGGAGGCATTCGATAATAAAAGTTAGAGCTCCAACCTAGTTGATGAACCAACCTAGCTAGAGAATATATCTTAGTCCAGACAAACTTCCGGAGGGTTTGATAACATATTGACGCGGCAACTAATGTTGGCGTGGCAACCTGATATAGTTGACGCAGCAATTAATGTTGGCACGATAACTAGTTCTTCAATAAGTTTTTAACAAATCTTCTTGAAACATATTTGAGTATAAGAACGAACCCAATCTTAAGTTGAAAATGTCATCAGGTGCAGAATGCACATCAAGATTAGAACCCAACAAGCATATTTAAGCATATTGGGGCCAAACTGATGCTATAAAAACCCTTTATGATCAAATACTCTTCATCTTGTATAAATCAATTGACTTTTTCTTCAGAAGTCAACTCTTATATCTATTCTAGGTAATTACAAGCTGTAGTTACTTAGAATAGATATAACAGATTACCATTCTCCAGCTATACATACAGAAATACAGATGCTAATTTACATAATAATAGGAGAGAATCATGCCGATAAATATTTACATATTCTAATACACCCCCTCAGTTGAAGCGGGAGGAGAATGAATGCTGAGACTGGAACGGAAGTCGTCAAATAAAGGTTTCGGTAGGCCTTTAGTAAAGATACGGCATATTGATATCGTGACGGCACGTGAAGAACTCGAACTTGGCCGAGAGCAACCTTTTCATGAACAAAGTGTATGTTGGGTTTCGAGGCATAAAACGTAGCGAAAACAGTGCTTAAACAATAAAAATTTGAAACCCTAACTCAGGATCCATGTATAAGACGAGCTAATTATGGAGAACAGAATCAATACCTTTTAAGAAGCTTTAAAACGTATGAAAGATGGAGGTCCAATGATGCAATCACCACACAGCCCTCGTAGCAAGATCTGCGTCTCCAATGAAGTTTACACAAACACAACGATCGTCCAACGACTAATAGAGATTGTACTAGCCAAAAAAAACTCATATCTCTCTCTCTATCTAGCCTCTCTAAGATGTAGAGTAGCTAGGGTTTACGAAAAACGATTTCTGCAAAAGCATTTTCTAAACCAACACATCTTAATGTATTTATAAGGAGAGATTTGGGCTTAAAACCCTAAAACGTTTTGGGCTTCACTAAACCCAATCTGTTTTCGGTATTAATCCTTTTATTATTAAATTCGAATTATACATTGCAATTAATTAAGTCCAACTTAATTAATTCAATAATTCGAATTAATAACTATTTAAATTCATAATTTAAATAACGCTTTGTTTTATATGTTCTTATTGTGTAACCCTTTAGGTTATTATTACGTTGGTAATAATTTTAATATCCAATAATAAATTATAAACAATGAGCGGCATCTAGTAATACATCATTGCTGCCCAAGTAATAATAATAATAATAATTGGTGATCCAATTAAACCAACGTCATCAACCTGAGCATCATCTTTCACTGCAGGAACAAGATTGCTCACTAACTTCTAGGTCTATCCGTCTTCTCTAATAACTGAAGAAAGAAACAACAAAAATGCAAAAGTGAGCCAACAGTGCTCAGCAAGTATAATGGTATAAGTCAATATCAAGAACAGATGTAACTTCTGATCAACAAGAGTATTCATCATAGGTTCCAAAGAAATCAAGCTTTAAAGCAATTCAAACTCAATATATGGAATAGAATTGGATTTTTATTTATTTTAAAAAAAAACAGCAGAGTTAGGCGGCTGATCAGTCCCGCACTAACCCCGGACAATGCACATAGCAAAGTCCCTCTAACTGGATCCACGGCACATATTGGCCTCAACTTCTGACCATTAAACTGGTCTCCCCGAAGGGACTTCCGTTGACCATAATATGGTCTCCCCGAAGGGACTTCCAAAAACATTCCAATTCTATATCCCACGTACTAGGTGTCGGAACAATCAACATGTGTCGACAAGTTCGACACGATAAATGGGGTAATAAATGAAGATCAACAATCTCAACAGGTATCGACAAGTTCGATACAATTAATGGGGTGTAAATGGATAAACAATAATAACTACAAGTATCAACACGTTCGATAGAAATAATTGGGGTGGTAGATTTCATCATCAATTTAATTAAAGAATAATTTCACTTGAACAAGAAGTGAAAGGAAATACTTGCCTGTCAACCAACGCTAAACACATCTAACATTTGATCGTCTCACTCTACTTTAACCTTCCCTTTAACCCTCTGACTCGACTTTGGATATCCTTCGTCCTTCTCTACTCGGTTCTATAATAATTATAGCACATTAATACATCTGACTAGCATATTCTATTTTAGGCACCTTTCACAATCACATCAAATACCAAACAGAGCATTTAAGATTCACCAACATTTATTCCACATAGTTCACATAGCACACAAGCAGGTAACCTTCACCAAATAGCTCAAATAACTCACTTTAATAATTAACTAAACCCAAGAAATATTTTTAAAACAATCTTCAATCTTGGTTTTTGAATAAAACCCAACTCAGAGTACTTGACAGTATTTTTAAAACATTTTTACAGCATTTTCTGGATTTATTGAACCACAAATACATTTTTAAAACAATACACAGACTCTGCTTTCAAGCACAATTGACTCCAGATATTTTTGAATACTCGTAAATCATTTTCTAGATTTTTAGAAATTTTTCTAGAATTTTTTTATATCCATCTCTCCATTTATAAACAATTTCTACTATTTTTAAATCATTTAAAATAGAAAACAGATTAAATAAAAATTAAATAACACTAATTAAATTAATTAAAATCAACTAATAATTAATTAATAAAATTATTTAATAAATGATAAAATTTATCAAATAATTAAATTAATTAAATTACTAATTGAAATTAATTAAAATAATTAAAGGTATTTAACTTTTAATCATTTTTTGATTAAAAGTAAATAAATAATTTCAAAACTAATTAAATAATTAAATATTTCATAATTAATCTGAATTTAAAAATATGATTTTAGAAATTAATTTTCTGAAAAAAAAAAAATTGATTTTAAATAAATTGTTTAAAGTAAAAACAATTTAGTAAAAACAAATTACCTTTTAAAATAAAAAGGTATATCTCTTTAAAGTAAAAAGGTAAAAAGTCAAAACCATTTTATTTTCACCATCTGACAAAACAAGATTAAAACTGGGTCAACATACGGGTTGGAAACGGGTCACTATGAACAATCCGGGTCGCCAAAAAACTCCACAGGAAAACTGGGTTTTCCAGTTTCCGGTTGGATTCTGGCGACCTGATAATCCACAGTTTCCCCTTGCAAACACAACAAGCATGCGATTTCAGTGACTCTTCTCTTCTGATACCAGCTAAACGACCTTATGGTCCCAATAAACCAATCAGAGAACCCATACACTGAAGAACACAACAATTCCGGCCACCTTCGCCCGGTTTTCCGACTAACACACCAATTCCCTCATTCCTAAACCAAACTCTGCGATTAATATGTCAAAACGAAGCTTAAAACTCTGCGATCAATACTTTCCCCCATAACCAAACGCACGAACTATTACTGGATAATCAGAAAATTTGAATCAAGAAAATAGTGATTGGTTGAGGAGAAGATAAGATTTTGATAAGTAAACAAAATTATTAACAAAGATGTTTGTTTCCAAATTGCTCGGAACCCTAATTAACTTTTAATCGGTCCTAAAATTACCGATTAAATCAATTACGGGTCCGATTTAAACGAAAATGATTTTAGGAAAAATAATGAATTAAAAACTGAAAATTTATAAATCTCATGAGATGAATAAAATACGAGTTTTGCATATTTTAAGATTTATTTGATTAATATTGATACGAGTCGAATTGAAATCAAAGTCCCAGGGATTTTGAAAACGGGTTTTATCGGAGAAGAAGGAGTTGATTTCACGAATTACAGAAAAGACTACTGATCCAATCTAATAATACACATCACATACTAAACACATACGGAGATCCTTTCATTCATATTCAACGATACCATCTCATATTCGCGATATGATATTTATAAAAATTTAAAATAAGATAAAATAAATTATAATAAAATATTTTCACCTTGTTCACATAATACTCACACATACAGGGACCTTCTAACTCACTTTAACACATATCCTCGGATATCGATTAACATATAATGCCTTCACTCGTCAAACTGGAATAAAATATTTCAAAAATATATTTTTTTTATTCTAATTTGCGAAGAATAATAATTATATTAATTTAATATTCTCGGTTCTTACATCAAGAGTGACCATAGACCTGGTCTTGTAGAATGGTGGGAGAGGGTCGAGTTGTTGAATAATTGTGGCGAGACTGTCATATCCACTAGAGAGGCCTGTTACGAGGCGAAGAATAAGGCGGTCCTCGGAGACTGGTGCTCCGACGTTGGCTAATTGATCGACCAGCATCTTTAAAGATTGACAATAGGACGACGCGTTGGGGAAGTTATCCATGTTAATCTGAGAAAATTGCTGCTCAAGGTAGACGACTCTAGAGCTTTTGTTGTCGTTAAAGATGTCTTTAAGCCGTTCCCATGCCTCTTGAGCGGTGGCATCGGGTTTGAGAATTGTGTGAAGGAGATCGAGAGATATGGTGCTATAAATCCACTGTTTAACAATCGCATCAAGACGCAACCATGTAGCGTCTTTGGTGGGAACGCTGTCTTTGGGGGGGATATATGGTCTACAACTTCGAAGGAGGTGGCGGCATTAACGAACAACTCGGCCCAAGATGCGTAGTGTGCATTTTCCATTTCAAGAGTGATTTGTATGTGGTTTTTGATGTTGGAAACTAGAGCTGTTTAACGAACGAGCTGTTCACGAACAAGCTCGAGCTCGGCTCGTTAAGAGCTCGAATCGGCTCAGCTCGTTAAGAGCTCGAACAAGATTTTTTTTCGTTAAGCTTAACGAGCTCGAGCCGAGCTTTAGGGTGTCCGGCTCGAGCTCGGCTCGTTAAAGCTCGAAAAAAATCAAAATTTTTATTTTTATTTTTTTATCTCCAGCCAAATAAATTTTTAATTTTTTGAAAATTTGGGAATATCACTAAATTATATATATCTTGACATCCGTACGGTTGGATCGTCGAGAAATATTTTTAAAAAAATAGAAACAACAATTCGTGACAAAGCACTAGTTACTAATACTAGTTAGAATAGTAGTGATCTACTAAGATCTCCAACCAAATTAATTTTTTATTTTTTGAAAATTTGGGAATATCACTAAATTAGATATATCTTGACATCCGTACGGTTGGATCGTCGAGAAATATTTTTTAAAAAATAGAAACAAAAATACGTGACAAAGCACTAGTTATTAGTACTAGTGAGAATAGTAGTGATCTACTAAAATCTCCAACCAAATTAATTGTTCGCGAAAAGCTCGAGCTCGGCTCGAGGCTGTTCGTGAACAACTCGAGTTCGGCTCGGTTCGATCAAAGCTCGGCTCGTTAAGAAATCAGCTCGATTCGTTAAGATCAAAGCTCGACTCGGTTCATTTTTGTCAAAGCTCGGCTCGTTTCGGTCAAAAAGCTCGGCTTGGCTCGGTTCGTGAACAACCCTATTGGAAACGGAGAAGGCTGGGTGGAATGTGGGTGTGTCAGAAGTTTTGCCGCCGGTCATGGTGCAGAGGGAGATAAAGAGAGGAGAGGAGGAAGAAGAAGAAGGAGATGGTAGCAGAAGTGTTGTATTTGACTTTATTTGTCAAATTAATTTAGAAATAAATACATGAATAATGCTTTTATTAAATGTAATGAATATAATAATTACATGAGTTATGTAAATTATATTTGGAGTTACATATTTGTACATTAATTATATTGATGGAAATTTATTAAGGCAGTTACTATATGGGGTGGAGATAGTGAGAGAATAGCCTATACATAGTGGATATATTCCATAAGAAAGAGGTACTAAATGAGAAAGAGATTTGAAGCCTGTTCCATTATCTACCGGAACCCCAATTCACCCTATCAATTTTCTATTTACAGAAATCTATAAAATCATATCATAGTTTATTTAGAGATCCTTTTTACTTCATTGGTATCAGAGCGAAGGATTTTTTTTATTTTCGGTGGACCATCGGTTTATTTACTTGTTTTCCCATGATTTAGTTTGGGGTTGTTTTGATTCGGCAATTTTTTTTCCACGCCTGCTGTGATCTCGGTGTTTGTGCCCCTATGTTTTGCCTGTTCAATATATATCCTTTTCGTCTTCTTGGGAAGTCACTTTATATTGTTTTAATTAATGGTAATCTTATTGGTTGTTCTTATACTCTTGTTATGTGAGTTTTATAATTTTTGTTAGCCTTGTCCTATCTTGCCTGCGTGTGTTTGTTATCTATATAATTTTGTGAATAGTTTTTTTTTATGTACCTGGTTTAGTTTAGTGGTACTGTAAAGTTGTTATCATAAGAAATAATTTTGTTCACTTATATTTGATTGCTTCTAATATTGTTTATTCATTGTACAAATTCCTTCCCTGATTCGATAATTTTCCTGGATGTATGGGTTTATCTTTTCGTTTTCTCCATCATGTTGGTTGTTAGTGGATGCGTTAGAAATTTTTTTTGTCTTTTGTGACCAACCTTCTTGCCACCCATCTGTGGATTTTCGGTGACCAGTTTTTTTTGTTGTTTGACTTGCAGTTTGTGTTTTGTTGTGTACTCTGTGTTTTATTTTTATTTTTTGATCTCCAGATTGTAGGCTTGTGTTCAATCCTTGCTGTATTATCCATTTTTTTTTCTCGTGTCTTCTCTCTGTTGTGATAGTTTGTGCTTGGATTGTGTGAATATAATTTATTTATTTTTGCACTTATTTTGATTGATATGGATTATCTGTTCTTGCCTGCCTGCATGCCTTGGTTTTGTTATTCTATTTTATTAAATGGCTTGTTATTGGATTGTGCGAAAACGAGAATTTGCCGTTGAAACAGACGGTATTGCATTAATAGAAAATTTTAATATTGCTCGGAATAAAGAGCAAGTGAAATATCAATTTATTGGTGTAGTCGAATAATGAGAAATAAATTATTTTAAATAATTTGAAAGTTATTATTAAAAAAATAAATAAATTATATTGTACTAGAGAAAGTTCTAGTAATACTCGGAATTAGAGTATATAAAAACAAATAAAGTTTCGATCGATATTAATTGCGTGTCAAAAATGGGAATTAAATTATTTTTGAGAAATTGAATGACTCCAATTATATTGAGTGGAGCAAGAAAATAAGAAATAAATTATTTAAGTACAATTTGAAATTTATCGTTGAAATAAACGATATTGTGTTTGAGGATATTTTGTGGCTCTCAGAATAGAGAGCGCAAAAGATAAGAAAATTGGGACAAGTGTCCGGAATCAAATAAATAAAAATATGTTGTTTTCTATAAGAACGAGAAATGGTATTAATATAATTTTGAAATTATCATCAGAAAATATATTGAATTTTTTATTTGAACAGAAATGCTCAAAATATAGAGAAAATAGTTGTTTTTGTCGCTCGTAATGGAGAGCACGAAAATTAACTATTTTTTTGAAGCGAGTGCTTTATGATTTGTTTAACAAGATCGATCAAGAATAATGAGTCGGATCTGAATATTGGTAATGAATTATTTTATTGAATATGAACTGTTTAAAAATCCAATTGAGTGGATGAAAAACTATTATGTATATAATAGTGAAATATGTATTTTTGTAGTGAGGGAACCGAGAAATCGAAATAATTTTATTTCATGGAATTGAAATAAAAGTGGCAGTTGTGTGATCCACCGTAATATAAAAAAAATCGTTGGTCGTAAATGAATTTTAAATAAATAAAATAAAGTTAGAGGTGTTTTTATAAATTGAGGCATGTGTTAAAGTAGATCGAAATGAATATTGTGGTCATGTTCTGAATATTGGAATTGAACCATTAGATATGGTTGTAATTAAGAAATTAATAGTTCCACTAGAGTGGGGAATTACTATTATGAATATAATAGTGAATTATATTATTTTTCGGTATATATGAATGTGAAGGGATCCTAATGATCCAACTACTTTTATAGAAGCGATCAGATCGCGAGAATCTGAATTATTATAGGGAAATCATGAAAGACGATTCCGAGTTAGTATGGAAGAATCAATGTGGAAGTTGTGTGATCAACCCTAATATAGAAAATTCATAGGTTGTAAATGAATTTTTGAAAGGGAAAGATAAGACTGATGGATTTATTTTTAAATTGAAGGTATGTTCAATTGCGAAAGGTTTATGAAAAAATCGGGAATATTTTATCGAGAATAAATTAGACCATTGTGTCTGTATTTTGAAAAGTGCGAGTTTGTTTACACTATTATCAGTTTATGTTAATATATTGTTATCGGAAATTAATAAAGGAATGCTCAACAAAACTAAGTTGGGACTTAGTGGAAAACTTGAGAATATGGGTGAAATCTGATAAGTTCAGGGAATTAAATATTTTGAATATTTAGTGTGAACCAGAAAGGTATCTGAGTGAAATGCTTAATCTTTTAAGGATGCAAAAGTGCAGTCCGACGCCAACCCTATTGGTAATGGGGAAATGATTAATGCGGAAAGAGAATCACTAGTTGTATCATATGCGCAAGTAGTCTCAGGTTCGATGTTGTGTAATCGATTGACTTGACTTAGCATATTTAATTGTCTAGTGAATGGATACGAAAGAAATCCTAATAAACCTAGTGATATGTTGTGAATAGGATAATGAAGTACAAGAAGTGTACATTGCACCATTAATTGGTTATGAGGCAGACGTGTCTGAAGTTATTGGTTGTTACAATGCAGTTTTTTGAAGGTGATAAGATAATGAGAATTCAACTTCGGAAGACCTATTGATTTATGGTGGATTCGAAGTTGGGAAAGTAAGAAACATGAATGTGTTACAAGAATTGAAAGTGACAATGTTTAATTATAGATTATGAATTTTTTTAACAGAAGGTATTTCTGTGAAAGTATTTATCAAGTATGTTGGTTTGATGGACTTAAATATAGTATGTTTATTCTGACGAAGATTTAGAATACATATAGACTCTAGAAAATGTGGGAGTCACGAATAATATTTGACAAATAGTCAAGTGGAAGATGTTGTATTTGACTTTATTTATCAAATTAACTTAGAAATAAATACATGAATAATGTTTTTATTAAATGTAATGAATACACTACGCCATAAGTGGGCTACTGTAATGCTTTTTTGTAAGCGTTACACAAATAGTGTTACAATAGCTAGTAAAGTTCATACCTATTGTAACACCGCTCGATTGGTGTTACATTAGCCATATATCTGGTGTTACTCTGAAATTACGGTGTTACGTGAAATGTAACACCACACCGTGGTGTTAAAATAGGTAATACTAGTTTTTGAATTTTACTATTTTTTTAAAATTTTTAATACTAATATTTATTTTTTTAATAACTTTTAATTAATAAATCTATTACTCTTTAACCCAATTTCCGGAAAATGAAAACCCTCTTTGATTTTAAATTAACGAACTCCTTATTTGGATTAAATATTAATTTTAGAAATTCATATAATAATAATAAGTACTAAATAAAATAAATATGTTATGAAAATAATATAATATATTTAGATGGTTTCTCTCAATAAAATATAAGAATTAATATAGTAAAAAATTTAGAATATTTATATATGAACTAAAAAAAAATAAAACTAAAATGTAAAAATATGAATTTTTAAAATAACAAATCGTAAAATGTAAATAAACGACGTTCCAATCGTACGGATGTTAAGATATATCGATTTTAGTGAAGTGGTAAATTTTTAAAAAATTTGCTAGATGTATTTGGTTTGGTTTTATAACGGTCAAACTAGTCAAAGTAGAATTTCCTTTTAACTAGTCTTGTCCCGAATGATGAATCTATTTTTTAAAATTATTTATTCGACGTTCCAATCGTAGATGTCAAGATCTAACGATTTTAGTGAAGTGGTAAATTTTTAAAAAATTTGCTAGATATATTTTTTTTTTTGGTTTTGTAACGGTCAAACCGGTCAAAGTAGACTTTCCTTTTAACTAGTCTTGTCCCGAATGATGAATCTATTTTTTTTAATTATTTATTCGACGTTCCAATCGTACGGATGTCAAGATCTAACGATTTTAGTGAAGTGGTATATTTTTAAAAAATTTGCTAGATGTATTTTGTTTGGTTTTATAACGGTCAAACCGGTCAAATTAGACTTTCCTGTTAACTAGTCTTGTCCCGAATGATGAATCTATTTTTTTAAATTATTTATTCGACATTCCAATCGTACGGATGTCAAGATATAACGATTTTAGTGAAGTATTAAATTTTAAAAAAAAATTCTAGATGTATTTGGTTTGGTTTTATAACGGTCAAACCGGTCAAAGTAGAATTTCCTTTTAACTAGTCTTGTCCCGAATGATGAATCTACTTTTTTAAAATTATTTATTCGACATTCCAATCGTACGGATGTCAAAATCTAACGATTTTAATGATGTTGTAAATTTTTAAAAAATTGCTAGATGTATTTTGCAATAAAAAAAAATGCAATGAAAAGTACAACACACGTGACACATCACACAAGCAGCACAGAATCAAAATTTGGGCGGAAAACATGTTACTAGGTAAAAATTTGGGCGCCCTGAACTTTCCCCTAAAAAATTCTAAGTTCCCCCAAAACACTCCCAAAAACACTATACTCATTCTCTCTCTCGAGTCTCGACAATTATCCCTCTCTCTCACTGTCTCTCAATCTCGCTCTCTATCTCTCTCGACCATCACTCTACTCGATTTACAAAATCGATTTACCAACTCTACACTCTTGATTACAAACTCGATATACAAACACTACACCTCCACTCAATAGACTCAATTTATAAACTTTACTCCTTACGGCTCCTACATTGATTTACAAACTCTTATAGCTCCGATTAGTAATTGAGCATTTTTTCCTCTCCGATTAACTACTCTCAATTCACTTCTAATTTGTTTTCTTTTGCAGGTAATTAGGGAATTGAAATTGGGGATTTGATTTTGGGGCTTTCCATTTAGGTATTCATATTTAATTGAATTGGGTTTCAATTGAATTGGGGCTTTCCTTTCAACACCGAACCATCGTTATGTATTCTCTTTCTTGCAGGTCTCTCATATTGGAGGTTGTTTATTCTATATTTCTTTAACGTTTTAATTACTAGTTGTAATTTATGTGCTTGATTTATTTAATGGTTATTTTTGTTTAGATTACTTTACATACAGGGCCCTCTACGAAACGGAAGATGAATCAGATGCAGGGGAGGTTGAGGGGCCTGACAGGAAGAAAAAGGTCAAGAAAGGAGATAAGATTAACTTGCATGACCTTCTCTTTACCAAAGACAGGGATTATCTCCTAAGATATCAAACCAACCAACGGGTACGTTTTGTGTACATACTTGTATTTCAATTTATTTTTTTCACTTTATCAGAATTGTTTTGTTAATTATAATATCTTTTGGTGATCTTTATGTCTAATGTTACCACATAAATTATATTAACATCTCAGATTACAAGTCAAAATTCCACCCCTTGCTCGAAAGTAATTTATTACCCAAATTCCAACAGGAATTATGTCCAAAATTATCACGTATTGCTGCCATCGCGATGGTGAATTCGTCAAACTAGCTGATCCAGTGGCTCTCTTTGATCTCATTCAGGTAACAGCAGCCTTATTATATATCAACTTTAATTTTGTCACAAATTTTGTCCAGGAAGCTGCAATATAATCCACTCCATTGCTTACATTTTTTCTAAGCTTTGTGATACCTAGGATTGTGTAATTGTTTTAATTTTTCTGTATATATTCCAGGCAGCATGGTTCTTTAACCATAAGGACCTAATGGATTTGACATTTCAAACATTGGTGAGCATGGTCAAGAGAAAAACTATCAAGGAGATCAGAACAAATTTTATCATCAACCAAAACTATGACTGGATTTGTAATAAGAAACCATCTAAAAGGTATATCAATAATTCGGTTGATTTGATGTACTTGCATTGTTAGTCCGTTTTATTCCCTTTACCGTCTTATGTTTCAAGTTTAAGTGGTCTTGTGGTAACTGGAACTCTTTTCTGCTTCTTACTTCCTTCATTTCTCTCTGTCAATTTCAGTTTCCTTTGTGTTCGTTCATTTCCTTTCCGTCCCCTCTTCCTGTGCCGCATTCTTGAATTGTGCATTCTATTTAAATGTCTCAGTCAACATTAAGTTGAAGAGCCCCATCACACTTTTTCAGACAAGTGAGACAAGTTGTTGCTTGAAAAATAATCGCACATATTCAAGGAAAATATTTTAAGTAGATGTGTGAGATCAAGATCAGGACAACAGTACAGGCATTTATTGTTATTGATTCTAGTCAATTACAAACATCTCATTGTTTTGGCAGGAAAGAAACTTTATTAAATATAGATATAAGTGGCACAAATGTCAAAACTACCAACAATAGTTCTGGAACTTCGAGAGGACACACTTTAATTTATCTGAAACAGAATTCAGATAATTATTTTTCTTCTTCAAAGAAGCAATCATGAATTCTTGATTGAATAGCTAACAAATGGATAATCTTTGGCAATATACTCTTCCAACAGGAGCCAGCATTCCAGGAACTAATTTTGCTTTATACAGAGGAAATGGATGATATAGAAGCCATGGATGCAAGTCAGATTCCTTCATTACAACTCAAAATCTACGAGACAATTCCTATTCCAGAACTGCCGGTAAATATATCTCTTCCACCTTTATCCTCAGATTAGTTGTTTATTGTATACTTGCAACTAAATTTCTCTTTTTGGCAATATATTGAATTATTGATTTATGTATGAACTTGGTATATAAAATTTGTGGTTATTGCAATCTAGCAATAAGTGTGCCAGATTTCACAGTTCTTGTATCAAGCACTAAGTGTGCTGATGGCTGCAGAAATTGTTGAACTACTTCCTTGGGAAAAATTAGCTTCTATTCGGAAAAACAGAAAGTCCATAGAATCACAAAATCAGAGAATTGTAATTGGTTTCCACTGTTTTTACCTGGCCTTGATAGCTCATATTGCCCTTGGATTTTCAACCCAGCAAAGAGATTTGGTAAGTCTTTCTGATTTTGTGCTGGAATTGGGTTAGATATGTTTGTTTGACATGGTAGAAAAAACTCATTTGGCCGTTAGAAATTTGTGCTGATCTAGAGGTGCTTAGGATCATTAATGAACCAACTGCTGCAGCACTTTCATATGGGTTGGACAACAAAGAAGGTACAGTTGCAGTTTTTGATCTTGGAGGTGGAACTTTTGATGTTTCAATTCTAGAAATATCCGGAGGTGTATTTGAGGTACAACTTTTATTTACTTTACATGGTTATGTTAACCTATCTGAAGCGATATAATAAACATTTTGGCAATACATTTGACAGGTTAAAGCAACTAATGGGGACACGTTTCTTGGCGGTGAAGATTTTGACAATACACTGTTAGATTTCTTGGGTAATGAATTCAAGAGAACAGGCAAAGTTGATCTAACGAAGGATAAACTTGCTTTGCAAAGGCTCCGTGAAGCAGCCGAGAAGGATAAGATTGAACTTTCATCAACAAATCAAACTGAGATTAATCTTCCATTTATAACTTCCGATAGTTCTGGTGCAAAGCATTTAAATATTCAGTTGACCAGGTCTAAGTTTGAGACCTTGGTAGCTCACTTGATTGAGAGGACCCGTATTCCTTGTAATAACTGTCTAAAGGATGCTGGCGTCTCAGCAAAAGAGATAGATGAAGTCCTACTTGTTGGAGGAATGAGCAGGGTTCCAAAGGTTCAAGAAGTTGTTGCTGAAATATTTGGTAAGACTCCAAGCAGGGGTATTAATCCTGATGAGGCAGTTTCAATGGGGGCTGCAATTCAGGGTGGTATACTCCGAGGAGATGTGAAAGAGCTCCTTTTGTTGGATGTAACTCCACTGTCACTTGGTCTCGAAACGCTTGGTGGCATTTTCACCGAATTGATTAACAGAAATACAACAATACCTACAAAGAAGTCTCAGGTCAGTCCGTTACTTTTAAACATGATAGTTATGCTAGGCAGATAATAGTTAATAAGAGGAATGTACTTATAGATAAAAGATGTTTGCTTAGTTGTTCATGCTTCCAATCGTAGAAAATAAAACTTAAATATGCACTACAAGTTTCATCTATATTCTATGCACAACAAAAAACTTGTCTATGCGTTAGCTCATGGTATGCATATGTTTTGTTTGTTGAATGAAGCTGCTTTACTATGCGATGCACTTGTGACTTCTAGGTTGAGCTTTTGTAGCACTGAATTGTTTTTGGAAATGTGGATGATCTGTTAAAGCATCGCAGGCAAGGATTAGCAGAGATGAGTGAATATTATGATGCATCTGGTAGAAGAAGGAAAGGAAATTTTGCAGGTAAATATTGATTTGGGTATCTGGTTGTACTTTGGCATTTCTGCAGGCCTTTTTTTTTTTTTTTTGGTAATAACTGTTCCTTGTACTATAGATCTTCTATGATAATTTTGAGTATATTCTTGAACTTTATGTTCACTAACAAGTCTGTTACGTAATCTTGTTATACGTCCCTTTTATTGCTATGTACAGAAAGGATGAATGCCCAAGTCTGTTTAGGGATCCAGAGCAGCTGGAAGCTGATGCTTTTCAGAATAGCTCTGACATAAAACCAGCATTAAGGTAGCTTTTTTGTTGTTTCGGATTTTAGTTTACGTAATTATCCTGTTTTAGTATTGTCTGTTCATGTGGCGGTTTTGATTGTTAATTTACGAATTAAGGATCAGTGACGCTTTACATTGATTTTGTAAAAGTTACATAGCTTGCTTTTATGCCATCAAACAGCATGGAAATGAAATATTTGATACAAAAGTAACGATACTTGCACTCTGCCAGTTGAATTAAAAATATTGGTTGAACCAAGGTACTAACACTTATTAGTCATGATGAGCTTCATATATTCACATAAATATTTGATTAGATAAGTGCATAAATCTCACACAGCATCGCAAAGTAGTCTTAATTCTTGATTCATTCATTTCACATTTCATTCATTCGATTTAACTATTGTTTTTTATCCAGGAGCTTTCAACTATGATGAAGACAACGGTACTCCTATGACTCAAGGCGGAACCGAATAGCAATATGATTACGTAACTGTGTAATGGTTTCGTACTTTTAAAATTTAGACTTAATCGTATGTGCTTGTTGGTTTAGAATTATGTTGAAGTCCTTTTGGAAGTATTTGTAATGGTTTTATTAGGTATTAGTATGATGTTGGTGTGGATGATTGTAACTATTTGGTGGCTGGTTGAATGTTTTGGATGGCTTTGAATGCCTTTGAATGTATTTTGATGGGTTTCTTTATGTAAGAAACAGAATATTGTAGAAATTTTACAACAGATAAAAATGGTGTTACAATAGGGTATGTGGGCCCCCTATAAAATATTTACCAAGTCAAATGTAACACTTAATATGTGTTACAATTACCCAGTATAGTGTTACAATAGAGGCTGGTGACGTGTACACAGTGTGCCACGTGACGCAACATGTGTTGCCACGTGGCCACGTGGTGCCACGTAATGCCACGTATGCACATGGTGCCACGTCTGAAAAAATTGAACTGAGCTATTGTAACACTCAAAATGTGTTACAATTGGGCCCCTGGTGTTACAATAGGTGCCTATTGTAATACTTTTGCTACTGTTACAATAGAGAAGAAAAACGTTACATTAGGGTATCTATTGTAATGCTCGTAAACGTAACGCCTCCTGGTGTTACAATAGATCTAATGTAACATTTTTCGGGCCTATTGTAACATCAGAGAGGCGTTACATATGCCCATCTATGGCGTAGTGATATAATAATTACATGAGTTATGTAAATTATATTTGGAGTTACATATTTGTACATTAATTATATTGATGGAAATTTATTAAGGCAGTTACTATATAGGGTGGAGGTAGTGAGAGAATAGCCTATACATAGTGGATATATTCCATAAGAAAGAGGTACTAAATGAGAGAGAGATTTGAAGTCTGTTCCATTCTCTACCGGAACCCCAATTCACCCTATCAATTTTCTATTTACAGAAATCTATAAAATCATATCATAGTTTATTTAGAGATCCTTTTTACTTCAGGAAGGGTGAAAAAATTCTTAATGCTTTGATACCATAAAGGAAATATTTTCCCCTCTCTTTGCATTGCTTTTCCACTGGTATATATGCACATATTACAAGCTGTAGTTACCTAGAATAGTTATAACAGATTACCATTCTCCAGCTATACATACAGAGATACAGATGTTAATTTACATAATAATAGGAGAGAATCATGCTGATAAATATTTACATATTCTAATATGCAGATCACTGATGGTACGGTGGAACTTCAACTTACAACTAACTCCGTTACAAATTGGCAACTCCGGTGGTACGGTTAGAGCAAGAGTATCAGCTATTTGTTTTATGCATTTTTTGTTTTCTCCAATATCATAATAATATTTAATATTGATTCATGATAACAATAACGTATACATACGTTACAAAAAATATTTTAGTGTATAAAGAGATAAATCATCATAATAGAGTGTATAAACGGAGACAACTAAACGTGAAAATAGGTAGATACATGATGCATGATTAGAAAGTACTTAAAAAAATAGGGTTTTTTTCAAAAAATAATCAATATACTTTCAAAAATATGGTACAACCAATTATATGCAACCTCAATTGCTACTGCTGCAAACCTGGTGCGTAACCACGTACTTTTTATCGTATTTTTGTAAAAAAGTTTGAAAACATGGATATTTTTTTATAATTTCCCTAAAATATAAGTAAGCTTTTTATTTTCTTCGTTCTTTTATCGAATGTGTTTTAACAAATACGTGAATTCTGTCGATTTAAAATTTTGAGCTAGAAAGGTCTAAAGATTGAATCTTATCAATAACATATTAATAAATAAATATTTATATTGTTAATCCAAAAATATAAATAAAGATATATGATTTAAATCCTTAGTTTCTTTTAATTAAAAATTAATTATACTATTTGGTAGCTAATCAAAAAAATATGTCAAAATAAATTCTATTATACTTTATTGATCTAAACATATTATTATACAATAATGACTCTTATATATTTCTTGATACTTTCGGTATTTAGCAATTTTGTTTATTATAGATTTTCGTAAAATTCACCCAGACATTAATAATGAATATGACACTTTCGTTACCTAATAATTTTGTTTATCATTGAATTTCCTTAAATTCAATGAGACTTTGTTAATATGTTAAGAACGTACTCCCTCCGTCCATTATTATACATGTCGTATTGATTTGTTAAATTGACTAAAATTTGATTTAAATTTAAATATATCATATAATTGAGGAGATGAAAAGAAATTCAATTTATTTTATAATAATAAATATATCTAATATATTTTAAAATATTTTTAATTTTAAAAAATAATAATTCAATAAATTTTATTAATCCAAATTTGATCACTAAAAAAATCAAAAAATACCTCTAAAGTCTAAAGTGGGAGGGATGAAGTATGATGAAGTTCAGTTACAATAATGTTTATAATGAATATCTAACCCCAAATTCAGAATTTTCATATTTTTACAACGTCAAGATTTGTTCGAATTCAAACAAATGATAAAATGATACTCTCTATAGTTTCCCGTTTGTCCGAATTGGCTCGATTTATGTATTCAATTCAACTTCCACACCTTCACCGATGCGTTTTGGGAAGTCATAAAAATGATAAAATGAGGATATGTTTAATGGGGGCGTATGTGTGTACTTTCAGGAATGCCGATAGAAGTTTGTTTTTTCTCTGATAGGAATCTTTGGAATTTTCTTTTGCTTTGGTTTCTTAAGTATAGAAAGTGTGTAATTAGAATCAAATCGTCAAAGAAAAAATAAATGTTTATCATGGTATAGCTTTATATTTCTTTTAACTTTTCTTGAACTACTCAAATCCTCTTGAAAATTGAAGTTTTGGTTAGTAATTTTCTTTGATCTAGATTTAATACACTTATCCGCGAAATTTGTGATGTTTTCTTAGTCAGATTTAATATTAATAATTTCATTTTAACTTAATTACAATTAATCATCAATCAATATATATATATAAAGGAGGATAGCGGGAGTTTAGGTGGCGCTCTAATATCGTCTCAATCGATTTTTCTAATTTTCTAGAATTTTAAACACTAATAAATATAAAAATATCAATTAGCATATTAGAAGTAGAATATGTGTTCGAATTTATAAAGGAAAAGAGTTCGAATTTATAGGGAAGACATATGATTAGAAGTTCTATTGGAAGTATAATAAGTATTTATAAGGCATACAATTAAAAGTTCTATTGAAAGTAGAATGAGAGTTCGAATTTATAGAGAATAAGAGTTCGAATTTATAAAAAATATATATAAATAAAAGTTCTACTAGAACTAGAATAGGTGTTTGAATATATAGAGCAGACATATAATTAAATATTTTATAGAAAGTATGATCTTCTTAAATTATATATTTTTTATATAAGTTAATTATACTTATATTAGGAAAATTTATTCATAAATCCAATACTATTGTCATGGAAAAAGTCACCGTATTTAAAAAGAAAATAATTGATGTGTTAAAAAAATAAAATAACAATGAGTAAAAGAACAATGCAGGAATCCTAAATAAATACAGGAGTATCTATAATATAAAGAGAAAATAAGATGTATTTTCATTTTCTAAAACTCCAAAATTTTTAGAAAATCTAGAGAAAGTATAAATTTAAATTCACTCTATTTTTTAGGTTTTGATTTTAAGGAAAAAAATTGTTGTGTAAGATAAGTATCATCAATAATATGTAATGAAGTTAGAATTTCGATCCCAAACGAGAGCGGCTCGAAACGTGTTTAACGGGAAGACGACTCACTATAAAAGATTGTACTAGCTATAAAAATATCATAAGATGTTATAAATTTTATTTTATTTTTAGGATTGGATTTTTATGGATAAACATTATCATACAAGTAATATATGTAAAAGTTAGGTTTTTGGTCTTAACCAGAGAGCGAATCAATAGTAATAACTGTGTTTAACAAGAAAGCGTTCATTAGATAAGACCGTATAAAAGATGTTTAAATATATAATTAATACATAAAATAAAATGTTTTATTGGAAGTAGAATACGAGGATGGTGGAGACGTCTTATACGATTTTTTAAAATTATACATTTTTTTCCTAGAAATCCTCTATTTTAACTTTTTTATACAAGTTAATTATACTTGCATTACAAAAATATATCCATAAATGTAATATTATTCCCGTAACGAAAAGTCTTCGTATTTTAATTTTTTGACATTCCCATGCGGAAACTGTAAATAAATACAAGAATATCTATAATATACAGAAAATATAAGATGTATTTTCATCTTTTAAAACTCCATAAATATTAGAAAGTTTAAAGAATATAAAAATTGGAATTTACTCTCTTTATATAATGAAGTTAGAATTTCGGTTTCAAATAAGAGCAGCCGAAACGTATTTAACGGGAAGACGGCTCGCTAGAAAAGATTGTATTAGCTATTAGAATTTGATACTTAAGTCATAATTTTTTTTTTATTTTTACGGTTCAATTTTATAGATAAAAAATATTATATAAGTCTTTATAATATATGTTAAAAAGTTGGAATTTCGGTTTTAACGAGAGAGCGGCTCAATCGAAAAAATCATATTTAACAAGAAATTGATTCATTAGAGAAGATTATTTAATTATTAAAATTTAATATTAATATTATAATATAACGTAAAAGTATTGAATTTTTTTAAAAATATTGTAACGCCGCCGCGAAGCGCGGCTTTATCAACTAGTATATATATATATAAAGGAGGTATATATAAAGGAGGATAGCGGGAGTTTAGGTGGCGCTCTAATATCGTATCAATCGATTTTTCTAATTTTCTAGAATTTTAAACACTAAAAAATATAAAAATATAAATTAGCATATTAGAAGTAGAATAGGTGTTCGAATTTATAAAGGAGAAAAGTTCAAATTTATATATAATAGATAATAATTTGTCGATACAAAGTCAGTAATTCTCTATATAAATCATGATCTAAAGTCTTGAAACCCAAGCTAAATGTCAGTCGTATTATTTTTACCTTCGTGTGCATCTTTTGTCTCCCTTCAATATTATTTCTCATTAGATATATGATTTCATCCCTACTGCAAATCAATATTGTTAAATTTTTATGCAGGCAAGATTCATAAATCCAAGATACATGAATGTAGATTTATTGATTTTGGTCTTTTGGACAATAAAATAACACGGATTCAAGATCAACCAAAATCTTCAATAAAAGGTATATTTTATGTTCAAATTATTCTTGATATTGTTTTTCGTTTGAAGAAAAAATTATTGTTCATATCGTTGATTTTTGTTTGTGCTTTAGCTTATTATGGATTAATTTTCTTAGTTTTAAATTGTTGGATATTGTATTTGATAGAAACTAGCATTGAAGAATAAGAATAAACATGGCTGATTCATACTTTAATCTACCAGTACCACCTTTTTTTATTACTTATCAAGAAATTCGAGGCAGGTAAAACTTAACACAATCAAAATAAAGAAGCCTAATTGTTCTGCATCTACCCCACTTATCTTTTTTCTTTTTTAGAATTTAAGTGTATCTAAAAATCTAACCGGACGTTTTTGTTGCTTTGAACGTTATTTACTTAATTTCTTATAACACCTAAATATATAATACAGACAAGACATCAATCTTTTTCTAATTTTCTTAGAATTTTTGAATTTTAAACTCTAATAAATAAGAAAATATATTTTACAGTATTAGAAGTAGAGTGGGTATTTAAATTTATAGATGATAAGAGTTCAAATTTATAGAAAAACATATAATTAGAAGTCCAATAGAATAAGTATCAATCATCAATATATATATATATATATATATATATATATATATATATATATATATATATATATATATATATATATATATATATATATATATATATATATATAAATGAGGATACGCGGGCGCTTAAGTAGCGTTCTAAGATTGTCTCAATCTATTTTTCTAATTTTTTATAATTTTAAACACTAATAAATATAAAAATAACATTTAACATATTAGAATTAGAATAGGTGTTCGAATTTATAGAGGAGAAGAGTTCGAATTATAGGGAAGACATATGATTAGAAGTTCTATTGGAAGTAGAATAAGTATTTATAAGGCATATGATTAATAATTCTATTGGAAGTAGAACAGGAGTTCGAATTTATATAGAATAAGAGTTCGAATTTATAGGTGGCGTTCTAAGATCGTCTCAATCGATTTTTCTAATTTTTTAGAATTTTAGAATTTTAAACACTAATAAATATAAAAATATCATTTAACATATTAGAAGTAGAATATGTGTTCGAATTTATAGAGGAGAAGAGTTCGAATTTATAGAGAAGACATATGATTAGAAGTTCTAATGGAAGTAGAATAAGTATTTATAAGGTATATAATTCAAAGTTCTATTGTAAGTAGAATAGGAGTTCGAATTTATAGAGAATAAGATTTCGAATTTATAGAAATAATATATAAATAAAAGTTTTATTACAAGTGGAATAGGTGTTTGAATATATAGAGCAAACATATAATTAAATATTTTATAGAAAGTATTATCTTCTTAAATTATACTTTCTTTATATAAGTTAATTATACTTCTAATAGGAAAATTTATTCATAAATCCAATAACATTGTCATAAAAAAATCACGTATTTAAAAATAAGAATTAATGTGCTAACATAATAAAATTCTAATGCAGGAATGCTAAGTAAATATAGAAGTATCTATAATATAAAGAGAAAATAAGATGTGTTTTTATTTTCTAAAACTCCATAAATTTTAGAAAGTCTAGAGAAAATATAAACCGAAATTCACTCTATTTTTAGGTTTTGATTTTAAGGAAAAAAGTTGTTGTGTAAAATAAGTATCATCAATAATATGTAATGAAGTTGGAATTTAGATCCCAAACAAGAGTGGCTCGAAACATGTTTAACGGAAACACGGCTCACTATAAAATATTGTATTAGCTATTAAAATATCATAATGATGTTATAAATTTTATTTTACTTTTAGGATTTGATTTTTATTGATAAACATTATCATACAAGTGATATATGTAAAAGTTAGGTTTTTGGTTTTAACGAGAGAGCGAATCAATATTAATAACTATATTTAACGAGAAAGTGTTTTTGGTTTTATTTTATATGTATTAGCTATTAAAATATCATAATGAGACCATATAAAAGATATTTGAATATATAAGGAATATATAAAATAAAATGTTTTATTGGAAGTAGAATACGAGGACGGTGGAGACATTTTATATGATTTTTTAAAACTATATATCTCTTTTCCTAAAAATCCTTTATTTTAACTTTTTTATACAAGTTAATTATACTACCATTAGAAAAATATATACATAAATTTAAAATTATTTCCGTAACGAAAAGTCTTCGTATTTTTTTTTTTTATATGTTAACATAACAGAAAGACATTCTTATGCGAAAGCATTACAGAAATATTTATAATATATAGAAAATATAAGATGTATTTTCAAATTTAAAACTCCATAAATATTAGAAAATTTAAAGAATATAAAAATTGGAATTTAATCTCTTCATATAATGAATTTTGAATTTCGGTTCAAAATAAGAGCGGCTCAAAATGTATTTAACGGGAAGACGGCTTACTAGAAAAGATTGTATTAGCTATTAGAATTTGATACTGATGTCATATTTTTTTTAAAAATTTTACGGTTCAATTTTGTGAATCAAAATTATTATATAAGTCTTTATAATATATGTTAAATTTGAAATTTTGGTTTCAACGTGAGAGCGGCTCAATCGAAATAATCGTGTTTAACAAGAAATCGATTCATTAGAGAAGATTATTTAATTATTAAAATTTAATATTAATATAATAATATAACGTAAATGTATTGATTTTTTTTAAAATTATTGTAACGTCGTCGCGAAGCGCGGCTTTAACAACTAGTTAATTAATAATATATAATATTCTTGTTTTTTTTTTGATAATCAACATATATTATACCAAAAGCACCGAATACAAAGGAACCTACTGATACACTGAAGGCTGTCGAGTGAACTTGATATCTGGTTACAAGCACTGAGATTTGCTAGGGTTACCACTCCTACCCTAAGTCTTGTTTGTAGAATAGCTATTCGATATCATACTGCTGCAAGGCCTAGCTTATTAACAACAAAAGAAGTTACTGTCATTGCCTTACCGACTATAGTTCAGATTCTTTAGTCTACATCTCCTGGGGGTGGATCTCCTGCAAACAGGCACATAACAAGTCCTCTAACATATATAATTAAACCATGTAGAAGACCCATATATAATTGCCTGCTGCATTGAACAACAAACTTGTGGACATGCTTAAATTTTACAAGAAAAATAGTAGAACATTTTTAACGGTCGGCAAACTAAAAGTTATTGGGCGAAAATTGTCAAACCAACTGATACAATATTAATCTTCAACAAAATGTTAAGCACAGAACTGACATTCAATACAAACCATAAAAAGGGAAGAAATAAAAGAAATAAAAATAAAAGCCATTAGGAATTTTATTAATAACCTTAAATATTACCTTATTAAAGTGATGTTTGAAAATAATAAAAAAATATGTCATTAAATCATCATAGCCAAACAGGGTCAATATCATTTGCAACAATTACCACGATAGATTGTCCAATTTATTGGGTTGTACACTTGTACTTTTTAACAGATGTGACTGATATGGTTAATTGAGATTGAAATGCATGTTAAATAAGGCCAATAACAAATGATCTAATTATTTATCATTATAATTAATTTTATTTTCCTTGCATAACCATCACAAATTTTGCAATTGAGTTTTTATTTTGCATGTGTATGATGATCATTGATAAGGTATTTGTACAATGTATAATTAAAATTTGGGCTAAAATATATGTAGACAACAAAGAGTGAAAAAGTTTAGTTTGGAGGAATTGAAATCTGTAAACATTTGAAGAGCATTGAGCTAAAACTTAAGAAAATGTATTCTAATTTTAGAAATGGATGAGAATTTGTTTGGGTTAACTAAATTAACCCAAACAACATAATTAAAATTATAATCACTACGAGCAATTTCATTTAGTATAATAACATAATTAAATTATAATTACTATAAACTAATCAATTACATTTTTCATCTAAAACATGTCACCTTTTTAATTTTCACGTTTCCTTTTTATTTTCTCTAACTAAAATCTATATTTTTCCGATTATATCACGGGCAATTCTATTTAATAAAATAAAATAATAATATTATAATGCTAATAATTAACCAATTACCTTTTTCAGCTAAAATATATCATCTTTTCTATATTTCTAACTAAAATTCCTCTTTTTCTAGAAATATCACGTGCAACATTAATTTCTCCTTTTCTAAAAACATTACGAGCAATTTATTTAGTAAAATAACATAATTAAATTTTAATTACTATAAATCAATTACCTTTTTCACATAAAACATGCTACCTTTTTAATTTTCTCTAACTAAAATCTCTTTTTTCCCAATTATATCAAGTGCATTCTATTCGATAAAATAAAATAATAATTTTATAATTACTAATAATTAACCAATTAACTTTTTCAACTAAAACCTATCACCTTTTCTATATTTTCTAACAAAAATCCCCCATTTTCTAAAAATATCAGATAATATTTATATAATTGTTATCAAATTATCTCATTTACAAATTTAAGCCTCCAGAATTCATGTTTTAAAAAAATTAATTCAAATTAATGAAAAAAATTCATATAATATTAAAAAAATTCGTGCATCACACGGGTTTTAAGCTAGTATATTATAATGCTTAAATATCGGAAAGTTATCAGAAGTGTTTAAGATATTTTTCTTGAATTTTCATTTTTTTTGATTTTTTTAGTAAAATTATTTTTTTACATTAAATAGCTCTTAATGATATATTAACTAGTCATTAGTTATACGTAATAAATATGTATTAAATTTATTTTATTTTATTTATTTCAAAATTATAAAACTTTTTGAACATTATAATTATTATTTCAATATTAAATATTAGTTACATATATAATTAAGTTTATGTTTACGTAAATATTAGATATTACAATTTTATTTCTGACAATTGTAGTATAGACGATCCTTAACTTATCAAGCAATCTTTATTATTGGTGATTATGAAAATCATAATAAATTATAGAAGTATACAAATATTCGCTTAATACTTGTAATAAAAATAATACAAACAATATATTTTTTTTTATTTTTACACATGAATAAATTACACATGGTTTATGACCAAACCGATTAATTGAAAAACCCAATTTTATTGATAGATTAAATCGATAAAGAAAGTTATACACCTGTTTTTCATTATATTGTGTCGAAATAAATTAATATTCTAATTAAATAAATTCTTACACTACTATTGAACTTGTATGTTATGAGAGCGGCGTCGGCTTTAAAAAGTGTTATTATATATAATATTTATAACTTTTGTTCGTAAAGAATATGTTTATCTTATCATTACTACTTTTTGTATTTATGATATTTTTGAAATTATGAAAATTTTAGATATATAAAGAGAGTAGCTTCAAACTTATAATCCATGTAAATTGTTTTGAATAAGTTTTTTTAAAAAATTCTTAAGAGACCATCAATTTTTAAAAATTATAAAAAGTAATTCATCTATTTTCAATATTTTAAAATGAAAATTTATGAACCGCGCACGCGAATAAATTGCGTTGGGGTGTTGAGGAGGTTGGATTGGGATGAGGTGGATTTTGGGGAACTTTTGTAAGGGATTGGGATAGGGGTTTTATCAATGGTGCTGATTTATGCACACCCTAAAGTTATTCATGCACACCCTTATCTATGCATTTTACTAATATACCCTTAGTCTCCTATTTTGTTTATTATAATATTGATCATTTTATATACCTCTACTTGCTTAAAAAGGATGGTAGAAAGATAACCGTAATAGGGGTTGATAAGTGCATATTTTTGCATGTTTTTATTACCTATTTATAGCTTGAACTCGTATTTTAATAATTAATTTTGTTGCATTTCAGGAAATTCGTGAATAAATAAAGAAATGGCAAAATAAAGAAATAAAGAGCAAGGAAGGGAAAAAAAGGAAGAAAAATGACTCAAATGAAAAAAAGGAAAAAGAATTAAGAGCTTGGAGGAAAGGAAATCTTTAAAGACACATGGAAGGTGGAGATCATCCCAACACACTAAATAAGTGTATGATCAAGATCCACTGTACAAAGTTTAAGGAGGAAGGAAACATTTGGATGGCTAGGATTTCTCCACCACATTAAAAGGTGTATGGTGGAGATTAACCCAACACACCCCTTAACCCTAATTCTTATCCTATAAATACCCCCTCACCCCCCTTGCGAAAAGGTTAGTCTCCGTGGATCGATACCTAAAATATTTCAACGATTGAACCGTGCGCTTGCGGTTTAAATTGTCATTTATTTTAGCACAACAGGGGTGACTTCTTTTATTTTTGTAGGCATCCTTTTATTATTATTATTATTATTATTATTATTATTATTATTATTATTATAAATATGAGTTTTAAATTAGAAAAAAAATAATAATACTTATAATAAAATATTATATAAATTTATTAAAATTTGTCAACTTTCTTATCTTGAAATAAAATATAGGAAAAAAATAATTAATAAATGTGATTAAAAGTGAGTAAATTGTAACTTGAAGGAACTACTCAATATTTTACTTTGGTAAATAACAAAACATATCTAAAATGACTTTTCTTTTTCGTATTTTTCTATTGGTTATTTTTTGACTTGGATATTCATATTTATAGTAAGTCATGGATATAATTGAGCTAATAAAATTAAGACAAGTAATAAAATTTTAATAATAATAATAATAATTTTGGTTTCAAAAAAATAATGACAATAATTTAATTTCAAAATTCATAAAACATTTTATTAGAAAAGAAAATTATGCATAATCGTAAGATTTGGGTAAAATTGTGCCAGAAAAAAAATACAAAATTAACATGTGTATATTAAGGTTATTTGAGTCTAAAACAAATCTAGGATGTGCATAAATAAATTTAGGGTGTGCATAAATCAACACCCTTTATTAATGGGTCGGTGCTACTTCTGTTTTTCTTTCCCCCAATCCTCTCCCAAAGGTATATTGGGATAGGGGGATTTATTGAAGGGTTAGCCCCAATCCTCTACCAAATGTATATTCACCTCTTTCTCAACCCTCTACTAAGAAGGTATATTCACCTCTTTCTCAACCCTCTACTAAGTAGGTTTAATGGTTGAGATCCTACTCTACCTTGGTTGAAATTCAACTTACCCGGTTGAAATTCAACTTACCCGATCATTTTCAAGTATTTTAATCTTCTCCGATATCACAAAATAATTTTAAATATTAGTTTACAATGAGAATAAGACTTTACACGAATCTTACAGAAAAAAATAGTATTGCAAACAGATGAATTTATAATTCAGAACCATGAATTTATCGGTCAGAACAGGTGTAAAGTATGAAGTATGAGCGGATGACCTGACACATTAAACATTTATGAAAGTAGGAAGATAGGTAATACATGATTCTTAACTACTTACAAAAGTTTTATCTTCAACGAGCTTTCAATTTTTTCGTAATTTTCTAGGAAAAGTTTTTCGATTAATAGGTGATTTGAAAATTTTCTAAATAACTAGGATTCGCATATAGGTGCTGTTTGGCTGACCTTAAAGTCGGCTTATAAGACAAATAAGCCAATAAGTCCTTATCTTGAAATGTTTGCCAACCAACTTATTTTAAGGACTTATGATCTTATAAGTTCATAAGTTGAAAGTTAGAAAGTCCCAACTTTTTTCCAGCTTATTTATTATTCACTGATCCCTCTGTTTTTAATTGGATTTTTGCCGTCAAGCGGAGATATTTTTTTCAAATCTAACTTCACCATATTTTTCTCCATCTCCCAACGATCATTTTGCATACCATATGTGTTATATTTCGACGCAATTTAGGAAATTTGTATAAAAATATTTGTTCTACAGTAAACTTATAATTTCTGATTTACCAAACACTTTACTAACTTATGAGCTCATTATGAGCTCCGCCAAACAGACGCTTACTTATCACTTATAATCAACTTATAGACTTAAAGTCATAAGTTACTTTTTTAAGCTAAGCCAAACGGGCACATAGTCACTTAGATATTGCAATTTTACTGTTTTGAAACCATTCAGGTATAATTATTTGTCAAATACATTTTGTATATACAAAAGCGAAAGATAGCAATTAAACCTGTTAACAAAATGGTCAACTATCAAACAGTCTATTTGTTTGCAAGAAACCATCTTATCTCAAACGGATATTTTCAACTGAATTTCAAGATGAGCAATGTTAGGGATCCCAATTTTTTTTCCCAATATGTGTCATAACACATTGCACGCTTTGATTTGGTAATTGGTACGCACATGTATGCACGCGGGACCACATATTTTTATTAGGGAAGTTACTAATTAAACGGATGACACATAAACATTTGGGGCAAATTTTGGGTTAAATTTTGGGTTCCCTAGCATTTTTTTTCAAGATTAGTCGCTTAATGTATAATTTTTGTTAATTTTTCTGCGGCTTAGCTGGGACTTGCCACTTTTGTAAGTGCACACAGGTCCGCCAAAGTCAAAACTTAAAAAACATTGAACATCATTTAAAAAAATTGAACTTAAACCATAAAATCCATTACTGGCTAGAATAAAGATAATTTAGTCATATGAAAAACTGTGACCAGTAATGAAGATCTTTTGAATGGAGTTTAGTGGAAGCTTTGCCGTCGTCTTTGTACTGCTTCATTTGTAACATTATAATGCAAGGAGAATAATAATTTTCAAGCACATAAAATATCGTTAAAGCAGTGCTGTACAGCAGTAGTAGAGCTACATTTATAAGCATAATATTCGAACGTCAAACAGAGGCTGATTACAGATCACTGATAAAACTGCAAAATATTCGAACGTCAAACAGAGGCTGATTGCAGATCACTGATAAAACGTAAACCAACTTACACTCCCCTTACGGATTGGCAACTGGGCACATACTTCGGTAGAAAACCCGAAAACTGCATTTAAATTAGACAACCAAAAAAGTGGAAAGCACATTCTGTAGGATCTTGGCTGTGTGCTTCTAATATTTCTGTGCACATATGCATGTCTTTTGATGGTCCTTGAGTTCCTGCCATATATTAGATTTTCCTAACTTAGAGATTCAGCTAACCTAAACTTGAATACAATATAAAAATACTGGATTTCCCTTGTCCTTCCCATGAACATACTTATACCAACGATGTTCTCATGCTAGAAGGAAATGGAAAAGCATGTTGAGATCCTAAACGACAAAAGTCATGAAAAGATTGTAGAGCTTCACTTTCTATTATATAGGATAAACTTACCTGGATCTGTTTTTGTAGAAGCTTGACATACTCTACAGCCTCGTCCAACATATCCGCGGTATTCGTTTGCTGCATGCAATATGCACAAGTGAAGAACTAAGTTATATAAGATCATTACAGAAAAGCTTAATGTAATTCCCAGACCAAAATCTACTGTATTGTCTGCTTCTCGGGAATCTTCAATGTATGACAACCAAACTATGAGACTACACAGGTCTCACCAAGTTATAAAAAATACTAAAGCAAATGCAAAAATATACTCCCTCCTCTCAACCCTTGTGGTCGATAGCGACATGGATGACTTCACACATTGCCATCCTACAATTTTAAACTGATATAAGACTCTAATTAACCATTTAGCATACAAGTTTGGTTCGTTCAACATTTCCACAAACCATTTTTGCTGTACCTAAAGGTATATCTAATAGGCACCCTAAATCTCATAATCCTCTATGTAGCCTCCGTAACATAAAAATCTGATGATAATGTCAGAGCTGATTGTACCGCCAATTCAAAATGCCAACATGTTGGTTTCAGTTTGTAAACAATACATACAATACAACTTTCTCAAATCTCAAAATGTAGTTCAGTTGTTGATTGCAGGAATCAATTTTGAAGCAGCGAGAGTATCGTAACCACAAAAATATAAGAAGGCAAGTTGTCGATTGTTATTCTCTTTCACGCACACATATTCAATTCCAAGAAAGTGCCTAAAAAATCTCACATTACTGTGTCTACCCTACATGAGCTAAATGGTTTTGACCCATACAAATTGAAATTATCAAATCCCAGTGTTCTCGTCTATGTTAGTCTTGTGTTGTGGTTTTTTGTCATAAGAAACAAGATAGTAAAGCTTAAAACGTGGCAACTTTAATTTATAGAGGAAAACAAGTGCTCTGATTTAATACCTCTATTACTCTTTATACCAGATGGGACATCTAATCAGGAAGATTCTTCCTCTGCTTCAGTCTACTTATGGACATTTACTGTGAGAATAATTCATTAAAGCGGAATTCACGAAATCATGAATCCATAAGTGGTCGAAGGGAAGGAACCTTCCACGGCATGCAAAACTCGAACTTGGATGATGCAAAATGACAGTGTATCCCTGGGACTAATCCCAATGTCAGGGCTTTTTATTATCACAACTCTTTTTTTTTTTTGCCAAGTCATTATCACAACTCGTTTATTTCCTACTGGGGTTGAATCTAAGATATATAAACAAATGTACACTGCAGAGAGATTAGTAAAAAATCAACAAGAGAAGGGAGATTTACCTTATCCATATTTGGCACAAGTTCTTGAAGTTTTCGTATACGATCACTTATCCGCGTCCTCCGGACCTAATCATATTATGAACCTATTAATAACATAACATATCCTCAACATTAAAAACAAAAAGGTGTCCGCCTAATCAACATGCTCGTCGGTCATACAAGTTACTAAAACAAAAGTACAAGAGACTTTCTCAAGTTAATAGCTACCATAAAAACAACATGCTTGATTTCCATACTAATTCATAATTACTAAAACAGAACACAAATTATATAATTATAACTAAGTGGAAAGTTACACTGTTAACAAAACTCAGAAAAAGAGATCCATCAAAACAGTTAGAAAGAAACAATCTACCAGAGACAAAGTTTTCATATACCCTCTCGGCTATACTGCGAGGATGAGTAGCACAGCCTCGCTTTGCCCGAATTCTACAAGGAACAGAATCTTCAAAAAGCTTCTGCACATCAGCATCAGAACCATTGAACTCCCCACTTTTCTCTCCTTTCTACACCACACACAAAGCTCATTTACATCAACGCATATATTTAGGCTAAAAAAATAAAATATATGCCTCATAAAATATCATCAACAAATTCAAGTAATGAACTCTACCCATACGCAATTCTTCCTCACTCATCTCTCAAATCAACTCCCCTTGGTATTAACGAACAAAACGATCAAGTGCATCCAACTTAAGACAATCTAGTAACATTTCTATCTTAGACAACCAACATTTACAGGTAAAAATCTAATCAGAATCAGATATAAATACAGTTATACACACGCGAGCTGCGAGAATTCTCTGCAAAATCGACAAGCTTAGTAGTAACATACTAGTCATAAATCCAAATTCATGAAATAAGAATCAAATCAATTCATAAATCAATAAAAAAAACTTTTAGTAATTACACATTATTTTAATATCAAAGCTGAACTGTAGACACTTTTCTCCTGCAAAAACTAAATAATATTGCAAGTGGATGAACACTATATATATAACAAAATAAACACACAACACATCAATAATTAAATATACACACAACTTCTGTAAGTAATGATTTAACAAAATCTACCTCTCGAGGCCGTTTAGTAGACGACAGCGAGTCATAATTCGCCGGAACTCCAAAACTCGAGAAATAAGCATCGGCGCCACCGGCAGGACCGAGAAACTCCGCCGGCGAGCTGTTCTGCCGGAGAAACGGCGACGATCGAAGCACTTCCGGATCTAGGAATCCAGTTTTGTTCATATTTTCCGGCGGAGAGAAGTACTGAGCAGTCGGCGGTGCCGGCGCCGTCGCCGGCGAGGGATGGAAGATGCTCTCCTTAGCTTCTTCATCTTCAGGTTCTTCTTCGGATTCGAGAAGAGCTTCGAGCCAAGTCGCCGGAGCTGAGCGGAATCGGGCGAGTCCGCGACTCAGTCCGTTAGTTGCGTTGCCTGTCGGTTGCATCTGTGTGTGTGTAAGTGTGTGTTTTTGTCTAGATTTCTGCAATTGGCTATAAATTTCAGACACTTTTTGTTGGGGCAGTGGGAATCCAATTTACTATAAATAGAAAGGGATGGTACTTACATTATCTGTACGTATAGCTTAGCTTTAGCCTAACATAATTCACTAGTTATTTTTGTCTTTGTTTTTTTAGATAATTACTACTAAATACGTGATTTTTTTCTAATAATTAAATACATTCTAATATTAAATCGTTTAAAAGTTATTCAAATAAGTTACGGTCTATATTAGAAAAAAAAAAGAAAAAAAAATATATAATCTGTTGTGCAAAAAAATTTTAGCTCTCGTATTAGTTGGTAAGTATGTTCGTTGTTTTTTTTTGTGATATGAATAATTATATTACAATAAAGTTAATTCTAGAAAAAGTCTGATATTTACGGGTTTTTGTTTGCAATTATTAGGTATAGATATGCGCAATTATATTACAAAATAAAGTTAATTCTAGAAAAAGTCAGAAACTTTCAACAGAAATAGCTGATTAGGTATAGATATGCGCATCTTTCAGTAATAAACTATATTAGCAGTGATTTTTCACTTGTTATTGTTTCGATTTTGTCAACGGATAGATTTAATAAAGATTTGAGGCCATGTGGTATCACACGTAACTAGTAACAACCATGTGATTGTCATAGAATTTGTTACGGAAGTAATAATATATGTTTGATTGAGTGCATTAAATTATTATTACGATAATTAAATACTACATGCAAAACTAATGATATTGGGCAGACAAAAAAATAAAATTGTTTCGGGTTTGAGATTATACAATTAAAGTGAGATAAAAATTACTTCAAAGACAGAAAAAGACTTCAAGTAGAAGTAGTCTCTACTGTGTTGGTTACATTTGAATTACTCCCTCAGTCTCGTTGGTTCTTTATTTTTCGGAGAGAGTGTTTGACATGTATTTTAAGATACATTTTAAGGATGTTTTCATAACTTATTTTTTAAATTATCTTTTTTCTTTTTTATAAAATAGACTTATAAAAATAAGTTATGAAACTATATTTTATGTGCATCTTAAAATGCGTGCAAGACAATATTTTCGAAAAATAAAGAAATAATTGAAACGGAAAGAGTATTTGGACAGGGGTAATGATGATAAGACTATTTCTTAACAAGTTTGATGCAAAATTTGGTAAAGATAAGTGAACTAGTAATAATCAGTTCAAGTGTTGAACAAGACTATATCATCAGATTTTGTTCTACAAATGGAACACTATGAAAATTTAATTCAATCATGATATGGGAAATTGGAATCCGCGTATTAAATTTTGAGATATGTCTGTCACATTGTATTATTTTGTGCATAGATTTGGTTTGATTTGTTAAAATGGGAAAAAAGAGAAACACGGACCCGTTCGTTTGTTTTTACAAAATCAGAAAGGAAACAAAGAGAAACCGAAAAGGGAAAGGGAAAGCAAGGGCAAGAAATGTGAGAAGAGTCACAAGTGAAGAAGATAAAGCGTAGAAGAGGAAAGAGTTGTTGGTTTGTGGCTGGGAAGAAAAGTAAGCATAGATGATGGTTGGTCGTAAAAGGGTCGGCGCAAGTAATTTCCTTTTTCTACCAAAATAAGGAGAGAATTGTATGATTACATTTTATAGCATGCCCACCACATATATAATTATTATTTTGTTGAATAAAGTTGAAACGTACAATTTCAGCCTTCATTTTTGCTCATTAATGCTCCGGGACCACGGGCTTGGGAAGTTGGTTTCTAGTAGGGTCTGCACAAAATCAAAATGATGCACTATTTTTTACTTCGTTAAAATGGTTATAGTTTATAGTATGTTTGTTTTTTTGAGAAATGTTACAATTATTTATCTATTGTAGTTGTAGATCAGTATTATTTTTATTTTTTAATAAGTAGGCCTAGATGCCTTCTAATGAAATAAATCTTGAATTGAGCGAAAATTGAATTCAGAACTTGAGATGATAAATTCTAATCATTTGGATTATCTCTTATAGATCAATTTTATAATTTAAAAGATTCTTGTAAGTATAAATTTACAATTACAATGTGTTTATGACCTAATTTTTTCCAATCAATATTGGATCCACTAAGGTTGCGTTCACTTTGATGGAATGGAATGAGGGGGGAATAAAATGAAATTTGAACTCTTATTTGGATGAGTTTGAAAAAAATGTTTAAATTTTTCATTTTTTCTTTCATTCCATTCAAAATTATTTGAACTAGAATTCTAACACACATGTTTTGGAAGGAATGCTCATTCCATTTCTAATTTTCTACATCAATTTTTCTACAATCTTTATCATTGAAAATTTAGACTCCCTCGTATTCATTCATGATTTCACTCATATATTCTTCTTTCTTTATAAAATTTATATATAATTTTTCATTCCATTCCATTTCCATTTCATTCACCCCAAGTGAACACAACCTAAATGTTTGAGAAGGTGTTTTGTACAGGAACTTGGAGCTTAATTATAGTGTTTCTAATATCAATAACCTATCCAGTTACGAGTAATTCTAGTAGCTTTGGTTCATTTCCAAACTCAAAAGTACGAAATAAGAAAACCTTCAAATTCTTAAACTGCCAAAAGTCTGAATCTTGTTAAAAAAAACAGATGAGAGTCTCAACCTTGTAACTCATGCTGGATAATGTTTATTTTCTGTATATTCTTGAAATTATTAACGCAAATTTTGCCCTATTTATCAAAATCAGTTGTTTTAAGATACGCAAAAATGTTTTTAAAAATAATTTTTGGAATTCTAGTGCTTTTTATGAAAGGGTTGTTTGTGAAAAGTTTGGTAAATTTGCACTAACCAAGCCTGGTTGCGTGAAGATTGATTACCTAGTGATTAAAGAAAAGAAAATGTTATATATAAAAAAAAAACAAATAAACATGTGTAACAACACTACTGGAAAAACTGCAATAGACATCACACCTTTAACATCGGACACTAAAGCCACCGATGTCAAAGCCTTTTTTAACATCGTTTTTTTTAAAACGATGTTATAGTAGATTCTCCGCATCGGTTTTTAAAGTGACCGTTGTCTAACTGTGTTATAAAAAAAACAATTGCATCAGTTTTTAAAGTAACCGTTATCTAATGCGTTTAAAAAAAATTCACATTACCTTTTCTTTCCCTCTTTTATTTCCCCTTAACAAATTTTAGTTTCCCACTTTCCCCCCTTAAACGAAAATTCTAATTCCCCCCCTTAACCCCCCGCGCCCCCCTTTCCCCCCTTTACCAGCGCTCTCTCTCACTCTCACTTCTCTCTCACTCTCTCACTTCTCTCTCTCTCGCCATCTCCCTCTCCCATCTCTCTCGTTCAACAAATCGAAGAACACAAACTCTAATCGAAGAACAGAAACCCTAATCGAAGATTACATGCAAATGGAGTTGGTTCGATTGGACCCAATTAGTTAAATCTCTAAGGTGGGTTTAATTAGCTCGGCCACTCTCTTTAATTTCTTTTCAAATTAAAGAACTCTCTTTAATTTCTTTAATTTAACAGATCTGGAATTAGCTCGTTCAAATTAGCTCGTTCGGTTTAAGGTATCAACTCTCTGTTCACTCTCTTTAATTTTATTATCTTTTGTTCAACAGATCTGAATTTTTATTTGAATGCATGTATATTCTCTGATTTATTTATGTATGCATATACATATGTATGCTATATGTATATTCTCTAGTTGTTTATTCTAATTTTCTTCCATTGATTCTCTAGTTGTTTGTTCAAATACATATGTATGCTATATGTATATTCGCTAGCTCAAATAATTTCTAAGAAGGTCTTTTGTGCCTCGCACAAGTAGGCGAAATGTTAAATTAATGTGTTTTGTTTTCCCAAATTAAAGTTTTGTTCTTTAATTGATAAAAGTTTGATTTTTGAAAATAATTATGTATTTCTGTTCATTTGTGCATAAATGCAAGTTTTAATTTATCAATGTTGTGATCTTTGTTAATGAATTTGACAATACTTAATCAATTTGGTTTTGCAGGAGCATATCAATTTCACTTTTGGACTTTGATTAAGTTTGAAGCATTTTCTGATATTTTTCGGACTTCAGAGGTTAGCGTGCTCCCCAACTCATGATATATGTGATTGTTTTAACTGCTTATTTTTTATATGAATGTTTAGTTATAGCAGCGTGCTCCCCAACTCATGATATATATGATTGTTTTAACTGCTTATTTTTTATATGAATGTTTAGTTATAGCTTCATAGTTATTATTATTTGGAATTATGAATAATTATATGGACTTGGTTACTTATAAATGATACATAAGTCCTCTGCACAACACCTACATTTTAGTATTAAACCTTACTGATTCTACGTGTTTGAGCTAATTTATGATTGTAAAAAGCTTTTAGCTAGTGCCAGAAACAATTGTGAAAATGACATGTGAAAGAACAATATAAAGAAATGACAGTACTTACCTTATTCATGCCCTTGTTTGTTTCATGTACATGTCATTGTTTGTTTATCTTATCTGCATTTTGATTTGTATTTTTTGTATGTTTAAATGGCAATCAGGTTTGGTTATACGTGTTTCTGAATTTATGGATAAGTCGTGGACTTTGAAAGATAGGGATTCCTTAGAATATGAGATGGGGGTTGAAAAATTCTTGATATATGCGGAAAAAAATGTACCTAATCATAAGAAAATTCCTTGTCCATGTGGAAAATGTGTTAATTTCAAAAAAATCTCCGTAAAAATAATAAGGGGTCATCTATATGAAAATGGTTTTAGTTTAGGATATACTGATTAGATTTGGCATGGAGAAAAATGTCCCGATACTAAGTCTTCTGTTAATAGTACATGCCCTCCTTCGGAGAATATTGCTGCATCACAAACGAAAAAAGTCTGTGAGGCAGCATACGATAGGAGTGATTACGATGATGAGTCGTATGAGTTTCAGAGGTTTGTGGCTGATTCTGAGCAACCTCTGTTTAAGGGTAGTGATTGCACTAAGTTAGAATCAATGTTAAAACTACATAACTGGAAATCGAGGTTTGGAATTAGTGATACTGCCTTCACCGAGTTGTTGTCTTCTGTTGGCTCTATGCTTCCGAATGATCATGTGTTGCCAACTAATGCGTATGAAGCAAAAAAAAAACTTATCTGATTTAGGTCTTGACTATGTAAAGTTCCACGCATGTCCAAATGACTGCATATTGTATAGGGGTATATACAGTGATGCTTCTGAGTGTCCAAAGTGCCGTGTATCTCGTTGGAAAGTGGGGAAGGATAAAAAGGATAGGATTAATATTCCAGCAAAAGTGTTATGGTACTTCCCCATTATTCACTGAGATGATGACTTGGCATGCAAACCAGCGAACTCAAGATGGCCTGATAAGCTGACTCTCCTTCTTGGAGGAATATTGATTACAGGTGGCCTACCTTTGGTAGTGACCCAAGAAATCTTCGTTTAGCATTGTCGGCAGATGGTATAAATCCGCATAGTAATGGCTTACAAAATAGGTATTCCTGCTGGCCAGTAGTATTGGTAACTTATAATCTTCCTCCATGGCTATGTATGAAGAGGAAGTTTATGATGTTGACATTATTAGTTTCTGGTTCATATGAGCCGGGTAATAATTTAGACGTATATTTAGAACCGATGATTGATGATCTAAAGAGGCTTTGGGAAGAAGGCGAGCCAAATGTTTATGATGCTTATAGTAAATCTTATTTTACTTTAAGAGCAATGTTGTTGTGGACAATAAATGACTTCCCTGCCTACGGAAATTTATCCGGCTGTGTTAATAAGGGTTACATGGCTTGTCCAGTATGTGGCGATGATACCATAGCTAAATATTTACCTCATAGTAGAAAAATGTGTTATCAAGGTCACCGTCGGTACTTGCCTCGACATCATCCTTATAGGAAGCAGAAGGTGACTTTTAATGGAGAACAAGAGCATGGACAAGCACGTCCACCCCTTTCTGGCGAAGAAGTATTAGCGGAGCAGGAACAAGTTAAATTTTCTTTTGGGAAGGAAGTGAGGAGTTCAAAGAAGGTGGAATGTGTATGGAAGAAGAAGTAAATTTTTTTGAGTTAGAATATTGGAAGTTTCATCATGTTCGTCATTGTCTCGATGTTATGCACATCGAGAAAAATGTGTGTGATAATCTGATTGGGATGCTATTAAATATTCGGTATAAGTCTAAAGACAGTGAGGCATCTCGTCATGATATGGTAGAGATGGGTGTTAGGTATGATTTAGCTCCACAAGTAGGAGAAAAGAAAACATACTTGCCCCCTGCCCCTTTTACTTTGTCCAAGGTAGAAAAAAAAGAAAATGTTGTCATCATTCTTACATATGAAACTCTCTTATGGACATTCATCAAACATCAAAAATTATGTATCGATGGCTGATATGAAGATGTATGGGCTGAAGTCCCATGACTGCCACATCCTCCTACAACAGTTACTCCCAGTTGCAATTCGTTCCGTTCTCCCAAAAAATGTTAGAGTCAGCATAATAAGATTTTGTTTTTTTTCAACTCTTTGTGCAACAAAGTTGTGGATGTATCGAAACTGGATAAACTGCAGTCAGATTTGATATTGACCTTGTGTGAGCTGGAAAAAATCTTTCCATCCTCATTTTTCGATATAATGATACATCTTACAGTCCACTTGGTTAGAGAATTACGTTTATGTGGACCGGTATTTTATAGATGGATGTATCCATTTGAACGGTTTAATAAAGTGTTAAAGAGTTATGTACGAAATCGTTACTATCCGGAAGGTTGTATGGCGGAAAGCTATCTAAAAGAAGAATCAGTAGAATTCTGCTCTGAGTTTGTTGAACAGAGTTACACTACAGGCCTTCCGAAGGACAAATCTAAGATTTCTGGTCCATTATCTGATGCAACAATGAAATCAGTTGAAGAAAAAGAGCGAGATGAGGCACATCTACATGTCCTGATGAACAACTCTAAAGTGTATCCTTGTATTATTTATGTAAGTCAGTTTAATTATTTCTTGTAAATTCATCTTTTTCGGTAAGTACTTTTTGTGGCTGTTTATTTAATATGTTCATTTTCTTAGGATGCATAAGGAGTACCTGGAAGAAATTTACCGAGGGAAAAAGAAAAGTGTTCATTGGCTGATAAGTGAACACAATCGGCAATTTGCTGATTGGTTCAAAAAAAAAGTTAGTGTTCTAATTATTTCTTTTATTTTGTATTTTTTTAATTCGTGCCTCTTCTTAATTGGATTATGAAATATGATTGTAATTTTTTCTTCTTCGCGCAGGTTAGTAATGAAATTACAGAGAATGTAAAATATGTTTCTGAAACAATAAGATGGTTGGCGGGAAAACCATCATTTCAGTTTTGACATATGAAGGGTATCTAGTTGATGGAGTGCGGTACTTCACAAATGACCAAGATGATGTGAGAGTTGTTCAAAATAGTGGTGTATCGGTAGTGGCTAGGACAGTTCAAGTCTCTAGTGCCAAGGATTTAAATCCCGTCGAGAGCGATATGACATTTTATGGCATCATCCTAGAAATATGGGAGTTAGATTACCATGCATTCAAAGCCCCATTATTCTTGTGTAAATGGGCAGAGAATGATAAAGGCATAAAGTGTTAGGTCCAATATGTTTGTAGAAGGGGGGGTTGAATACAAATAGTACCGTTTTATCGAAATTTGTCCGGATAATTTAATTTATATTTTGACAAATTTGAGCGGAATTAAATGAAACAAAATTCAAGTTGAATATAAAATTATATTAACTTGAGGGGTTTGTTACAAATACAGTACAGAATTTATATCTAGTTAATAAAAACAAATTAGAAAATTCGATATGAATTTTTATAGATTTGTTAATAAAAATCAAGATATAGATTAGGAGTAAAAACTCGCTAATAGTACCAGAGTATCAAGTAAACCAGTTCTATCGGATCAGATATTAAAAATAAGATGAACTTGATTTTCTATAAATTTTTCTACTTCTTGTGCTGTGTTCTTGATGAGAGAGAAGAGAGAAATCTGCTTTGAATGTTATATTTTGATCTGTGTTGTTGTTGTCTTCTGTCGTCTGTCTTCATTTATATCATTTACTGCCTCTTTATCTTCAAATATAACTGTCAAGACAATCGGCAATACAATTTATTCTTCCAAGACAACCAATTTTGTACTGCCAAGACAATAGGCAATACAATCGTCAAGACAATCAGGTTCTTCCAAGACAATCGGCAAGACAATCAAATTCTGAGATCTTTGTCTTGCTTTATCAAAAATTATCATTCTGTCTGAAGCTTTTTCTTTTTTATCATTATCAAGACAATCTAATTTGAACTGTCAAGACAATCGTCAAGACAATCAAATCAGATTTTTATTCTACTTTTTAAAAGCTTTTCAGAAATTATCATTACCAAGACAGTCGGCAAGACAATCAGAGATTGTCTTGCTTTACTATTTCTTCTTCAAGACAATCGGCAAGACAATCTCTTATTGTCTTGATATTCTGATTTAAGTCTCCAAGAAAATCGGCAAGTTCATTTTTCAGAATTAAATTAAAATTGATTAACAAATATTCATTTTAATTTATTCTTACTTAAATAATTAATCAGATTTAATTAGTCTAATAATTAATTTAATTAAAGAATTAATTCAAGATGAATTAATTAATTAATTAAATTGACTACTTGATTTAAATTAATTAAATAAGAATAATTATATATCCTTGGATTGTCTTAATTCTTTTCTGAATCACTGAAAGTAGTAAAGGAATACCACTGAATATTTTGTTGACGTTCCATGCACTGATGCACGGTCTGGTTCATGAACGACTAACTTCAATGACTGTCCTTTAATTTTCACATTAAAAATGTGATTCATTTTTCTTCTCATTTCTTTCTCCTTCTTGTACTTCACTGTATACTGTCTGAACCTGTCACTCTAGAAATCTCTGTCTTAGAAATAAATCCACTTCTTTGATGCTATACTGAGGCTTGATCAGCAATCTGAACTTCTTCCAGTGTAAAACATCAAAACTATAGATTGACTTTAGGGTTTTTCTTCTGACAGATAGTACCTCCTGAGATTCCTGTGACAGTTAAAGTTATTTACTTATTACAAACTAAGCTTAAGTTGAGTTGAGTCCTCGAACTACAAATAGGCTGTGTCATATGTCTTTCAATCTCCCCCTATTTGTTTGTTAGAAGATAACAAGCAAATACCTAGAGGATTACTCAACTAACTCAACTTAACTTAGTAAAAGATAAAACTTTAAACACAAAGTAAATAAAAGAAAAGTTCAGGTTTATATTTAACATTGTCCAGATTCAAACATAAAAGATAAATACAAGATAGATGATCCTCTAGACTGATCATATAATACAATTTTCTATCTTGACCTATCTAAGCTCTAAAGATATCACATGTAGAGCTGATCTTCACTTTGAAGTTTCTTCATCCCTTATCTATCCAGGTTCAACTTCATCTTCTTGCTCTAGAAATCTTCTGATATTCTCTGTGTCAAATCGTTCTTGATCATCCAAGGTTTTGATCAAATCCTTGTCAAGTACACGTTCATAATCTGACACAAGACCTTTAGGTTTCTTAGGCAAGATTCCAAGGTTACCCCATAGCCGATTCCGAAGTATGTAATATTTCTTTTCAAAGCCAGTTAAAGCATATGATCGAATAATGTCAGCAACAAAGATACTTTCTTTATCTTCGAATCTTGTAGTCCTCAGCATATGTTCTAACCAGACCAGATGAGATGCAGTGTATAATTTCATCGACTTAGAATCAAGGAAGCAAGAGTGTAGTGTATTACCCTTGAGAAACTTAACATGATGTGGAGTTTGAATAACCTGTGGACTATTCCTTTGCGCAAACTCCAAAAGTCTTTCATGAAGTAAAATATTCAGTTCAGAAAACCTTTTTACCTTTAGGGACATAATCCACAGTTCAATCAAGCTTCTCTGTTGAAAGATTTGAAGTGACACATAGAGAGAACCCATTGTACGAGAGTCAATCTGAATTATCAGTTGATCTGCACATCTGTCAAACCCAGCTACTATCCTCGAGATCTCCAGCATCAGTGCATCCATATATTGCAAGTAATTTGGATCGGTCTCTTGAAACTGTTGAAGTAGTTGGAGAAAACGTTCATCATCATTAGTAGTGTTCTGAATAGAATCAAAAATTTCTCTTGCTCTATCCCACTTTGGACCAATCTTCAACTGAATATTTCTTTTCCTTTCCTGTACACTGATTGCATGTAGCTTTTGTTTCTCTGCATCTTCAGCTTGCTTCAGCTTAAATCTTTTATTCACTACCTGTCTGGTCTTCTCAAGCTTAGCTTGTCTCATCTGACGATCAACTTTCTCCTCTTGAAGTTCCTTCTCAAATTCAGGATCATCTTGCCAGTTTGAAAGATCTTCTTCAATATCATTTAATTGCAGTACTTCAAACTTACTATTCTTGAGATCGAAATCAAACTCGGATACATCCTGATCATGAGCAGCTTTTTCTTTTCCCTTAGTAGACTTCTCAGACTTCTCCTTATGCCTCCCTTGACCTCCTGACTTACTTCCTCCTACTTCTCCAGACTTACCTTTTCCTCCATCTCCAGACTTCTCCCCCTTAGTTGAGGAATCCTCTACAGACTTTCGTTGACTGTCAAGCTCCCTATTTGCATCATTATCCCCTTCATTATCATCATCATAGTCTTCAAAATATGCTCTTTGTTCTGGTGTGATATTATGAGTAGGTTTAACAATGTTGTATAGATGATCAAGTCCTTCAAACATGTAATCATACTTTTCTTCAAGCTTCGCAAAGGTTGTTGAATATGATTGAGCAGTTTCATGCATTTCCACTTGAAGTTCATCCACCCTATTAGAGAGTCTGTCAATAGCATTTAGAATATCTGTTCTTTCTGTAGATGCCTGAGAGTTGGATTGTATCAATGTATTGATTGCTGGAGTGAGTGTAGTCTTTATGTTGTGGACATCGTCACGAATAATCATGAGCTGATTGTTGACAGAGGTGGATGAAGAAGACCGTTCATCCACTTGTGCTTTTAAAACTTGTTTTTCAGCCTCAGTTTCCATTAATTTCTTTTGCAGATCTTTGATTTGAGCCATGAGAGACAAAGTGTTTGTGTCAGTGTGTGCGCTCACCTGATGTTCACTCAAGGATATGTCACTCTCCTTTCGTGCATGTGTTTCACTCATATTTAAGGTGGTCCTCACATCACTCAACACTAGCTCCTTTCCTTGAGCTGTACCTACATAAGAAATCACCCTAGCCTCTTCTAAAGAGGTCAGTGGTGGTGCAATGGGAGTTCGCAATTCCCAATCCTCAGTCATCTCTATCAATTCATTTGGATTTGATAACTGAATTTCTTCAGTGATAGGATGACCAAGTTGCCCTTCACTTTCTCCAGATAAATCTGCGAGTGAAGAATCCCTTGAGGGAGCCAGGAATGTTCCTCCTGGGAGGGGAGATGATGACTCTATTATAACTGGCAGAGAGTCAAGATTTCCCTCTGAAGCCTGTGAAGGCTCTTCTACCGTAACAATGGTAGGCACTGTAACAATCCTATCGTGCACTCCTTGCTCAATGTTCTTAACAACATCAGATTCTACGGTAATGTTTTCCCCCATTGTGAGTAATAGAGGTGTGCTTGACTCTGTACAAGGTGCCACGGCCCTTTGGCGAATTTCAATAATTTCATCCTGTTGAGAGGATGAAGTTAGTAACAGTTCATCGGCCATTTCAATGTCCAAGTCCTGTTGGGAGGAAATGGATGGGCTAACAGATGCCTCAAGTAGTAGGTTTCTTCTCTTCTTTGGTGGAGGCAGAGCTGTGGGATCATTCACATTATCACTTCTTCTATCAGATCTTTTTGTCAACAACTTGCTTCTGGCTTTAGGTTTAGAGATTTGGTTAGACACAGTGTTTGGCTCTAAGACCTGGGATAGAGGTTGTGGTTCTACAACCTCTTGGTCTGACCTATCAGCCACTTGGGCTCCAGAAACAGTTTGAGAGATAGAAGGCAATACCTGCTCCATTGATGCAGTAGCTGTACCTGAAGGAATAGATTGTTCCATTTGATGTTGATGTTCAGGGACAGGTACATTTTGAGGTTCAGGTTCAGGTGCATTCACAAGCCGAGGAATGACATGTAGATTTATGAAGTTAGACAAATATGGTGTAATATACACTGACACATTTATCAATTTTCTATGTGTATCAAGGCTAGTGAATATTTTCTTGGTTTGCCTGCCTGATACCATAGGGTTGTCATTCCTAAAAATTGTTTGTTGACCAACAGGAACAAGATGATTAAATAACAAAGTTAAAAATCTAGGATAATAACATAGAACTTTCTTACCCTCATCAAAATCCCTTCTGGTCTTAACAATCCTGCTAACAATAGTATTCCAAAGTAGGTTACCAATATTGATTCTACGGTTGTTAGCAACAGCATAACCAATAGTTTGTAACATAGAGGTGAGTAAATGAAAGTTACCTCTGGCTGAATTAGCAAATACCTTGGAGATCGTGTCGAAGAATGCATCCCATTGTTGAACAAGATTCCTTTTTCTCAGATTGTTCATATCAATTACTCCATGATAATTAATATCAATGAAGAATTGATAGAGTTGCTCACTGGTTGGAAATGGATCAAAATTATCCGCCGGAAGGCCCAATACAGTAGTAAGGGTTGATTCTGTCACGACGTGGTGTGTACCATCAAAATCAAAAGAGAATGAGGTCAAGTCTTCAGACACCACAGCTTCTGTGCAAATTAATCTCAGTGGTCCTATCTTAATTGGGGCTTCGATCGAAATGGCAGTTCGGATAATTGAATCGTCATTTAAAAACCGTATCCAAGGCCTAAATCGATCGTAGGGACAATCATTCGGATTAAAATAGCCAACCAAATTATGTTTCATTATCTCAAAATTATCAGCAATTTTTAAACACAAAAACACACTTCAATTTTAGGAAAATTAAAACAATTCGAAAATTTTCAGAATTTATTAATTAATTAAAATTAATTAAAAATTCGAATTATTCCAAAGTTGTCAGAAAAATCCCAAAAATTTATATGATGATCTCCTGATCACTGGGAGTTTCAATCTATTTTTAGAATTCAAAGGAAAAATCTAGAACTCTTAAAATAGTGAAAACCCGATTCAACTTTTCAAAAAATTGATTTTCAAAAACCTTAATGAAAGTCGAAGATATTCGGTTCAAAAGAAAGAAAATAGAACGATCTATTCGAATCTGTTATTGGTTTTCAGTTTTGTTGAAGAAATTTTAGCAGCGTTTCAGTTCAAAAACCATGTGTATTGTATGTATATGTATGGAGTCTCTGTGTAAAAACACGAGAGAGAGAAAGATTGTATTGCTGTTTTTTTTGTTTAAGTACAAAACAACACTACAAGACAATCGGTCGATTGTCTTGCCGATTGTCTTGGTAGTATAAACACTATCAAGACAATCGTTCACTATTCTGATAAATAAAAGAAAACGAATATATATATATATATATATATATATATATATATATATATATTTTTAATTGCAAACTAACGTTACAATTCAATCGGTTGATTGTCTTGCCGATTGTCTTGGTAGTATAAATACTATCAAGACAATCATGTATTTAACTGATTAAAAACAAATTGACACTTTTTTTTTAATTGTAAAATACTGAAAAGACACTCCAAGACAATCAAATGATTGTCTTGCCGATTGTCTTGGTAGTTCAAAACTATCAAGACAATCGTTTGTCTTGAGTAAAACAAAATAAAAACAAAACAAAAATCTGAAAAATATTTTATTACCAACAAAATAGCCTGCCAAGACAATCTGTAGATTGTCTTGGCGATTGTCTTGATACTATAAAGACAAACAAGACAATTCATTATCCTGCTAATATTCTGCTAATAAAATACAAATTAATGTTCATAATTAATCCAATTAAAATACACTCTAATATATTATTAAAAATACTATAAATAAATATTTTGCATACACATGGATTAATCTTTTTACGAAAACAAATATAAATAACAAAAGGACAAACACTACAGAATATTTAATAAAATAATTATTAAAATAGAAATAAATATCTACAAATATTCTAAAAATACAGAAATATGAAGTATTAAATAATATGAATAAACATAGTGAAAAATAACTAAACAAGCAAGAAAATCAGTTGGTAAAATAATTATACAAGTGATTTCAAACAACAAATATTCACAGAATAATCACTTGCAAAATTATTAAAGATCAAATTTCAGATATTAACAGTATTAATTACTAGGACTGTTTAACATACCCAATTCACTAACAATTTTAGTGAATGAGGATTCATTAAGCGACTTAGTAAAAATATCTGCAGTTTGATCTCCAGAGCCTACAAATAGTAGTTGCACTGTACCATTCATTACATGCTCTCTTATAAAATGATACCTTATGTCAATGTGCTTTGTCCTTGAGTGCTGCACAGGATTGCTGGCGATTGCTATGACACTTGTATTATCACATAAAATAGGGATATTTTCCAATACAATGTCATAGTCCATTAATTGATTCCTAATCCATCAGATCTGAGCACAAAAGCTTCCAGCAGCTATATATTCAGCTTCGGCTGTAGAGTTGGAAACTGTTTGCTGTTTCTTACTGAACCAGGATACCAATCTTCCACCTAGGTATTGACAACTCCCACATGTACTTTTCCTGTCTACAACACTTCCTGCATAGTCAGAATCTGTATATCCAATTAAAGTAAAACCAGATTCATTAGGGTACCAGATGCCTAAATTAGGCGTACCCTTTAGATATCTTAGGATTCTTTTGACAGCAGTGAGATGGATTTCTTTAGGGTTCGCTTGGAACCTTACACACAAGCATGTGGCAAACATTATATCTGGTCTACTAGCAGTTAGGTAAAGCAATGAGCCAATCATACCTCTATAGCCTATGATATCTACCTTGGCAGAACTTTCACATAAACCAATTTTGACAGCTATAGTTGATGGTGTCTTTGCTGATGAGCACTCCTCCATGTGATATTTCTTGAGGAGCTCCTTAATGTACTTGGATTGATAAATAAATATTCCATCTTGTCTCTGACTTATTTGTAATCCAAGAAAGAATTTCAGTTCTCCCATCATGCTCATTTCAAACCTACCCTGCATTAACTTAGAAAACTTCTTGCATAGAAGCTCATTAGTAGACCCAAATATAATATCGTCCATATAGACTTGGACTAGTATTATATCATTCTTATGTATTTTAGTGAAGAGCGTTTTGTCTATGACACCTCTTATAAAACCATTTTCTAATAAAAATTCAGAGAGAGTGCCATACCATTTTCTTGGGGCTTGCTTAAGACCATAGATAGCTTTGTAAAGAAAGTAGACATAGTCCAAATGATCTTGATCTTCAAAACTAGGGGGCTGTTCTACATACACTTCTTCATCTAGCTTACCATTCAGAAAGGCACTCTTGACATCCATTTGATAAACTTTGAATCTTGAATAGGATGCAAATGCCAAGAATATTCTGATGGCCTCAAGTCTTGCCACTGGAGCAAAGGTCTCATCATAATCAATGCCTTCAGCTTGAGAATAACCTTTAGCTACCAGTCTTGCTTTGTTTCTTATCACAGTGCCATCTTCATCTAGTTTGTTTCTGAATACCCATCTTGTGTCCACCACTTTTCTATCTTTTGGTCTGGGTACCAGCTTCCATACTTCTAGTTGCTTAAATTGATTGAGTTCATCTTGCATAGCAATCACCCAATCAGGATCAGATAGAGCTTCTTCTACTTTCTTAGGTTCCATGACAGACAGGAACCCGGAATAGTTACATTGATTCTGATAAGCTCTTCTAGTTTTCACACCAACATCTAGATCACCAAGAATCAGCTCAAAAGGATGAGCTCTATTCCAAACAGATTGTCTGGGAAGAATTGATCTTGATGATTCGCCTTGATCTTCAGTATGATGTTGAGTATGACTTGTTGACCCTTCATTATCTCCCCCTGAGTTGTTGCCAGTTTGACTTATTGATGGTTCAAGAGTATCAGTGGTGTCTTGAAAATTATCATTGTTTTCACCAGCATCACCTTGATCATTACCACCAACATTTGGATTATTATTATCAGCAACAACGTCAGGTTGATTGTCATCATCTGAATCTGAGTCTGACATGTCATCAAACTTAAGCTTTTCAGATGGATCATCATTTTGGATACTTGGGAGTTTTGTGTCATCAAATGTAACATTGACACTTTCCATAGATTTCTGTTAATCAATAAGATACACCTTGTAGGCTCTTCTAGTATAACCAATAAATATTGCTTCATGTGCTTTTTCTTCAAATTTACCACCTTGATCATCTCCTTCTTTCAGCACAAAGCATTTTGTCCCAAATACATGGAAGTACTTGAGAGTTGGTTTCTTGTCATGTAGAGCTTCATATGGTGTCTTCATTAAGTCTTTATTGATAAGTGTTCGATTCTGGGTATAGCATGCAGTGTTGACAACTTCAGCCCAAAAGCTCAATGGAAGCCTTGATTCACTTAGCATAGTACGTGCAGCTTCAATCAAGGTTCTATTCTTTCTTTCAACTACCCCATTTTGTTGAGGAGTTCTGGGAGCCAAGTACTGTCTAGTTATACCCTTTTCAGTGCAAAAGTCATTCAGAACTGCATTCTTGAATTCAGTTCCGTTGTCTGACCTTATAGCTCTTACTGGACGATTAGAGTCCAGCTCAATTAACTTAATGTGATCAACTACAAGTTGTGGAGTTTCATCTTTTGAGTTCAGAAATAGTACCCATGTGAATTTTGAGAAATCATCAACAATCACTAGAGCATATCTTTTTCTTGACATGGACATTACACTGACTGGACCAAACAAATCCATATGGAGAAGTTGTAATGGTTCAGTTATTGATGATGTGTTAATGCTCCTGTGAGTTGCCTTTTTTAACTTTCCTTTTTGACAAGCATCACATAGACCTTCCTGAGTAAATTCAATCGAAGGTAAACCTCTCACCAATTCTCTTTTAACTAGAGAATTCATTGTTTTGAAGTTTAGGTGAGAAAGTTTCTTGTGCCATAACCAACTTTCATCAGTGGATGCCTTTGAATAAAAACATCTAATTTCTTCTGTGCTTCCAGAGTTCATATTGGTTATGTACAAGTTTCCTTTTCTTACTCCAGTCAACTGCGGCCTTTCATTTCTCTTGTGTGATATTAGAAAATTCTTCTTGTTGAAATGAACTTCATAACCTTTGTCACAGAATTGACTAATACTGAGCAAATTGTGCTCAAGGCCGTTCACAAAAGAGACATCTTCAACGATAACATTTCCAGCTTCTAATATGCCATATCCATCAGTTTTACCTTTGCTGTTATCTCCAAAGGTAACGACTGGGCCGGCCTTCTCCACCACATTTGTCAGCAGGGCTCTATCTCCGGTCATATGCCTTAAACATCCACTGTCCAGAATCCACATGACTCGTTCAACCTGTTTTAAACCCTGCAATGACAAATTGGTTAGACTTTCTTCGGAACCCAAATTTGATTGGGTCCGGAGTACTTAAAGAATTGGCCTTTATCAGGCAAAGCAACACTTTTTATTTTAACAACATTTTCTTCAGGTACTAGACATTTAACCCTGTAAACAGCTTTAACTTATTTTGGTTTCAGCTTGGGTAACCATGTCTTCACCATATCCTGAGAAGGACTTGGAGTCTTAGTCTTAGAATTAGGTGGTGTTACAGTCCTGGATCTAACATGTTTATTTCTGCTCATATGTTGTCTAGGAGCATTCTTATCAACACATGCATGATTACCGTTAAAGTAAGCAGACATTATATTAAAAGCACAAGACATGCAATTAACAGCATTGCATTTCTTATGAGCAGTATCAATAACAGGAATAGCATGCATGGTAGATATGTTGTTGCATTTATACATGTTGTTACTTCTACTACTAGTTTTAAAGGAACTAATAGACTCACCAACTCTTTCTGTTTTCTTAAATACAGACTTTCTATCTTCATCATTTTTAACAACTTGATTACTTTCTAAGACTACGCCATTATCTAAATCCTCAATGCGCATCTCTTCCTTAATGATTAAAGATGTTGTATCCAAAGGTTCTGCTATGGATGTCTTAAAGAGTGGGTTACTAACACCCTTAAGCACTATTGGTATACCCCTTTCTACAGCACTGACACGATTAGGGGTAATAATGCTTTTTCGTCCAATAGCTTCATTATAATCAAACCCAATTCCTACGGTTTGATTAATAGCTTGTTGGCTAAACAACTCTTTAGCCACTTTACATGAATTAGAAGTAGCACTAACCTTTATTTCTAGTTCAGCTATTGTCTCACGTTGTTGAACCACTATCAACGCTAGAGACCTCTCAAGTTCTTTTAGAATTCTTATTTCTGATTTTTGTTTATCATGGCAATTTTGTACATCGTGTAATTCTGATAATTGATTACTAAGATCTGTATTTAACAAATTGATCCTTTCAATCTCTCTATTAGCATAACCTAGTGAATCACTAAGTTGATAAATATATTGACTTTCAGAACATGATACCTCAGATGAAGTACCACTGGAGTTATCAGATTTTGCCATCAGGGCAAGATTGCCATACTCTTCTTCTTCTTCAGAGTCTGTATCATCCCAACTCTTTCCAGCAGCCACATAGGCTTTACCTGTCTTCTTCTTCTCAGATCCAAAGTCTTTTCTTTGGTTTTGTTTTGGCTTCTGACATTCAGTAGCGAAATGTCCAAGTTCATTACAGTTGTAGCATCTAATTTTACTTCTTTCAACTGTTCCAGTTTTGTAACCTCCTCTGTTACTTGAGGATGAAGAACCTCCTCTTTGGAACCTGTTATAGTTAGATTTGTACCTGAACTTGGGATTCTTCCTGAATCTGAAGTTACTTAATTTCCTTACCAACAAAGCCATGGACTCATCTTCCAACTGATCTAGCTCTTCTAACGAATAGAAGTCTCCTTCATCTGGACTACCATTCGTTTGACCAACTTCAACTTCAAGCTTGCCACTGTCAACACTACAAGATTGAATAACCTTATCTTCCACTTTCTGTTTGTTCTCAACAATAAGAGCTGTAGAAGTATTAGCAACTCTTCCTTTTCCATAAATCTCCTTTTGTTGAGATTGTTCCAGTTCATAGGTTTTTAAAACACCAAAGAGTCTTTCTACAGTAATTTCACTTAGATTCCTCGACTCTCTGATAGCTGTAATCCTATGTTCTAGATGAACATGCACTGACAGTAAAAATTTTCTGTTGATCTCTTTCTGAGTGTAGTACTTGCCATGCATCTGTAAATTGTTGACAAGTTTGTTATATCTTTCAAACACATCTTGAATACTTTCATTGGATGCTGATCGAAAGTGTTCATACTCAGATGTTAGAATTTCTAGTCGATTCTCCCTAACTTCCTCTGTTCCTTCATTCACAGTTTCAATGGTTTCCCACATTTGCTTTGCAGTCTTGCAGTTAATCACATGACTGTACATTACAGAGTCTAGAGAATCTATTAAGATCAGTCTTAAATTAATGTCAAGTCCAGCTTCCTCTCTTTCAACAAGAGTGTATTCAGAAGAATCTTTGTGTACAAACCTTGCAGGGGCAACAACTTTTCCATCAATGACAACTTCAGGAATTAATCCAAAAGGTATTATTGGTCTTCTGATAAGACTTTCATGTATTTAGGATTTGCAACCTCGAGGAACATTAACATTTTGTTCTTCCACATATCATAACTATTTTTGTCATATATGGGAATTTTCACAGTTCCAACTTTAGAAGACATGATGAATTTTTTAAGAGAGTTAAAAAATTCGGGGATGATTTTTAATCGAGTAAAATGGGATCTTTGATTTGTGTATCAATCAATCGGCTCTGATACCAATTGTTAGGTCCAATATGTTTGTAGAAGGGGGGGTTGAATACAAACAGTACTGTTTTATCGAAATTTGTCCGGATAATTTAATTTATATTTTGATAAATTTGAGCGGAATTAAATGAAACAAAATTCAAGTTGAATATAAAATTATATTAACTTGAGGGGTTTGTTACAAATACAGTACAGAATTTATATCTAGTTAATAAAAACAAATTAGAAAATTCGACATGAATTTTTATAGATTTGTTAATAAAAATCAAGATATAGATTAGGAGTAAAAACTCGCTAATAGTACAAGAGTATCAAGTAAACCAGTTCTATCGGATCAGATATTAAAAATAAGATGAACTTGATTTTCTATAAATTTTTCTACTTCTTGTGCTGTGTTCTTGATGAGAGAGAAGAGAGAAATCTGCTTTGAATGTTATATTTTGATCTGTGTTGTTGTCTTCTGTCGTCTGTCTTCATTTATATCATTTACTGCCTCTTTATCTTCAAATATAACTGTCAAGACAATCGGCAATACAATTTATTCTTCCAAGACAACCAATTTTGTACTGCCAAGACAATAGGCAATACAATCGTCAAGACAATCAGGTTCTTCCAAGACAATCGGCAAGACAATCAAATTCTGAGATCTTTGTCTTGCTTTATCAAAAATTATCATTCTGTCTGAAGCTTTTTCTTTTTTATCATTATCAAGACAATCTAATTTGAACTGTCAAGACAATCGTCAAGACAATCAAATCAGATTTTTATTCTACTTTTTAAAAGCTTTTCAGAAATTATCATTACCAAGACAGTCGGCAAGACAATCAGAGATTGTCTTGATTTACTGATTTCTTCTTCAAGACAATCGGCAAGACAATGTCTTATTGTCTTGCTATTCTGATTTAAGTCTCCAAGAAAATCGGCAAGACAATCAGGGATTGTCTTGCTAGTTCATTTTTCAGAATTAAATTAAAATTGATTAACAAATAATCATTTTAATTTATTCTTACTTAAATAATTAATCAGATTTAATTAGTCTAATAATTAATTTAATTAAAGAATTAATTCAAGATGAATTAATTAATTAATTAAATTGACTACTTGATTTAAATTAATTAAATAAGAATAATTATATATCCTTGGATTGTCTTAATTCTTTTCTGAATCACTGAAAGTAATAAAGGAATACCACTGAATATTTTGTTGACGTTCCATGCACGGTCTGGTTCATGAACGACTGGCTTCAATGACTGTCCTTTAATTTTCACATTAAAAATGTGATTCATTTTTCTTCTCATTTCTTTCTCCTTCTTGTACTTCACTGTATACTGTCTGAACCTGTCACTCTAGAAATCTTTGTCTTAGAAATAAATCCATTTCTTTGATGCTATACTGAGGCTTGATCAGCAATCTGAACTTCTTCCAGTGTAAAACATCAAAACTATAGATTGACTTTATGGTTTTTCTTCTGACAGATAGTACCTCCTGAGATTCCTGTGACAGTTAAAGTTATTTACTTATTACAAACTAAGCTTAAGTTGAGTTGAGTCCTCGAACTACAAATAGGCTGTGTCATATGCCTTTCATAAAGGTAGATGATCTTGGCTTCACACTTGTGGACTTTAATCGACAAGGATACAAGAAAGATAAATATGTGTCTGTTGACCAGGTCAAGCAAGTCTTCTATGTGGAAGATCCGGTTGATGCTAGATGGTCTATTGTATTAACCTCTACGACTCGAGATTATCATGATGTGTATAACGAAGATGATTTAGGAGACACTGTCTTGGAAAATCCCCTATTTTGCTCCAGAATTCCAACATGTGATGTCGTCGATGATGTTGAGCCGAGTGTTAGCAATTGTAGACAGAACATTGAAGGAATTTGGGTTAAAAAAACAATTATTGTAATGTAGCTCTTTAGGAGACATTGTCTTTATATCATGTCCTCTTTATTTTAGTTTGTTATCACTTTGTAATGCGTCTCGTATTTTCAATATCAGTACTTTTAATTATTTGCTTTTCCTGTGCCTACTTGAATTGTATAGTAGTGTTACCATTTGCTACAATTTTCTTTTAATTGTGTTGCTTCAATGACTATATGAAGGTAATTGCATTTTTTTAAAATTGTATATGTGCCTAATTAATCGTGATTTTAGTGTTCCCTAGCTAATTAATTGAATTTTACTTTAGGTTCTTTTCAAATATGCATACCTGCATTGACTAATAGAGTGTATAATTCTATAGATTGCAGGAGACAAATGGCACCTAAAAAGCAAAAAAAAAACAGAAAGTACAATTCGAAGAAGGTTGCAGCCCTGAAAAAAGTAAACAGTTGGTGTCGGAGGATAAAGTATTGGCAACTCATGATGAGCCAGAAGCCAGACAAGCAATGCAACCTGAACCTCGTCAAGAATCAGACTCTTTACAAGCAACGGTTACTAGTACTGAATCTACTAAAAAGAGGTATGGAGCTCCTCGAGGTCCCTCAGCTATGTACAAAGTGGTGGTAAAGAAGGCTCAGGGCAAGAAGATAAAAGTTAAAACCAATAATCTTGGAGTCCATATTGGAAAAAGTAGGCATGTTTTATCCTCTTACATAGGAATGGTGGCTAGGAATACGATTCCGATCGATATTCGAAGTTGGCCAAATGTGAATTCTGATTTAAAAAAGAAGTTATGGAATGATGTCCAGGTAAAATCCAACAAAAAAGGAAACATATTTTGACATTCAAAATGTAATAACCCTAACTTTAGCAATGCTACAGTGATCACATGAATAGTAAAATTTGAGGATTTAGGGAAATGGTATGTAGGTACACTATAATTGAAACAGAAAATGAGTAAACAGAAACCATATTAGTATTGTACTAGGAAAATAAGTGACTCGAAATGACGATAGATTTCAGAAATTCCTGAATACGGATTTTTGAGGATTTTGAGTTCGAATGAGCTTCTATTTTATCAGATATTAAGGAGCATGAAGATATTAAAGGAATTATATGTTGAGAAATTAGTGTATTAGGTAAACTAAAGGACTATTAAGATAAGGAATTATCAAAGGAATTTGGATTGTTAAACGATTTCAGAACCACTGAGATAATGAGGTATATTCGAACCGAATCACAATTTGACGAGTATGGAAACCAAACAAACAAGATTATAACATAACAAGGATATATACCACATTATTATTACCAAGAGTGCTAGCAAATTACTTAGGAAAATCAAGAAAAAGATTAAAGGATGCATCCAATGACATCATGAATGACATCATCATCCACTAACTTGTTTTAAGGGGCAAATTAGTCTTTTAACCATGGGATTTTCCACAAAACTCTAGAATTCTCAAGAGATTAAGACAAGATGAGATAAGATTAAATAAAACACAAAAATCTCTCCCCCATCCTCTTCATTTCCATTCGGCCAAGTAGAAAAAAAAAAAAGAAAATAGGAAAATCAAAACCCTAGCTAGCATCCATATTAAATCCAAGGAAAATTCATGGAGCATCTTGGAGGTTAGAAAGGATCACTCACCAAGTTTCATAGCAAGCAAGCATCATTTAGTAAGGTAATTAAATCATCAAAGTTACTAGAAATGATGATGAATAGTATTTTTCTAAGTGTTAACTTTGTTTTTATGGTTTCCTTTAGTTGATTCAAGCTATTGTAAGGTTGTTAAGCATATCCCAAGGCTTGTTAAGTGTGGTCAAGCTTCAAGGAGGTATAATTCTCAAGACCCTTTAGTATTACTTTGAATATATATGCTTGGTTATAGCAAGCTTAGTGATTTAAGTTAGGATAAGTGATGATTTATGTGTTTGTAAGTGGTTTGAGTTAAATATGGAAGTGTTTTGTGTTGGAAATCCATGGTTGGTATGATGTCCACATGGTGTAGGGTTGATGTATGTGTTTGGTGATGGAGTTGGAGATGAGAAAATTTTGGAAAGTATGAAATTATAGCCGTTATAATGCCCAATTTTCGTTAGGATGTAATCTGCCCTGTTTTGGACCCCCTGCATCCGTACGGTACCCTACTGTCTAGGTTACCAAGTGACCATAAAATGATAGAGCTTAGTTCATAGATCATTTTGAAATAAAGTACGTTAAAATCTGATGAACGGTTTAGGAGAAAAGTCAGTTTTAGTGAAAGGCGTTCGAGAACCGAGAAAACGTAATTGTATCAACTTTGAGGCTATAATTACCATAATTAAACATTTTTAAAAGTTATAAAATTTTGGGATATTGTAGTGGAGTGGTCAAAGAGTCATTTCCAGTTGACCTTACATTAAAATTCGAAATTGAGATTTTCTGAGAATTTTTACAGTCGGGTATGGTTGTTAAGGGAAATGGTGAATAAGCACCGAAACCTTGATTTAACCTAAAATGGTTAGGTTTTTGGAACACTTGGGTTATGAATAACATTTGAAACATATATTAAAGTGTCAAGGGTATTGTTATGCAAGAGTGAGGTGAGTAAGAGATGTGGTATTATAACGACGGTCCTTTTCGTGTTTATAGAAACTCCGGAAGAGCCACGAGCCATACCTTCAGGACATCGAGATCGAGGCAAGATCTTTTCTATCCCTACTTGGAAAACTATTTATCTTCAAAGAAACTTGATTTCATGGAATATATATATGTGATGCTATTATTACTATATTGTAAAGAAATTGTCTTCCTTGAGTATTGATATTGAAAAGAAAGGTATACGAAGATGTATATGAATATGGATATGAGTACGAAGATGTATATGAATATGGATATGAGTATGAGATGGATATGTATAGAGATGATTATGCATGAAGTGAACATGCCTTATGATTAAGAGAATATGAGAGAATGGTATCAGTTGTTATCTAGGGTTATATGATTTATAATATTTTGCTAAAGATATTCTTTTTAAATATCAGTGGTTTAATAAATATTATTTGATTATTATTTACTACTCTTTAAATAGACGGAATATTTTAGGAATATAAAAGTATATTTGATTTCTTGAATATGAAAGAGATGTCTGGATCATAATCAAAGCATTATGTTATATATATATATATATATATATATATATATATATATATATATATATATATATAATAGAAGTAATGTGCGAGAATGGAAATGATATGAGTGAATGATATGTGGAAATGAAAGCGAGAAAATGGAAATGTGGAATGATATTTTATAAATGGAATAATGATGTGACAAAAAGGGGGATTGCAACCGACTTGCGTAAGTGGCTGTGTCAGGGCTGTGTGCGACACAGTCCAGCATTTATTATTTTTATTACGACACGAAGATGCCAAGGGAGGATGTTAGCAGGTGGCCTTCCTCCAGGGATGATCTTCATTCCTTCTACCGGTAGTAAAAAGAGAGCAGGTACGATTAGGCGACTGATCATCGTCCTAACGTATCAGGCGACAGCAGATATCCCCAATGTTTTTGAAAAGAAAGTGTTGACAATGGTTTTCATATTTCTATACTGAAAACATAATAATTATATGAGATGATGGAATTATGGTTACAGATGAAGAAAAACTGATATTATATTATTTTAGATTTCTTTCTTATAATAGTAAGTGGATGATGTATTATTAAATAAGAGCTTTATTCTTCCTTAAAGATTATAATTGGTCTCTGCTTATATATGCTTATATACGTATACCTGTTCACATTCTAAATTCTAATTTATAATATTATCTTGCTGAGCTATTATAGCTCACTCTTGCTACTTATGTATATAGCAGCTAGGTCCCATGTCGATACTACGCACTACACCCCGCAAGAGGGTAAGGGAAAGGCGACCTTTTGAACGAGTGCTGGCGACCATACCCGAGGTAGTGGTAAGCGAAAGGGGCTTAGTAAACTTATGTAAATTAAGTGTGTAAGTTTGTAATAAACTTTTGGTTGTTGAAATGCTTCCTGTAGAAGTATTATTCAACAATGTACTTAATAAGATTCTGGGTTTGTAATAACTGTTTAACTCTAAACTTTTAATATTGTGGATGTTGTTCTATGAGCATATGACTGGTGTGTGTGTGTGTGTATTAGTGTGGGGTCAATTGCTTAGGTATTAAATATTAAGTTTAAAAAAAAAAGACTCAAGAGATATGGATATTGATCGGAAATTGGACCGTGATGACCTGGATCCTTGACCCCGGATCTAGGGGTGTCACAGATGGTATCAGAGCTAAGAGTCATAATGCTCAAGAACAAGAGTAATAATAATAATTGTAACAGTAATAATATAAATTGTGAACTTCCATCAAGTTCAAGGGTGGTATATCGCACATAGTTTTATTTTAAGCATTGATTAAAATTTTATAGATTATTACTAATAGAATTTTATGTTTTATTATAGGGATCAGAGATGGGAGAGCCGAGTCGAGACCCTCAGTGGTTAGGATTGTCAGAGCAGGAGCTTGTAGATCTACAGCTAGCCGGGGTAGAGGTTCCCGAGTATGCGGTTGATGACCTCAGGGAGAGACATCGAGCGGCAGCCAGAGAGAGATGTGAGCAGAGACTGAGAGAGGAGGCAGAGGAGCGTAGACAGAGAGATGCTGTAGCCATAATGCCATACATTGGTAGACCTTCTACAGGATCTGATGAGGCAGGTCCTTCTAGAGTGAGATGGGAGATTCCTGAGGAGGAGAGGCCGTTACGTAAGAGGCCTAGGTTGTCAGTCATAGCTGAGGAGGAGGAGGAGACTGAGTGGACCGATATCCATATGATACCTACCCCTGCCTTGCCTATTCCAGTACCATCACCAGTCCCATCTCCCTCACCGAGTCCTGGCCCTCTAGAAGATCCAGCTGAGCCATTCACTCCGCCCGGACATTTTATCTTTTCAGAGGATGAGATAGAGGGAGATCCGTATGAGGATACAGATACCGAGTCTATTCCTCCATCCCCACCATTTGCACCTCCACCACCTCCGCCTGTACAGGCACCTGTCCCAGCTGCTGTGCCCCCTCAGGAGGCACCCTTACCGACAGGTGACTCACTACCAGCCATTCTGTTGACGGAGTACTTTGCCCTACAAGGTCAGTTGGAGGAGTCCCGCCGGGTGATAGACACACTGATGCAGAGGTCAGAGAGAGGGAGAGGAGGTATCATTCCTGATGGTATATCCTTGGGATTAGTGAGTGTTGAGCTGCGGGCCCTGGGTGACATTAGGAGGCTGTTAGCTGATAGAGGAGACCCAGAGTGGAGGGCTGTGATAGTGGATACAGTCACGTCTATGGTAGTCCAGATCCGAGACATTATTAGGGCAGGACTGTGAGTCGGGGTAGTAGTCTACGTCACTAATCAGACTAGTCATCTTACTGATGTCTTTTTGGGGGATTAGTTTAGTTGGTTGCTGTTTTAATCCCAGTCTGATTGGAAGACAGCTAGTAGCACTTTTGTTGTAGCAGATTAGTATGTACAGTTATGTTTGTAGGTTTCAAACCATGTACCCTATGATGTAAAATATTAGTAGTGAAAGACGTTGTACCCAAGTTGTAAAATATTTATGTAAATTAATGAAGTTTGTGCATTTCTATCTAAATTTTGCTGCATTTTAATAATAAATGTTGAGATTCAAAAATATTGATGTATAAAAGGTGATGTATACTTGTTCACATTCTAAATTCTAGTTTACAATATTATCTTGCTGAGCTATTATAGCTCACTCTTGCTACTTATGTATATAGCAGCTAGGTCCCATGCCGATACTACGCACTACACCCCGCAAGAGGGTAAGGGAAAGGCGACCTTTTGAACAAGTGCTGGCGACCATACCCGAGGTAGTGGCAAGCGAAAGGGGCTTTGTAAACTTATGTAAATTAAGTGTGTAAGTTTGTAATAAACTTTTGGTTGTTGAAATGCTTCCTGTAGAAGTATAATTCAACAATGTACTTAGTGAGATTCTGGGTTTGTAATAACTATTTAACTCTAAACTTTTAATATTGTGGATGTTGTTCTATGAGCATATGACTGGTGTGTGTGTGTGTGTATTAGTGTGGGGTCAATTGCTTAGGTATTAAATATTAAGTTTTAAAAAAAAAAGACTCAAGAGATATGGATATTGATCGGAAATTGGACCGTGATAACCTGGATCCTTGACCCCGGATCTAGGGGTGTCACACAAAATACATTCTAAATTCCTTCAAATATTTAGGGTTTTATATTATGTCGTAATTGTTTCAGAATACATTCAAAATTTCTCCAAAAAGTGAAGCGTATATTATCCACTCTACTGGCACAAAGTGGAGACAATTCAAATCTACACTAAGTGCTAAGTATGTGATGCCATTTAAGGGAGACAAGAAGAAACTGAGGAAGCCTCCAAGGAAGTATGAATTTGTTGGTAAAGATATTTGGAAGAAATTTGTTTAACAGAGGATAGGTGATGACTGGATGGTATGCGTTGTTCTATGTTTATTTGAATTTTTTTCTCAGGGAACAAATCTAATTTACTAGATGCCATACCTAACTATATAATAAATCTGACTACATTTGTAGACGTTTTGTGAATCACAGAGTGGAAGAGTGAAGAAACGAAAATATCCACACCGCACATCCAGGAAAGGCTACATTGGCTTGATAGAAGAAGAAGTAAGAATGTGTAATTGTTATTGTAGTTTTAGTTTGATAATGGGTTTTATATCAAACGGGCCACTGATCTCATTAAAAAGTATCAAGTAGCTCCCCAATCTCCACGGGAACTCATTTAAACCAATAAACTAAGAAATAGATCATTTGCCCCCCCTGCATTCACAAAAGTATCAAGTGTATATCACTTAGTCCACCATAAATTGTATTATTTTTGTGAATGCAGGGGGGCAAATGATATATTTCTTAGTTTAGTGGTTTAAATGAGTCCCCGTGGAGACTGGGGAGCTACTTGATACTTTTTAACGAGATCAGTGGCCCGTTTGATATAAAACCCATTTGATAATGGATATTATACATGTTTTTCCATTTTGTTTAGGTAAAGTCAGGAAAACTTGAGCCCAGAGATGAACCTGATCGAGCGATTTTATGGAAGAAGGCTCGCATTAAAAAGGACCAGACAGTTGATCCTGAAGTGGCTGTGGTAGTTGAAAGAATTGTAAGCTACCCTTTGTGTCTCGTCTTTTTGATTTAATTTATAGAGTCAATGAAATAATAATGAGTATTTTATCCATGTATGAATGCATGTTGTGTTGATAGGATAACTTACTAGAGCTGAAGCGCACGGGTGAATTTCAACCATGTGGAAGTGACGATGTATTAACTAGAGCACTGCAAACTCCTGAGCATTTGGGCCGGGTTAGAGGAGTTGGAGGCTTTGTCACCCCAACAATGTTCTTCAATTTACCAACCCCCAAACGAACTAGAATCACAAAGTCTGACTTGTTGGCCCGTGATCGAGAAAGGGATGAGGAAATGGAGAGAACAAAACGGGAGCTGGATGAGCTTAAGGCTATGATTAGTGGTTTATAAAGTACATCCTTTCCACCTTATTCCGACAAAGCAAGTTGCCAGCTGGCAGGAAAAGATTCACCTCATTCAGTACTCAAACCAACAGGAGTTGAACCAACAGGTGTAAGGTTGATTGTTGATGACGATGTTGAATATGTTCCTAATGACCCTACTCCACCTGAAAAGAAGGTAAAAAAATTATACGTATATGATAGTGGACACAAGAGACAGGACTATAATTAATAACCACATGGAAATTTAATTTTAAACATCTTGGGATAAATGCAGGGTCCGCGATCGTGTGAGCTGTTTGTGGACAACATAACAAATAAGGTTGCATTTGGCACGATTTTTGATGAGCCTGAAATGAATAGTGTAGTTCATGGAGTGCCTTTAAAGCCGGGATGTATTCGCGTGTCAATGGACGGAGCCATCCAACCAGATGCCTTAATTCCCGTGCCGATTGAAGGTGAAATAGAGAAAGTGAAACAAACTATTGGTTCTATGGTAGCAGGGCCTCGAGACTTGATCAGCTATGCACATGTTGTGGTATGTACATGTTATGGTCGCATGTACTTTTTGAATAATTGCTGAAATAGAATGTGTTATTCAAGTTTTGTTTAATTATTTGCTATTTAATTGTAGAAAATTAGAAAGGAAGGATCATCATCAAAGAAAAAGGAGAAAACTGAGTTGTGAAGAATTGCTACTTTGTTCAATGAAATGAAGCCAACTGAGAATGTGCCAAAGGGCTTTAAATTGTTGTATAAATATGAAACATAAACTATGAAAGAGTGTGGGATCTCTATACAAATAAAATGTGATGCCGAGCTATTTGGATTTGAAAAAACAATATACATATTGCATGAGAATTTAGTCGACTTATTAACTTTAAGGAGATTGGGCAAGGTGCAATATCTGCGCACATGTCGTAAGTTTTTCCCTACATTCTTGTCTCATTCTGCATATTTTATAATATGATATTTGAGTATAATCTCTCTATTTGTAGGTACTTGCACACTTTGGTTCGTGAAAGTAACGATTTGGATTTGTTTGGTTTTTTTGATCCGGGAGCCACATTTATCATCAATAAAGAATTTGAGTCTTATGTTGTTAAGCGATTGCTAGATGGTAGTCATGATCGCATGCTCTTGATGCCGCATAATCAGCAGTAAGTTTTTTTTGCTAATTAATTAAGGTTTTTTTTTTCTAATTAATCCAATGGTATTTTAATGAAAACAGGTATCATTGGATTTTGGTCGTAATTTGGGCTGGTGAAATTTTTATCCTCAATCCTTTGTCTCATCCAACACATTTTCCGGAGTTGGAAAGAACATTATCAAGGTAAATTTAATATATTTGCTGTCAGATTTAAATGTGTATCGATTTATTTCTTATATTGCTCTATTATTATTGAGACATGACCACATTCTTTTGTACAGTGCACTTAAATCTTACAATGCTCAAACTGGAAGGGGAAGCAAAGTCCCTAAAGTAAAGAATCTTGCTGTAAGTATTTCAGCACTTCATTTTGTTTGATCGATAAGATTTTTGTTTTTTGGGACTGATTGATTGTGTAAGCTTTTTATTTAATAGGGATCCCCTAAACAACCTGGTGGCCATGAATGTGGTTACATTGTTATGCGCTACATGAAAGATATAATCTGTGATAAAGAAATGACTTTTACTACCAAGGTATATTTTATGATATTTTGATGGAACTTGACTGCATGTAATATAATTATAATTGCTAGCTAGGTTAATTGAACATTTGAACGTTATGCTAATTGTTATTTGGTGTTGGTGTGTTATACTCTATTTAGTGGGCGAGCAAGATTCGGAAGTCTTACACCATGGAGGAGTTGGACAAGGTGCGTATAGAGACGCTCACGTATATCCAAGAAAAAATGTAAGGGGATTAGCACTTCTGGATAGCACTTCTGCCCCTCTTTAGTCTCTTTAATCGATCTAATATTAGGTAGTTTTTGGTATATGTATGTATTTGGCAGTTGTACGTATGGCCTGGATTGGTATATTTTGTTTAGACAGTGGTAGTACTTGTTGATTAGAAGGTTGGTACTACTACATGGAGGGATTAGAAATGGAATTTTTATGCTTCTGAAAATTATGCTAGTTATGTCGTCGGTTGTACGTTGGTATTTTGGATAGCTGATGTTGGTATTTTGGATAGTCGATGTTGGTTTAATGGAACAGGTGATTTCGTAATCAAAGTATGCGACTTTTCTGGTTTCATTTTGCTATATTGTGTATGGTTTTATTTTTTTTGGTTCATATATATCTGAATGCACAGTTGTGACTTGAAGCAAATTAACAACACAAAGAATGTGAAACTGATGTTGATATGAATAAATGACAACGGTTTAATACTAAAAAACCAATGTCTAATTGAGCCAAAGACATCAGTTAGTCCAAGTAGGCGATGAGCCTCAAAGAACCGATGTTAATTTTGATCTTTAACAACGGTTAAGAATGTAAAGCTCCAAGCAGCCGATGTCTATTGTACTTATTAACATCAGATATATAAATAATCGATGTCAAAAGTCTTGTTCGACATCGGTTCCTTAGATAAAATCGATGTATTTGTTAATTTATCCCCTATATGTCACATGTTTAAGTTGACATACATCATATAATATAGCAATTTTGAAATGCCAGTCTAGTTATATATTGATTATTAATTACCAAAGACAACGGAAAATAAAAGGAAAACGTTGTCTGCGACTGCTTTAGACATCGGCTTAAAACCGATGTAAAAGGGTATGGTCTTTCTCTACACCTGCAAAGACATTGGTCAATTTTTTTTTTGATATCGGTTTATAGCCGATGTCTAAAGCAGATTTTCTAGTAGTGCAAATTGATTGGTTACATTTTTAATAAAAACATATATGTGGGAAAAAAATATTAAGATACCTAAATCAATTTTTCAGACAGGTTAATGTCATGCAAGTTCATCAAAATCTCTTCAGGACAATTGTTTATCGTATGTAGAGTATATCCAAGTCCAACCATATAAACCTCTTAGTTAAAATGTGTTGAACATGTTATACATAAAAATTAAAGATAATGTATAAAAAATTTTTATTGATAATTCCATTATATTGTTTATATTTATCGGACCTCTAAACATATGGATTAAAATTCCATATCATCAATAACCTTATTCAAGTATATATTCTATTATTAAAAATACTAGATTATAGCCCGTGCTACGCATACGGTAGTTTAAATTTAAATTTCATAATATTTATGGTACAAAATAATAACGATTAAATAAAGAAAATAATTTTATATTTAAGAATAATTAAATTAATATTGAAAGAAATAATATTAATAAAATATTATTTTTCTATATTATAACAAATGCAATCAAAGAAAATTATTTAGATTTTCTATATCTGTTATGTGATAATATGTTTTAATAAGCTTACCAAAATTAAAAAATTTATTCAAATTTTCATTAATAATCTTATCATAAATATTAAGAGAATAAATTAATAATATTTAAATTTGTATACAAACTTTCTTTAATTAACAACGAGTCAAATAATGAATTTGGATATTTCCGAAACGTAATATGGATACCAAACCTAAAAATGGATTATCCAGTGGGTCAAAATCAATAAAAAATCTTGTCCAAACCTAAATATGGATATCAAACCTTAGGTAAAGGCTATCCACTAATTTATAATATATAGATTTCTAAGAAAATGCCAAAAATGCCGATATTTGGAGCTCCAAGGCCCGAAATGCTGAAAGTCGGAAGTCATGGTCCTGAATACCCACGGTTCACGCATCTTACAGATGCGTGTCCTGGGATACGCATTCTGAGAATGCGTATTACTGGTAACGCATCTGCAAGATGCGTGATGACGTTAGACGACGTCATCTCGCCAGAAAACGCATCTCAGCTCCCGCGACCAAAAATCGCCCAAACAATCGCTTGTGTCCGTTCTAACTGCTCAGGCCACCTGCACAAACACGGGGAACATCAAAATGATGCCAATGCCTCGCTCTACATTTTACCATCTTCGTATGTTGCTTCTGGCCCAGCAGGGGCGTACACGAGCTAGTCGGAAAAGTAGATCGGAGTTGGAGCTCGAATTGGGTGTTTCAAATCCGGTGAAACAATCGAAAATCCAAAATTATAGGGTTGTAGAGGGGGGAGAGGCGAGCCTTTTGGTATGTGGAACGTAACTGGAAGAAGCTTGTAGAGTGCGGTGTGTTTGGTCAAAGTTTTTGATCGGAAAAAGAGACAACGACCATGGCTGGGGACGATGAACAATGACTTCAGATACGCATTCTGTAGATGCGTATCTAGTGTCACGCATTTATAGAATGCGTATCTGTGTTACTGTTCAATTCTCCCTGTCAGCGTGTCCCTGTAATACGTGGTATATGGTAGCGTGTCCCGACTATACTCCACTCCCAGTAGCGTGTCTGTAGATGCTCCATCACCAGTAGCGTATCCCGTGGGCATTTAGGGCCGCGTTTTTGGATCTGGGTATTTTGGTCACAGCTCTCCCAAAAATGGGTAGATAGGGCCTTCACCCTAGATTTCTAACAGGATTGGCTAAAATAGTTGTCTAAAATAAAACAAAATAATGATTGGCTAAATCTACTTAATTTGTAAAGTGATATGCTCCAATGGAATTAGTTATATTAATCAAATATATATGTACAACTTTGTTACAGCTATTGAGGGAATCGACAAATTTGGTCAATTTCATGTGATTGAGCTTAATTTTAGCTAAGAGTTATGCATATTTGGAGCTTAATGAATTATACACAATATGTATAATAGTTGTCACTTAGGATTATTTTGTTAATGGTTCCTCCCGTTGGATATGCTCTATATAACAACTTGAAATAATAAAATTATAATATCTTTAAAATTTAGCAAATTCTATTAGAGTACAAAATACCTTACAAATTCAACAAATTTTACATACTCATTATCTTATATCATTTTAAGCAATGATTTTAATCAGTACCATTAGAGATGGTCTTAGGCATATTCCAGGCTTAATGATAATGTTTTTGACTGTTTAGTATGAATACACATTAAGATAATACAGGGGGTGAATGTATTATCAACCTTTTCTTGATTTTTCTTTGAACTTGTTTAGGTATTTGCATCTATTAGATGTAGTAGCACAACACATAAAATCACTTTAAATCTATTATTTTATTTGATTTGAAGTATGCTACAAAATGTGAACACAAAAGGTATTCTCGGCTTCGTTTTTTTCAAAGAGATATTCTTGAATGTGCTTGAAAAACTTAACAAATAAAGATATGAGTCTGTGTACGTATTAAACATGTACACAGCTCAGATTTGTAAAATTAGTAATAGACAAACTGACTTTACAAGCTTGCCTATACTATTTTAGTGAAATTTGGTATCATGTGATTTCAACTTGTTTTGCATACTGACCAGATCCACTTATTTAGCTGTTTTTTCTTGAATTTCTCTCCAAACTTCTTTGTAGGCTTGCTAGGTATACATTGCAAGGTGCCTTGGTTTGTGCAAATTTTTTGTCTCCAAATCTTTGCATAAGTTTATCTTTTGTTGTGTTGAAAAGCTGTTAAGTCCCTCATTCGTTATCTCTAAAATAACTGATTCCATACATTGACTTCGCGAACCAGTTTCCTTATGACTTCTCGAATCAGTGTATTTTAGGTACAAAATTTAAACTAAAATATGGTGCAAACCAAATTTTAGGTACCATTAAAATAGGATTTTGCTTATTAATAAATGCTATAGATTTGGATATGTTATTCATTCGATAATCTTATTTAAAATATTGTTTAAATTTAACAAATTACTCTTTTATAACATTAATAAAGAAGTTTTAAAAAATTTCATTCAGAAAGTTTGTAAGCTTATTTTATCAAACGACCTAGTTTCGTTCAAGATTCAAATTTTCATTTGTCCAGATATTTCAATCGCTCAGAAAATATTGTTCACATTTAACAAAGACTAAAATGCATTTTGCATCTTTTTGGTTTAACGTTATTGCAGTTAAGGTTTGTTTGTTTTAGTTTATGCATTTTGAATTCTCTCGCGATTTTCACCCCTTTATTGATTTTCCGTTAAATTTGACCATTACCGTTAGTCAATATGAGGGAATTATAGTCATTTATTATTATATTAAACAAAAAGTTTTCCAAAAAGAAAAGAAGAAAATATAAATTGGGAAAAAATGGAAAAAAATGCGAAACATATTTTAAAAAATCTTAAATTTGTATTGTATTTTATAATGAATATTTTAAAAATTATTATAATAATAGTTTATATTTCAAGTAATAATTCAAGAAAATTTTAATAAAATATATTATAATTTTTTTGAAAACAATCTGAAAATTTTAAATTATATTTTGAAAATTCTTTAAATTATAGATGTAATCTTGATAAATATAAAAATCTTAAAATATTAATAATAATTCAGATTTTTCATTTTCTAAAATTTTTATTGAGTATAAAGACCAAAATACCCATAATTTGACTAACTGTAACAACCAAATTTAACTGAAAAGCATTAAAGGAATGGAAATTATAGCGGGATTTAAAGTGTGGGGATGCAAAGTGATTTATGTCAAAGAACTTAACCCAATGTGCAATAAGCCAAAACCAAGGGGATGCAATATGCAATTAAGAGTCCGTTTGGGTTAACTTAAAATTATTGCTTTTGACTAAAAGTTACTTAAAGTTATAAGTGAAAACTGAAAATTTTAAGTAAATATCTGTTTGGATAATTTAATATTATGTTTAACTTATGAGTTATTAAAATTATAAAAATATAATTATTAATTGTAACATGTGAATGATTATATTGATTTTTATCAAAAAAAAATTCAAAAGTAAAATAAGTAGTTCAAAAAAGTACCTCCCACCAACTACAGGCTTTAAGATGTTTTTTCAGCTTTAAGTAATTTTCTGACTTATTACACAAACAAACATTTTTCACCTTAAAGTAAAAAATTACTTAAAGCCTGTGTTGCTAAACGGGCTCTAAGGGGGTGTTTGGGGGAACTTTTTTTCAGAATAAGTCAACTTATTTTAAGACAAAGTTAGAGATTCCTAACTTTTTTTTTCTTAACTTTTTTCTGCAATTTATAGAATTTCAAACATATATTAAATATTTGTATAAAAAAAATTATCAAAATATGAAATTTTTACCCAAAAATAAATCCAAAACGACTTATTTTAAGTGTGGCCAACCATGCCGTAAGTCTTTAACAAATGATTTCTAACTTAACTTATTTACCACGTTAATGGGATTAGTCTGTGCACTACTCCAGTAAATAACTGATTTACCGTTATTGTTAGTGACATAGAGGCCGTTTGGCTAGGGTTTAAAGCACCGTCTTAAAGTGATTTTTAATTTTAAATTGTTAAACTTGAAAAATGTTAGTTTGTGTAATAAGCTAAAAAATAATTTCAAGTTAAAAAAATAGCTTAAAACCATTTGGTATGATCTACCTTTTTGACTGACTTATTTTATTTTGATGATTTTATTTGATAAAAATTAATATCATCATTCAAATTAATAGTTTATGAAATTTGTTTTAGTTTTTACATTTTTAATAATTTATAAATTAATTATTATACAAAATTATTCATGTATTAACTTAAATTTTTTTTTTTTCATTTATCACTTTAATCAATTTGACACAAACGGCCTGATAATGTGATTACTTTAAGCAACATTCAGACCAGTCTCTATTATTTGAGACCCAAGCATCCTTTATTATTTGACAAGAAGAATCCAAGCTCCTAAACTTATTTTAATCAAATATTAGTATATTACATTCACACTCACAAGCTCCAAAACGATTAACAGATCATTTAGTCCATAAATCATAATTAAGGCAATAAAAAACGCATAACATCATTTTTTTAAAAAAAAAATCACGCAAAGCGAGGTGGAGAAATGTCTACCGCTTCTTCAATTGTCTCTCCACTCCTGCCAAACGACGACGTCGTTGATGGCGCCGTCGACTACAAAAACCGACCGGTCAATCGGTCCAGTTCCGGCGGATGGAGATCAGCAGTATTCATAATAGGTATCACATATTCGTCACTAGTCTATTATTAGCTTTATTCATTTATCAAATATTCATTTTAGAAAATTCTAAATACTAATTTAATATGATATTCTTATTGATGTTACTCCCTCTGTTCCAGAAAACATTTCTGGGTTTGACTTTGAGCACTGTTCATTATAAGTGATGGACTACTAATTTACGTATAATTTATAAGATAAAATATAGTCATGAGTGATCTTGTTAGAATCGTATTTATTAATACTTTAATACGGTGAAGTTTTTATATTTAGTACTAATACGAAATTAGAGATATTAACGATTAAAAGTATGCATTGGCAAACGTATCCAAAGTAAACAGGAAACGTTTTTAGGAACGGAGGGAGTATTTATTTACATTTATCGAGATTCTAAATAGTCGAATATGATATGGATTTGTAGGTGTTGAAGTAGCTGAGAGATTTGCTTATTATGGAATTAGCTTAAATTTGATTACTTATCTCACCGGAGAATTAGGCCAGTCCACGGCCACTGCGGCAGCTAATGTGAACGCTTGGTCTGGAGCTGCTATGCTCACGCCGTTGCTCGGAGCATTTATCGCTGATTCGTATTTAGGTCGTTATCGTACGATCATCGTTGCTTCGTTTCTCTATGTTCTGGTATGCTATGCTTTCTTTGCTTCATTTGTTGTGATCATGATTATGTTTGATGTTTGGGATGTATACTGATTTGGTTAGTTTATTAGGTAGAAATGAATTATACACTGTTCCATAGGACTGGTGAATTTTTGAATTAGCGGAGAGTTTGCATAATGATAGATAAAAGAATAAAGTGATTCATCGGTGACAGAAGTGACTGATTTGGATAAACTAGTGATAACTAGTATTGTACTTCCTCCTTTCTTGTTTGATTGTTGTGTTAGGAAGATGATAATTCTGTAAGTTTATTGTACACATTTTTTAGCATTCTGTTATAATTGACGGGTTTAGTTAATTATGTCTCAGACAGTTTGAAAGGTGCAGAAATACAAAAATATATATGATTATACTAATAGCCGCCCATTTGTTTCGTGCAACTTTCTATCACAGGAACCGAAAGCATTCGTGATTGGATCTTCTTCTATCTAAATAATAAATAATATATATATATAGGTCATTATTCTAGAGAGTACCTCCTTATATAGAGAATATGAGAGAATCAATCTAAACCATTTATTTCCATTTATTTCTTAGGGGCACCTTCACAAAAAAGTCTTATAATTCTACCCTCTATCTATTTATAAAAAAAATTTACAAAAAAAAAGTTTTAATTTTTTTTTAAAAAAAATGATACATGGCAGCAGTTTTTTTAATTTTTTTAAAAAAATTAAATTTTTTTATTTTTTGATAAATGGATAGAGGATAGAATTATAAGATTTTTTTGTAAAAGGGCCCCGCCAGGGGCCTTATATAAAGGGCAATTTTAATACATTTTAAGTGATTCTCTCATATTCTCCATGTAATAAATTCTCTCTAGAAGGGGACTCTATATATATATATATATATATATATATATATATATATATATATATATATATATATATATAGATATAGATATAGATATAGAAATAAGAGGTTTGTGATTCAATCAATATTCCTATCCTTTGTCACCCGCTTCTCCCCGAGCTAACTTGAGAACTAGGATTTGCCTAATTCGTATTATAGACCAGGCTATGCAGCAATTCGACCACTGTTACTGTACTAGATATCTCAGGCTTATCCTACTTAAATTCCGGCTTCGCTTCTTCCCGGTGATGGATATAGTCTCAATGACTTTGCCCTAGTATGGCATAAAACATACATTTAATATTTGTTGAAAAAAAGGGAATTTCATGTGTGAGCACCTTGACTCTTTTAGGTAAGGCTATTTACCGAGTCTGCGCAGCATGCTCCGAAACAGAAGAATCATTTGAAATCCCATTTGCACCCGGATTCCGCTTCTTTCGAACTAGCAAATGAACTTTCTGAGCCAACAACGGATCGGCCTGGCCCATTCCTCATCTGAGGAAGAAAGAGTACCTAGATCTGCATCTACTAAGTATGCCCAGAAATGAATGTTCTGATTCGGTCTTTCCCAAAGCTAGGGCTCTGCTCCAACTCTTTCTGACCTGACCTCACACTCTTTCTTCTAAAAAATAAATTATTATATATATCTTTCTTTTTCTTTTTTAAAATAGCTGCAAGACCAAAACGGGGTGCAAAGAACCGAAAGCCCTTCTTTTAAGTTCCTCCCAGATACATGGCTTGCATACCTGACCCAACATTCTTGGAAAACAACCGAATCGAGGGTTCGGAGGAGAATTGGCCATTCAATCTTGTGAACTAATCGAGACCAAAATTGGAGAAAGAGATACAAACGGAGAGGAATAACCAATCGATGAAAGAACATGAAACCATTCTGTTTCAATAGAGGTACGGGTTGGGGGCAATGAAGTGGGTGAAGTGGTTGGATTTTGCGAGCTGTTCCAACCACTGCTGGATGTGATTCCAAGAGCCGAACGAGAATGAATACCACACAGAAGAGTCAAGACCAGGCTCCCTAATGGAATGTTTAACCGATCCATTCCGGATCGACCGAATTGGTACGGAAGTTGTAACATGGGAAAACCACGGAAAACACGACTTATTTGAATAACCCAGTGACATACCAATTGTAGAAGTAGGATTTTTAGCAAGCAATAAGCACTTAAATAATACAATTCAAGTGTACCATCTTCTTTATCATTTCGAGGAAAAGGTGCGGAAGGAAAAGGAAATAGCGGAGGGATCCGAATCGGACCTAAATGGGAATGACATGAAAAGTCTTTTTCAAAACCTAGCATTAAGGGTGTTACGACCATATACGAGAGGAATAGAGAAAAACTCGTGATTGGTGTGGAGGGGAAGATCTGTTTATGATATATTGAAAGAAAGAGTCGTCTCATTTCCTTACTTCTTCGTTCTTTCTAATTCATTCACTTCAAGACTGGTTCTGAACGCCGCATAACATCATCTTCAATCAACCTCCGCCATGACTCTTTACTCCGGAAACTCTATTCAGCGAGAGTTGCATAAGATAAGGTCAGGTAGAAACTAAAGCCAGTTAAGGCGTGTCTAGCAAATAGTAACGGGTAGAAGAGACAGGCTGGTGGGAGTCGACTCGTCAGCGGGCAGATCCGTCTGATCTTTCTATCAGTCTAGTGTTTTATCCGCATCTTCCTGTCTTTCATTCCAGGATTACCCAGCTAATTGACAATCAATGCATACCAACAAAATATAGATTAAGAAAGAGCAAACTTAGCTTAGCGTAAAATAAAAGAGATCGAATCGCATTTCTAGCTTTTAGTAGGAAGAGTTCATTAAATTACAATTTCTATTCCCTTAACTTAATAAGTTCCCGTATTCAAGCCCGGTATTTTTGCTAGAAATACGTTCTGTAATTCCAGCCTAGGCTCGGTTAACCGTCTGTGGCTGGGGATGGTTGCCTTTTTTTCGGTGCTGCTTTGCTTCCCGATTTCCCTACTTCGTGGCTAGCTGGCCTGCTTGCATCGGTAACTATCGAATGGACCTGCTAAAAAAAGGTCAAAGGAAAAGGGCTATGTCCTTTGTCGATTAGACGCGACACGTTACGAACGATTGTCCTAGCCTAAGCAAGCCAGTAGCCAGCTGGAAAGAGCTGCATCTGCCCCGCCACCCACTACTTCAGAGAATTAAAAAAGCTTCCTAAAAATATCTTTGCCCCTTGGGCAGCTACCGAACTGGCTTGCTTTGCTTATTTTACTGGTTGACGACACTAACTATCTTATTATATAAGACCTCTTGTAAGTAAAGAAGGAAAGGTTATTGGTTTAAAAGAATGCCAGCCGATGTCAAACTGTATGTACATGTTGATATGAACGTAAGTATAACTCTGTTTCATAACTTGTACCGGAAAATTGAAGATTACAAAAGCTTGTAACTTCTACAACGCTCTCATTGACTGTAAGTATCTTCTCTGAGAGTCTAACAAGCAAAGCCACTTGATCATTGCTAAATTCAATGCTTGATTATGTATCTGAATAAATATAGCTGTTTTTCCCGCCATGTGGACTTAGAGCCATGCTCTTGATTAGCTCTCTCAGCTGTACCTGCAACTAACATGTAATACTTTTCTGTTGTATCTCTATCCCTGAGACGTTTTTCAAAGTAGCCAGCCTGTGTTCTTTTTACCAGGAGACAGGGCTTCTTCGTTCATGTAATATATGAGATCTATCTTGTACTTGTTATCAGATCAAAAAAGTATATAGAGTTATAGTAGATGCACAATGTTCAAATTATTCTGCTTGATCACCTTCTGTAAACAAACTTGATTACCTCTGTGTTTGGGAACATAAAGTTCATTTCGAATAACATGAATTGAGTTGTTATTTTAGATTCTCAAAGTTACATATTTGAATGATTTTGGATTTCATTTAAACATGTCATTCGACCAAATCCAGAATTTGAATGAAATCCAAGTTCCCAAAGCGGGCACAATAGAATTCAGTGTCTAGTTATCTTTTGCATAACTGTAACTTCTGTAAGATATCTGAATTTAAAATTGTTTTCTTTTGGTTGCTATCTCATTCCTAGCTTGAAATGATTAAATTTTAAAAGATCCGAGACACGTTTTAAACAATAATATCTCCTTAAGATAATGTTTTAGCATGATGCTCAATACTTGAATGCATCTGTGATCTGTCTATTTTTTTTAAAAAAAACTTCCATAAATAAATAAATAATGAGGTTCTAATATTGATTGGTTTGCATTGTGATGGACTGCAGGGTCTTGGCCTGTTGACACTTTCAGCTGTTATTCCTTTCAGCTCTACAGATTGTAAAAGTGCGGCAAATTCTCTGTCGTGTCCCCCTCCCTTGTTCCAAGTTATCCTCTTCTTTTCTTCTCTATACCTTGTTGCACTAGCACAGGGAGGACATAAACCATGTGTCCAAGCATTTGGAGCTGACCAATTTGATGCAGAAGATTTGGAGGAGCGCAAAGCCAAAAGTTCATTCTTCAATTGGTGGTATTTTGGTTTATGTAGTGGTACAGTGGCGGCCCTCACAATTTTAAGTTATATTCAAGATAACCTTAGCTGGGGTCTAGGTTTTGGGATTCCCTGCATTGCCATGAGTATGGCACTGGTGGTGTACTTGCTTGGAACCATGTCATATCGATTTAGCATCAATAGTGATGAGAAAAGCCCGTTTATGAGGATTGGTAAAGTATTTCTTACAGCAGGTAGGAACCGTAGACTTACCTCTTCAGCACTATCATCTAATGAGGAAGCGAGGGGAATCTTGCCCGATCAGGGTTCTCAACAATTCAGGTAGGAGTCGAAAGTTTCTTTTCAGCTGAAACCTTCGTATCTTTTCATATTGATTTATATATTTTTTTTCTGCTGCGAACTCGCGTTTAAAATAGAGAGAATAACTTCTACTGAAATGTGTCTCTGAAATATGGATGGAATTATTTATGCCTTACTTAACATGTCATTGAAATTAATATGCAGACCAGTAATTCTTAGTGTCAAATAAATTGCCCTATTCTGTTGCAGATCACTATGCCTTGTGTAAATATTAAATGATGAGCAGTTTCTACTTCTTATCGTTCTTCCTTTTCTGTAGTTTTCTCAATAAAGCGCTGCTTTCACCTGATTGTTTAAAGGACGATGAAAAATTATGTAGCATAAGTGAAGTTGAGCAGGCAAAGGCTATTTTGAGGCTGTCTCCTATTTGGGCTGCATGTTTAGTGTACGGCATTGTGTTTGCACAGTCGCCCACATTATTTACCAAGCAAGGAGTTACAATGAACAGATCTATAGGGTCAAACTTTCAGATCCCTCCCGCCGCGCTGCAATCTTTTATTTATCTTGCTATACTTCTTTTTATTCCCATTTATGACCGTGTTCTGGTTCCAGTCGCAAGAGTCCTAACCAGGAAACCCTCGGGGATAACAATGCTGCAAAGGATTGGAGTTGGACTGCTTTTCTCTGTATTTTCCATGCTATCAGCAGCTCTGGTTGAGATAAAACGACTCAAAACTGCTCAAGATTATGGTTTGGTTGATACACCTGATGTATACATTCCGATGAGCATCTGGTGGTTGGTACCGCAGTATGTATTGTTGGGACTGGCTGATGTTTTCGCTATGGTTGGTCTCCAAGAATTTTTCTATGACCAGGTTCCTAGTGAACTAAAAAGTCTAGGTCTTGCTTTGTATCTGAGTATCTTTGGAGTTGGGAGCTTCTTGAGCAGCTTTCTCATCTCTGTTATTCAGAAGGTATCCAGTGAAAAAGGTCGTGATGGTTGGTTTTCGGACAATTTGAATCGGGCACATATTGATTACTTTTACTGGCTACTTTGTGGACTTAGTGCAATGGCGCTGGTGCTTTTCTTGTATTTTGCACGATCTTACATTTATAACCGACAACATACTCTTTAAGATTTGTTTAGGTACTAAATAGTGATTGTTGTTGTAATTATGAATTATGTAAATAGGAAGCACTTGTATTATTATTGATCTCTTTTGAGAAATTGCAATCTGTATATATGAAGCAATGTATTATCATTTATCTCATTCGAGGTAATGTATAGATCGGTGTGCTTTCATCCAATTATGTAGGTGATTGTTGTGGTTCTCGTAGTAGTGTATCCTTGGTAATTGAGAGTTGAGAGTTGAGACTTGAGACTGGTTGCTGGATTTAACATGCAACTTTATAACATGCATCTGCAGAAAATGGCGAGACACTATGCGATAAATAACAGTTACATATATTTGTATCCATGGCTGTTATTAGTATTTATTCAAGTGCTTTATGCATACCACTGTTCAGGGCCGAGGGTTTGTAACATCACTCCAAGCTGTAATTTTTAAAAAACTAGTACATTTTCCTAATTATATAGCGTTCCTGTTTATAAATCTAACAGCTGCATCTAAGCATCAGAAAGCTCCACACAATCAAAGAACTCTACCTTTATTTTTGTAGACATATAATCTCATTATGTACAAAAAAAGTGTATTGTGATCACTTGGCATATATATGCTAACAAAAGTATAAAGCATCTACTGGACCAAAACCAAGCCATTGTACAACCAATTTCTCATAACTGTGAATGCTTCATCAGCATCTGCATCTTCTTCGGCAGACTCAGGGCGGTGAGCAAACCCGTGACCTCTTCCCTTGTAAATTACCACCTTAGATCCTTCAGCAAGGTTCTTCTCAATTTCTTGCAAGCCACTGATCGGGCAAAGTGGGTCATTATCACCTGCAATAAACAGTACAGGCACCTTGACACTTGCAGCAACACTGGGTTCAATCCGTGTGCCATAGAATGAGACTCCAACCCCGAAACAGGCGTCTTTGTCTCGTGCTAGCACATCTAGTACTCGGCCTCCACCAAAGCAAAACCCCAAGACACCAAGCTTCTTTGAGATTCCTGCAGCTACAAATTCATCAACCATCCATTTAATTGATGTATCTATGTCAGTTGCAACCCTTTCTGGGGACTGACTAGCAAGCCATGGTTCAAATGAAGTTTGTGGTCGTCCCTTTTCCCATGGATCACCACGAAATAGATCAGGCACGAGAACACTGCGATACCAAAAATGTAAAGATAAATTTTACCTTAGAGCCACTTAGAGATTAGGGGTGCCACTTAAAGATTGTCAAACTTCATGCCATCACTGCTTTATAATTAAACAATGCTCTGGGGTCATGCTTGAAAATATAGAATTGTCTTCATACATGTCAATCAAAAAATGTTTCTAAGTTGCAGTTTCTAAGTTTCAGATGAAGGGAGTGATGATTCATAAAGCAACATTTTGAGCTCTTAGAAGACGAAAACAAGTGTTGAAAGTGAACTAATGACCTGGAAAGAATTTCTTTTAGTACATTACCAAAATAGAACCAGATGGAGGAAACTAATTTTTAAGGGTTGATCATCCCAGTAGTATGTTGGAGTCTAGTGTAAATTATAGTACCAACATAAATAATATACATAAACCAGATGACATACTTGTAGCCATTGCAAGCAACGCGGTATGCAAAATCTCTAGTTGATGAGTCCTCGAATCCGAAGATATCGGACAAGAGCAAAATGCCAGTCCCATTATTATTCTTTACTGCCGTGCACAGATATGCATTGATGCTACCATCTCCCTCCCCTAAGGAAAGCTCCAACCCATTCACTAGTTCACAAGCTTCGTCATTTAAAGTATCTTCAATCTTCACTTTGCTGCAGCACACTTTACAGCCCGTATTTTTTACAAATGACAATGACAATCTCTGAGATTTTAGTACGCTGATATTCTGGACAAAGACTGAAGATATACAGTTAAAAATTGTATAACACGTGCATTAAAAAGGTTCCCCAGTGTGCTATACCAACTAGATGCAATCAATATACATAAGCATATAAGTTGCAAGTATAGTACATTTGTTTTGTTTTTTTTTTCAAAAATAGTTCTACGCATAAAAGGGAAGTGATTATACTTTGGAATGACTACATAGCAGCACAACACAATGCCCTTAATTTTCTCCGTTTTTTTCCTTCCCCTTTCATGACAAACAAGTGTTAACCATCTCTACAAACAGTAATAAAAATTCCTCATTCCTTGGTAGATATTCAGTTGGCAACCCTTCCCTTTTTGGTTAAAATTCAAGTCTCGACTCTCAAGTAGAGCCATGTGTGCATTCGAGTTACAGTGGTGAGGTATGCATTCACTATTAACTAGATTCTGCAAGGCATTTATGTAAAAAGAAGAACACCTTGTTTCGGTTTGCTATATATGCATAACAAAATTTGAATACTTGAATAAAATGAGGAAACATATTAATATATAAGCTCGATTGAACTTTACATTTGAATAAGTATAAAAGAGTGAGGTTCAATGCAAATAACCAATGCTACACCATAGTTAACATACAACAATTTAACATTGAAATTTGATGATATGACCATTATTAAATTATGAGCATATACAGAGGATTGATGATAGTATATATATGTACGCAAAAAAAAAAATCGCAGTTAGGTGAGAACAATTTTAGCATGAGAACACGTGTGAACAATTGTTCTGGACGTTTAAAAAATTTGCAATAGAGTAAATTGCTGTTTCATTCACTAGCTTTGCCTTCAAAAGTAATGTGGCATACCTAGTTTTACAAGTTGAAATCTACATCCCTAACTTCAAAAAACAGATCAAACCGCCACCCTTTACAAGTTTTCCGTCAATAGATCATAGTTATAATTATAAAAGATTATATAAAACTATTGCAACAAAGTTGTGCGTATTATAAGTTACTCTAAGTCACCATCATTACTCCATTGATGACCTATTTTGCAATTTAGAACTATTAAAGCTAAAACACATATTACCAATTGATGACTGAAAGATACTATAGTGTATAGTGTTGCAATATTAGTTTTCTAACCACATTTATCCACAAACCCTTAAGCTAACACTTTTTTTAGAGTGAAAACTTGCAAGGGTACCAAACGGCATATGTAGCAAAGCCGGATAATACAAAACTATACAGCTAGGTTCTTGGTAAAACAGTATATATATTCAAAAAAGTGCAGAACAATATTTTTCATGCATTCTTACATGAGGCCGAGCCATAAAAGAAGAAATGCAAGTTAAAGAAAACATACAGAAATGGTGACGGCAGAATTTGTTGAAGTGGAAAGAAGAGGGGGTTTTAGTGAGAAGCAACTGCTACTGATTGTTGTTGATGTCCCAAATAACAACAAGCCCATCTCTAATCTCTCTCTCTCTCTCTCTCTCTCTCTACTCTTTCTCTCCCAGTATACTATATATAGCTGTCTGTATAAAATTAAGGAAGAAGAAAAGAGATTAGTATATTGGTTTTAGGCAAAGTCAAGCCTCATATTTTGCACAGGTCGGGCCTCTGCTACTGGATCACTGGATTCTACAACAATATTATCTATCTCTCCTTTTCACAAACAAACAAACAGAGCAATTTTGTGGTTCTCATGCACTCGAGGGCTGAGGCTACACAATGTGGTTTCGTCTAAATGAGTACAACATTAGGGAAGTGTAAAACTAATAAAAATTTGATTTCTAATCCAAAATGTTAAAGCAATGACATAGTTTTTAATCTATCTATTGAATGGCGTGTCAATAATTGCTGTCTTGTCAGTGGAACGATAATAAATAAATAACATTAGTTTCAAAATTACAACAAAATCGAATCCATAACCTATCATCAACTAACAATTTTGACGTTGGCCCTTCATGGATGGGTGAGGATCCTCTATTCCCTTTTTCGTGTCTCACAGGGGCACTTTCTTTTTGTACAGGGGATACGGAGAAGGGGACAGATGATCCATGCTCTTCATGAATTGCTTTAATTCATCTTGATATTAATAATAAAAAAAATTTGGGAGTTGGACCCACATATACTCCATTATTTGAGATGAAGAGTCCAAGTCCATAGATTTAATTAAAATGAGCGTTATGATTACAATAATTGAATTTGAGTAATACAATAATTAATTATCCATTTTATCTTTTTGAAGGTAATTATCCCTTAATAGATACCGCACAGCAGTATTTTAAAATCACGCGCGTCAAAGAGAACAAATGACTGCCGCCTCCTCAATTCTCTCTCCACTCCTCTCAAACGACGTCGTTAACCTCGCCGTCGACTACAAAAACCGGCCGGTAAACCGATCAAATTCCGGCGGATGGAGATCAGCAGTACTCATAATAGGTATCACTCTCTATTCACTAGTATCATCAAAGTAACATTAATGATTGAAACATAAAGTGATTCGGTTTTATAGGTGCTGAAATAGCTGAGAGAACTGCTTATTGTGGAATTAGCTTGAATTTAATTACTCATCTTACCGGAGACTTAGGTCAATCCACGGCCACAGCCGCAGCTAATGTCAATGCTTGGTTTGGCTTCTCACTGATCACACCGCTGTTTGGAGCAATAATCGCTGATTCGTACTTAGGTCGTTATCGTACGATCGTCGTTGCTTCGTTTATCTATGTTTTGGTACACCTTTGACTTTCGTAAGCTTACCTCTATTGTTATTCTGTTTCGAATGTCTATTTGTTTTGTGATTTTGTTGCAACTGAAAAGAAATTTGTGAATTTGTTAGTTATACTATTTCGACGAGTAGACGTGTTAGAATGTATTAGCCTAGAAATGTGCGTTGTGCTAGAGAAGTGTAAAATTAATAAAAAGAACGATGAACTGATTGTGTGCTTCTAGCCCTCGCATTTGATTTAGTTGTAACTAGAAATAAAAATTGTGAATTTGTTATTTCAAATTTTTTTCTGAGAAGACGCATTAGAATTTATTAGCGTGACGTAATGCTAGAGAAATGAATTGTTTTGTTCAAATGGATTCTAGTTTAGTAAAGAATTGCTTGTGTGCTTCTTGCTCTCGCTTTTATTGATGTGTTTGGAATATTATACTACTGTAACTATATTGTACACACTACACAGAAAGTTAATTCCTTGTAGGCATTTATGTGAAGCAGTGGTTTTTGGTACAGAAATATACTACATTCGGATACAAAATATAGTAGAACTGTTTCAGTAATAGTGCACTTTAAGCAATTAGGTTTATAATTTTCCAAAGGGTCTGTGGCTCCATTATGAGTGGCCTTGTCACTTATTAAGGTAGGATTTATGTTTGATCAACATATTTCACCTTATCTATGTCTTTCTTTTCCTCATAACATGAACTTGCAATGTGACTACTAATGGTAAATTGTGGAAATAAGTATGTTTAATGTGGTTAAGCTCTTATACTTATACTGGAAGGACTAACATGTAATATTTACTGCTAGGAAGTAGATATGGCACAAGTCCAAAAGCTTAAAAATACATATCCGGGGGTGCATGGATTCGTACGGGATACGCCTTTAGCATGTCCCAGTATCCGGGTCAGGGATGCGCGAATGGGGTGCAGGAGTGGCATCAATTGTAAATTAATTGAAGTTCTATAAGGGAAATACAAATTAGTTATATCATTATATTTTTTGTGCTTTATCATTAAGACGTTATACATATGTAGTATTATATTTGTTGAGTTGGCATTTTTTGATTTTGGGCACTGAAGCCACTCATCCCTCACCAGTCACCACCTTATCTTCTCCACCCTCCCACTAATACAAGTTTAATCGATGTAATCCTCACTTTTTATCTTTCTCCCAGTATAAAATGGTGCACGACTAAGATTTGTATTCATTTTTTATATGTTAATAGATAAGAGAAAGCAATATCTGTAGTATTTTAAGAAGATAATAATCTTCTGTACTTGCTTCCTAGTGAATTTTATCATGTATAACATCATACCATCATTTATAAATTATAATATCTTTATACACATTGTATCTTCCACACCCAAATCCCTATATTTTCATATTTGCCGAATCCGCGTATTCCTATGCGATGCACCCGCAACTGTATCTTTGCTTCTTAGCTTTGTTATATCTCTTTTCCTAAGATGTAATAGTTTAATTAGCTAGGATGTGGATTCTCGCGGGCTTAGTTCATGTCAAATTAGAGAACAATCTTGCAGGAGTTATCAGATCTATGAAGTATTCAGAGATATAGTAGATACACACATGATATTCAAATAATTTTGCACGGTTACCTACCGTAAATGAACATGATTACCCCAATAGCTTCATTGTCGAATTATCTTTTGCATAACTAAAATTGCTATAACTTATCTAAAATTTTGAATTGATTTCCTTGTGTTGATATCTTATCCCATGCCTAAATATTATTTGTCAAAAGGCACCAAGCTTTTTAGTGCATTGAAGAATTGATCGATCCATAAATGTTCGAGAAACTTTTCCAAACACTAATTTTGTTGTAAAATGACGTCTTAGTATGATACTCAGTATTCTCTGCATCTGCCTTTACTGTACTTTTATTAAAACATTTTTCAATCTATATATCGTGAAGATTCTAATTATGTAATTGCAATGGGATGGACTGCAGGGTCTTGCCTTGTTGACACTCTCAGCTGTAATTCCTTCCTGTTCTACAGACTGCGACGTCAATTCTTCATCCTGCCCTCCTCCCTCGTACCAACTTATCCTCTTCTTTTCCTCTCTATACCTTGTTGCTCTAGCACAAGGAGGACATAAACCATGTGCTCAGGCATTTGGAGCTGACCAATTTGATGCTGGAGATTTGGAGGAGTGCAAAGCCAAAAGTTCATTCTTCAATTGGTGGTATTTTGGTTCATGTACTGGTACATTGGTGGCTCTTACAATTCTAAGTTATATTGAAGACAATTTTGGTTGGGGTCTAGGTTTTGGGATTCCGTGCATCACTATGATTATGGCATTGGTGGTGTACTTGCTTGGAACTATGTCATATCGATATAGCATAAGCAATGATGAGAAAAGCCCATTTTTGAGGATTAGTAGAGTATTTATTGTTGCAACGAGGAACCGAAGACTTGCCTCTTCAGCACTATCATTTAATGAGCAAGCAAGGGAAATCTTGCCTGAGCAGGGTTCACAGCAATTTAAGTAGGATAATTGAATTCCTTTTGGCCTTGCACTTTTTCTTTCTTAAATGTTATTGATATAATTTTATTTTGACCACTCACGTCTAAATTGAAGAGAATGCATTCTTGATGACCCATTTCTCTATAATATGGAAAGAAGTCTTTATCTGTACTTGCTGTTGCTAGATTTCAGAATTTAATTTGTATTTCAGTAATTCTTAGTGTCAGATAACTTAATCTATTATATTGCAGATCGCTCTCTCTCATGGAAATATAAGCTAATGGTATATTTTTACCTCGCTGCTCTTCCTTTTTTCGCAGTTTTCTCGATAGAGCGCTGCTTTCAGCTGATTATTCACAGGAAGATGAAAAAGTATGTAGCATCAATGAAGTTGAGGAGGCAAAGTCAGTTCTCAGGCTGGCTCCTGTATGGGCTTCATGTTTAGTCTATGGAATTGTATTTGCACAGTCAATCACGTTATTTACCAAGCAGGGAGTTACTATGAACAGATTTATCGGGTCAAAGTTTCAGATACCTCCTGCTGCGCTACAAGCTTTTATCTACCTTGCTGTACTTGTTTTCATCCCTGTCTATGACCGTGCTCTGGTTCCAATCGCAAGAGTCCTAACTAGGAAACCTGCAGGCATAACAATGCTGCAAAGAATTGGAGTTGGACTACTTTTCTCCATCTTTTCCATGCTATCAGCAGCTTTGGTTGAGATAAAACGACTTCAAACTGCACAAGATTATGGACTGGTTGATATACCAGATGCATCTATTCCAATGAGCATCTGGTGGTTGGTCCCGCAGTATGTATTATTGGGACTGGCTGATGTATTTGCTATAATTGGTCTCCAAGAATTTTTCTATGATCAGGTGCCGTGTGAATTAAGAAGTGTAGGTCTTTCTCTGTATCTGAGTATCTTTGGAGTTGGAAGCTTCTTGAGCAGCTTTCTCATCTCCGTCATTCAGAAGTCCTCTAGTACAAATGGTCATGATGGTTGGTTCTCGGATAATTTGAATCGGGCTCATCTTGATTACTTTTACTGGCTACTTTGCGGACTTAGTGTGATGGCACTGGTTATGTACTTGTATATTGCACGATCATACATTTATGTGCGACAAGTATTCTAATATCTGTGTGAATAGTGGCTTGCAATTATGTAAATATCCAGCAATGCATATCAATCTGATCATGATCACTTTGGGAAAACTGTATAGAATTAGTTATGTTTGTATCTCAATTTTTAAGCAATTGTTTAGATGTCCTGTTGTAAATATGTTGCATAAAGTCCGTAGAATTGCAATAGCAAGATTAAGATATCAGAAATAAGGTGTAATATATCAACTAATCAATGATGGTCTACAGCAACATGATCAATTCATGCACGGTCTTTCTAGAGTTTCTGCATTTTAAACAATTAACGAATCAATGATTTAAGCTCCCAAATAGCAGTATCTGCATTTTAAACAACTAATGAATCGATGATTAAAGCATGTACATACCTTCATCGCTAACGGTGGAACTCAAATAAACAACAGTGGAGTGTACGGAGAGTAGCATTACAATACTATTAATTTCAAATGCTTAACAGCTCAACATTTTGGTTCATCTTGTTTAACAGTCGAAAAAATGTTGAATGACTGTTGCACAAGAAACATCTGAATACCAGATTTACAACTTTTAACACTCTAAACAAGTGTACAGACTTGTATGTAGACAACATTTTTATATTTGTTTCACACTATAAAGCCCAAGGGTCAAGATCGATAATTTCTGCATGACTATACAGCAAATTGTATGTCCATTTTTATATTGTGTTACTACAGTTAAAGCCATTCAAAATTTAGTAGTTAACTAGCTTAAAACCCGTGGTATGCACGGATTTTTTAAATATTATATGAATTTTTTTTATTAATTGAAATTAATTTTTTAAAACATTAATTTTGGAGATTTAAATTTTTATATGAGATAATTTGATAATAATTATATAAATGTTATCCATGATATTTCTAGAAATGAAGAGATTTTAATCAGAAAATATAGAAAAAATGATAGGTTTTAGTTAAAAAAAGTAATTGGTTAATTATTAATAATTATAAAATAATTTTTTTATTTTATTAAATATAATGTCCGTGATATGATTAGAAAAAGAGAGGATTTAGTTAGAGAAAATTAAAATTTGACATGTCTAGGTGAAAAAGGTAATTGATTAGTTTGTAATATTTATAATTTAATTACGTTATTTTACTAAATACAATTGCTCTCGTAATGTTTTTTGAAAACAATAAATTAATATTGTACGTGATATTTCTATTAAAAGAGGGATTTTAGTTAGAAAATATATAAAAGATGATACGTTTTAGCTGAAAAGGGTAATCAGTTCATTATTAATATTATAAATTATTAGTTTATTATATTAAATAGAACCGCCCGTGAAATAATTGGAAAAAGAGATATTTTAGCTAGAGAAATAGAAAGGTAACGTGAAAATTAAAAAGATTATACGATTTATGTGAAAAAAGTAAGTGAATAGTTTATAGTAATTATAATTTAATTAAGGCAATCGACTAATTACCATTAATTTTAATTTAATATAAATTAATATATTCATGTTTACGGATTATACTAATGTTTCCTTATTATAAACAACGTATAAATATTTTAATATATTTTATTAATAATTGAAAAATATGATGTAATATTTTCGGGTATATATTAATGATTGTAAGATTAGTTTTAAATTAAAAAGTTAACGTGTTTTAATTTGAAATGAAATATTAATGATTGTAAGGTATGATACGATTGATGTTTTTATAAACAACGTATACGGATTTTTAATATATTTTATTAATAATTGAAAAATATGATGTGATATTTTCGGGTATATATTAATGATTTTAAGATTAGTAGGTGTTTGTAAAAGGTAATATGTTGAATTAAAAGTAAATGTGAAAAAAGACAATCGACTACTTACCATTAATTATATTATATTATTATTTATTTTAGGTGTTTTAGTAGTATAGATATCATATATACATATATATATATATATATATATATATATATATAATGTGATATTTTCATGTATATGTTAATGATTTTAAGATTAATATGTGTTTATAAAAGGCAATATGTTCAATTAAAAGTAATTGTGAAAAAAGACAATCGATAATTTACCACTAATTATATTATGTTATTATTTATTTTAGGAGTTTTAATAGTATGGATATCATATATATATATTTTTTATAATGAAGGGTAAATAAGTAAATTCAATTAGTACCAAAAAACAGGTACCAAAACTTTTAATGTAATTGAAAAATTGAAAAATATGATGTGATATTTTCGGGTATATATTAATGATTTTAAGATTAGTAGGTGTTTATAAAAGGTAATATGTTCAATTAAAAGTAAATATGAAAAAAGGCAATCAATTACTTACCATTAATTATATTATGTTATCGTTTATTTTAGAAATTTTAATATTATAGATATCATAAATATATGATGTGATATTTTCGGGTATATATTAATGATTTTAAGATTATTAGGTGTTTATAAAAGTAATACGTTCAATTAAAAGTAAATGTGAAAAAAGGCAATCGACTACTTAGCATTAATTATATCATGTTATTATTTATTTTAGGAGTTTTAATAGTATAGATATCATATATATTTTTCTTTATAATGAAGGGTAAATAAGTAAATTCACTTAGTACCAAAAAATAGGTACCAAAACTTTTAATGTTTTGACTTTTATATAATAGTATAGATTTGTTTATCGTTTGGTTAGTTACTAAAGGTCAAGTCAAAATATTAAGAAAATTTTAAAAGATCAAACAAATGGTTGTTCAATTAGTCAATAAGACCAGATAAAATAATAACAATTATCTCGAAAAATTAAAATAATAATATAAATAATTTTGTATAATACTAGTGTATATGAACATGCAGAATAAATTAATTATTACGGGATAAACATGTGAAAGGGAGTTAATATGTGCATAATCTTAATTTATAGGTGCATTCGAATTTGAATCAAATTATCCTTATGTACATTTTAAATTCCTAGTTATAATTATTAGTTGATAACTCATTTTAACGTTTTAAGTACAAACACAGGATAATATATTTAGATCAAGTTCTGTCAATTTAATTGGTTTTTTCATAGCATCGATTATGTCATCTATACTATTACATTAAAATTAAAATATTGAAAATTTTGTTTTTATGATTTTGAATATTTTATTTTAATTAATAAATAATAAAATTATATAATATTATTAATGTTAATTAGTCAATTGATTTCTCTAATTTTAAATACATTAATTTTTTTTAAGGATTTTACATTTTATAAACATCTAAAATCGTTAATTATATCATATTTTTCAATTATTAGTATTTATTTTCAAATTAAAACATATTACCTTTTAATTTAAAATATAATTTTGCAACCATTAATATATATCCCAAAAATATCAGGATGAAAGTCCTAAATAATATAATTTTATTAAATAATGCTCAGAATAACCATGATCGGGATCTAGGAACAAAATAGCCACGCATCTGGTGAATGCGCACTTTATCTGCGCATACAAAAAATGCGTGGCCCCAGCTCCTTTCCTACATTTCTTATTTTGATTTAAAATAAACGAATGTATAGGATGCGTATTCATGACCCATGCATATATCAAATGTGTAATCTTAGAGCAATTCCAATGCTAATTCCTATTTTGAATCCCTTAAATATAGTAAAATATTGATTCTCTAAAATATAGGTAACCAAAAAGTTGTTTTACTCCAATGGTATTCCCTATATTGGTTCCCTATATTTTGAAAAGTAATTTTATAGTATTATTTTGAAATTTGAAATTTCAATGACTATATTTCAACTAATATATTCCAACAACTATATTCTAACAGTTATATTATAACAGCTATATTCTTCTTCTTTTTTTGACATCATAACAATTAACAACTATATTCCAACGGCCATATTTTAACAGCTATTCCAACAGCCATATTTTAACAGCTATATTTTAACATGTATATATAGATGATATATTTGTTGAATTCCAAACATACTATCCAAATATATCTAAAATTGTTCCACAATGTCCAACAATATATGAATTATTCATGAAGTGATGAATGAAGAAGAAGAAAAAGCTCTATTCACGATGGCAGATGCTGCTTATCAATATCATCAACACCATAGAGCAAACATGGTTTCACGTCATGGTGGATCTGTAATGAATCATTGTGTGTTTAACCAGAATAGAGAAGAAGGTCATGCTAGGCTTTATCATGATTATTTTTCCAATAATCCAACATATCCGGATGAAGCATTTCATAGAAGATTTCGGATGCGTCGATCTTTATTTTTATGAATTCAAGAAGCAATTACAGTTCATGATAGTTATTTTAGTCAAAGAAATGATGCTGTGGGAGTTCGTGGATTATCATCTCTGTAAAAGATGACAGCTGCACTAAGGATGCTTGCATATAGAACGCCTGTTGATGCTATTGATGATTATGTAAGAATTGGCGAAAGCACGACAATAGAGAGTCTGAGAAGATTTGTTAAAGCAATTGTCGAAGTATTTGTTGAATAAAAATTTACAACGTTTAAACCTAAATGCCATTTGCAAACTAATTGCCTCATTATAACTGAAAATTTGTAAGCATAAACCTAGTTGCTACATGTATTTTGTAACCTCAACTAGACATTTAATCAAAAATTCAACAACCAGTGAACACGCACTATGTGAGCAGGAACTTTCGGTGTTTAAGGTTGTCGCACCAGTACTTGTATTTGACTAGATCTACGTCGATTATATAAAGTGCTTGATTAGTTTCCGAAGATATAGAGGCCAGTGAAGCATCAAAATTGTAAGTATAATTTTAAGAAAACTTAACCAATCTATTTGACTTTGGAGGTCAAGTGAACAGCTACAACGAAACCTATAATCAAGCACAATGCCGAACACAATGAGCATCAAACATATAAAAATAAGCCTGATAAGTGGATTTTATATCCACTTGGATCGCTTAATTTCGGCTTAAATTGATTGTCTTGGGCTCAAGTTGTTGTAGATTTGATGTGTTTTGCTTAGTTGTGCAGGATTACGAGAATGTTGACTAAGGTGGATGCTTTTATAATTTTTTGGGAATTAATTGATTAAAATTCGGATTTTCGAGAAGGGTTGCACAGTTTACACTGTTTTGGCCATATCTTGAGTTCTAGAAGTCCGTTTGAGGCCCGTAAGCAGTCCACGCGAAGATAACGAGATTTCCTATCATTCTAAGATAGTCCAGAGGTCCAATTACGTGGGGAACGTTCCAGAAAATCTGAAGAAAAGTCAGCCACGAATTTTCCTTACAAAACATAATCAAATTAGGAAACGTATCTTGCAGAAATTCTATTATAATTATGTTTTGTATTTTCTTGCTGGGCAAGACTTGTAGTGCCTATATAAACACATCATACCATTGTAATAGATATAGACATATTATTAGTTATTATTATTGTAACATAGCTTAGATCTGCAAGGGGGAAAAGGAGAGAAGGATTCAACGCTAGTGACAAGCAACGGATCTAGATCTACTTCATCCTTTGTGTTATTCTGGATTCTAGATTTGTTTTCTTAACTCTTTGTTTATTAATATAATTACTTCTTTTATTCATATTTTGTTTTATATCATGTTTTCATCAAATCCCATGACGATGAACGGTTCAATTATGAGCTAATTGTTGTCATGGGATTCTAACGGAGTTATCTATGTAGCTTAGTAGTTTATATGCTTTAAAGATTTATGTGTGGTGAATTCTTGATATCCTTGTATGGTTGTGTTTCATGTATTTAGATGCGTCGCGAACATCTAATTTGTTAATCTCTTGCTAAACGAGAGTGGATCTTGAGATTTAGAACTTGCCATGCTAGCATAGGATAGGTTGATGTTTTAACATCATGATTTGTGGCGTAAATAGAGATATTATGCTGCCCTATGTGATCTAAGTGGATAACTTGTGCTTAAACCTTTATGTTTTCAAATTCTATAGAGATATAGGGTCTAAACATAATTGGTGTCTACCCATCTTCTATCTCTTTTGTGGATGCATGCGTAGTTTGGTATTAGTATACCGAGAGGTAGCTTTTACTTATTTCGTGTTGTCCGATCAGATATCAAAACCATCACATGTATTGATTAAAGGCTGCGACTCTAAGTGAAGTAGATAATGAAGTTAGAATTCCATGTTATTCTCATATAAGTAATTTGATTTTAGATCTCATTAGCTAGTTAATTCTAAAATTGCATATTAGTTAAATTTAGTTAATTAAAATCTCAATTAATTATTTGTCTTAGCAGTGAATTAAGATCATACATTGTTGAATAGGTGCATTTACTGAAAAGAACCATAACCTGATCCCTGTGGGAACGAATTTGGACTTAACCTTATATATTACTTGTGACCACGTACGCTTGCGTGATTTTGTGTTAACAAGTTTTTGGCGCCGCTGCCGGGGATCATCGGTGTTTAATTTAGTTTATGTGCTTGTCATCAGTGGTCATTAGCGTTCACTGACTCGGATTTCTTATTTAGTTAGTTTGTTTCGTGGTGTTTTCAGGTATTTAAACGTGTATGCGAACACGTTTGCAGGCTCGTAAGGAAAAACTGGCAGAAGAAGAACTTGAAACTACTGTAGAGATGGCAGAATTACCAGCAGCAGTCAAGGCTTTGAAGGACTATTCGCAGCCAAAGATCAATGACATACAATCTAGTATTGTCAGGCCAGCTATTGCAGCGAACAACTTTGAGATCAAGCCGAGCATAATTCAGATGGTGCAGAATTCGGTTCAGTTTGGGGGTGCTTCTACGGAGGATCCTAACATGCATATCCGGGACTTTATCGAGATCTGCGACACTTTCAAATTTAATGGTGTGTCGGATGATGCTATCAAGTTGAGGCTTTTCCCATTCTCCTTAAGGGATAAGGCTAAGGGCTGGTTACATTCTCTACCAGCTGGTTCCATTACTACATGGGATGATCTTGCTCAGAAGTTTCTTACTAAATTCTTCCCTATGGCGAAAACTGCAGCAATACGGAACCAGTTAACTCAATTTCATCAGCAATCTGGCGAGTCTTTGTGTGAGGCTTGGGAACGTTACAAGGAGATGCTTCGTAGGTGTCCACATCATGGCATGCCTGATTGGATGGTTATTAATGGTTTTTACAATGGGTTGGGAGCACAGTCTAGACCTTTGCTAGATGCAGCATCAGGTGGAGCTCTGTGGGCTAAGAGCTATGAGGAAGCATATGATCTTATTGAGATGATGGCTGCTAATGAATATCAAAATCCAACCCAGAGGCTTTTTCAAGGTAAGGTAGCAGGTGTTCTTGAAGTTGACACAGCTTCAGCTATTGCAGCTCAGTTGAAGGCTCTTACGATGAAGGTGGATTCTCTTGCTAATTATGGGATTCAGCAGGTTGCTAGTATTTGTGAGCTATGTGCGGGCGCACATGAGACAAGTCAATGTGCTATCTCTTCTGAATCAGCACAGTTCGTTAGTAATTTCCAAAGACCTGCTGCACCAGTCCCAGCCACTTATCATCCGAACAACAGGAATCATCCTAACTTCAGCTGGAGCAACAACCAAAGTGCTCAACAACCTCAGCAGTCTTATCAGCAGTTTCAAAGTCAGGAAGCTAGGCCATTCAATCAAGGCTATCAACAGCAGTATGCTCCAAGGGCACCATATCAACCTCCTGGATTTCAGCAGCAACAACCCCAGGCTCAAGCGGGGCAATCATCTAGTGAAAAATCAGAAATGGATGATATGAGGATGATGTTGAAGAACCTTCAAGCTTCTCAAAAGATCTTGGAAAACCAGATGGGACAGATTACAAGTGCTTTGTTGAACATGCAACAGGGGACTCTTCCTAGTGATACGGAAACAAATCCAGGCAGAAGGGGGAACAAAGAACAGGTTAATGCAGTGACTTTGAGATCAGGAAAGGTTACAGCAGGCCCTCAATCAGTAGCTGAAGAAGATGAAGATGTTCAGAATCAGCAGGTTGAAAAATCTGCAGTGCCAGAAATTGAGAAATCTGACTTAGTGGCTGATCAGGTTGATGGTGAGAAGAGCAAGAAACCTGTTGAAAAGTCTACTCCGGAGCAATCTTCAAAGAATAATCAATTCTATCCTCCTCCTCCGTTTCCTCGACGTGTGCAGAAAAGTCAAGAAATTCAGTTCCAGAAGTTTATGGATGTCTTCAAGAAATTGTCCATTAACATTCCTTTTGTTGAAGCATTGGAGCAGATGCCGAGGTATGCAAAGTTCATGAAGGATATTTTGTCACGAAAGAGAAGGTTGGAAGAATTTGAAACAGTGGCATTAACGGAGGAGTGTAGTGCAGTTCTGCAGCAAAAGTTGCCACCCAAACTTAAAGATCCGGGAAGTTTCACCATCCCTTGCACTATTGGCCACCTTTCTTTTAGCAAGTGCTTGTGTGACTTGGGAGCTAGCATCAATCTCATGCCTTTATCTGTGTTCAAGCAACTTGGTCTGCCGGAGCCAAAGCCAACCAACATCTCTTTGCAGTTGGCTGATAGGTCAATCACTTATCCTAGGGGCATAGTGGAGGACGTTTTGGTGAAAGTTGATAAGCTCATATTTCCTGCTGACTTCGTTATCTTGGATTTTGAAGAAGACAAGAAGATTCCCATAATCTTGGGAAGGCCTTTTCTAGCTACAGGCCATACTTTGATTGATGTGCAAAAAGGAGAGCTCACAATGAGGGTGCAAGATCAGATTGTCACCTTTAATGTGTTCAAGGCTATGAAATTTCCAACTGAGGATGAAGAGTGTTGTAGTGTGGAAATAGTTGATACGGGTCAGAGAAAGGAACTTGATCAGTTGTTGAGCGAAAAGTCGGACACACTCGTACTAAAGCATCACATCATTGATTCCTTTGACAATTCTTCAATTCGAGATCTTTCGAGTGTAAAGCTTGGGAAACTTCCACCACATTTGAGGTATGTCCTTTTGAATAATGAGCTAGTGATTTTTGAAGAGGGGCAAGATAACGTGTTGCGAAGGTGGAAAGCTGATGATAAGGAAGAAGAAAGCTTGACGTTTGAGTCGGAGAAGCACATTAGAGGTGTGAAGAAGAAAATTAAGCTGTTGGATAGTAAAATCAGGTCGAAGTCTGAGGGAAGAGAATTGTGGAAAGCAAGCAAACAAGAGGTCAACGTTCGTATGAATGGTCTATCTGTTGAAGACGGTTCAGTTATTCTTTTGAAACCGCCATGAGTTGAGGAAGTAACGTCAAGCTATTGACGTTAAAGAAGCGCTTCGTGGGAGGCAACCCACGCCTTCGTGAAAAAAAAAAAAAAAAAAACTGCTGCGAAGAAAAAAAAAAAAAAAATTGGGTCGCGCAGGTTGCGCCTGCGTAACGCAGGCTGCGCCTGCGTTTCTGTCACTGGAATGGGCGCAGTTTGCTGGAATGGGCGCAGTTTGCTGTTGTATTATAAAAAAAAAAAAAAAAAAAAATTCTTTCAACCCCAATTCTTTACTACTCCCTAATTATTTTCTACTCAAATTCTTTTCTCCTCTTATTCTTTTATCCCTAAACCAAATTCTTTTCCTATTTTAATTCCAAAACCCCCCATCTCTCTTCTAAAATTCTAAACCTATTCTAATTCTTTTTCTTTAATTCATCAAATCCTATTTCTATCCTACATCAAATTTCATACCCACCCAAAATTTTTCCTTTTCACATTAATTTTATTCACCCAATCCCTTCATTATATATACACACCCATACATACAAATCCAATTCCTCTTCTATTTATTTAAATTCAATTCTAAAGAGGAATTAATTACAAGTTCACCTCTTTGATTCGTAATTGGGTTAAATCTTCTCTAATATTATTTTTATTACGAATTTGTGTTCTTGTAATTGGGGGTTTTGTAGGATTCTTGTTATTTGGGAGAGGGCTAGTCTATGGAGCTCGTACGCATTATCCTCCACCAGATTCATCCGAGGAGGGTTATGATTCAGCTGGTTAGGTATGTTTTCTACTTTCCCTTGTATTTACTTCCATTCAATGCGGACATTGAATATTTTAAGTTTGGAGGTGGTTTGGGGGATTAGTAGTTGTTGTTGTATATATATGTTCATGTAGGATATCATGTTTTGCATGCTTAGTAGTAATTCATTCATGTTATGTTCGTATTATCTACGTTTGTTTCATGTAGGACATCCTGTTTTTATTTATGTATATCATGAGAGTTCATATTAGTTGCATTATCATGGCATGCATGTTTCATGATCCCTTAGAACGAGCTAATTCTGATTGGTAGGTAGGTGTCTAATTGAGTGTGATAATGATGAGTAGAGGGTTGATTTATAGTTTCTATGAAATTGACTTGCATGCTTCAGAAACAAAATCTTTTCACAGTCTCGTTGGGTGCTTTTGAGCTAGGTTGAGATCATGCTTGTTTGGATGTTTTGAGATTTAATCACTTGATTATATTTAGAATTTTCATTATTCCCTTGATGGCCTAGAACAATTAAGTCTAAGTTTGGGGGAAAACAGGGATTTCATGCTTAAATTGTAAATAATTGTCAATAATGGCTAGGCGTCAAATGGCTAGTAGCCGGCTCATATTTATATGAGTAGTCTAGGGTTGGAATTGAGAATTCTCATTCCAGATTGCATAGAAAAAAAACAGAAAGAAGAAAGAAGAAAAAAGAGAAAAAAAAAAAGAAAAAAAAATGATGTCAATTGTTTATATGCAAAATTAACCAGGGTGAGCTCTTTAATACTCGAGCAATTAAGTTCTAGGGGACTTTGTGCCTAGTGACCTAAGGCTTTTATAGTCTGGGATCCACTAACCCAACGCTCGCTACATGGGTATTATTGTATAAGCCTTTCGGGGTCTCATCCATTGCACGGTTAAATAAGCATGTTTGTATATTATGTGTCGTAGTTGTTTAGTAATAAAAGCATGAATTTCTGTCTACCTTGGATAAGGATGGAGGTGTTCCTAGGTTATGAAGTGTCTACGGTCTATTCTATTTATAAACCTGTGATTGTCTTGACGAAAAGCATGTATGATTTTTGACCTAGTTTTGGGAGTATTTCTGATGAGCATTGCACACACGCACGTTTCTGTTCATGTATTGTTAGTATACGGGAACTTGGTCGAACTCTATTTGGATTTAGTTGCATTCTTTGAGATATTTGCTTGCTCGTTGGTTTTGGTTAGTTTGAAGGGGATCGTTTTGGCATTTTTCATTCTAGTTGCATTCATGCATTGCATTGCATTAGGTTAAATGGATTTTGTGGGTACATTCGCTATAGGCCCTCACGAGACCTTACTCGTCCACTAGGGCTGCCTAGGGGTTTAAAGGGCTTGTTGCATATGCCAAATGCAACCGTGATCACCTACGGAAGTGGTACTAGTTAGTTAGTTAGTTGTAATTGTTTATGCTTGAGGACAAGCATCGGTTTAAGTTTGGGGGTGTGATAAGTGGATTTTATATCCACTTGGATCGCTTAATTTCGGCTTAAATTGATTGTCTTGGGCTCAAGTTGTTGTAGATTTGATGTGTTTTGCTTAGTTGTGCAGGATTACGAGAATGTTGACTAAGGTGGATGCTTTTATAATTTTTTGGGAATTAATTGATTAAAATTCGGATTTTCGAGAAGGGTTGCACAGTTTACACTGTTTTGGCCATATCTTGAGTTCTAGAAGTCCGTTTGAGGCCCGTAAGCAGTCCACGCGAAGATAACGAGATTTCCTATCATTCTAAGATAGTCCAGAGGTCCAATTACGTGGGGAACGTTCCAGAAAATCTGAAGAAAAGTCAGCCACGAATTTTCCTTACAAAACATAATCAAATTAGGAAACGTATCTTGCAGAAATTCTATTATAATTATGTTTTGTATTTTCTTGCTGGGCAAGACTTGTAGTGCCTATATAAACACATCATACCATTGTAATAGATATAGACATATTATTAGTTATTATTATTTTAACATAGCTTAGATCTGCAAGGGGGAAAAGGAGAGAAGGATTCAACGCTAGTGACAAGCAACGGATCTAGATCTACTTCATCCTTTGTGTTATTCTGGATTCTAGATTTGTTTTCTTAACTCTTTGTTTATTAATATAATTACTTCTTTTATTCATATTTTGTTTTATATCATGTTTTCATCAAATCCCATGACGATGAACGGTTCAATTATGAGCTAATCGTTGTCATGGGATTCTAACGGAGTTATCTATGTAGCTTAGTAGTTTATATGCTTTAAAGATTTATGTGTGGTGAATTCTTGATATCCTTGTATGGTTGTGTTTCATGTATTTAGATGCGTCGCGAACATCTAATTTGTTAATCTCTTGCTAAACGAGAGTGGATCTTGAGATTTAGAACTTGCCATGCTAGCATAGGATAGGTTGATGTTTTAACATCATGATTTGTGGCGTAAATAGAGATATTATGCTGCCCTATGTGATCTAAGTGGATAACTTGTGCTTAAACCTTTATGTTTTCAAATTCTATAGAGATATAGGGTCTAAACATAATTGGTGTCTACCCATCTTCTATCTCTTTTGTGGATGCATGCGTAGTTTGGTATTAGTATACCGAGAGGTAGCTTTTACTTATTTCGTGTTGTCCGATCAGATATCAAAACCATCACATGTATTGATTAAAGGCTGCGACTCTAAGTGAAGTAGATAATGAAGTTAGAATTCCATGTTATTCTCATATAAGTAATTTGATTTTAGATCTCATTAGCTAGTTAATTCTAAAATTGCATATTAGTTAAATTTAGTTAATTAAAATCTCAATTAATTATTTGTCTTAGCAGTGAATTAAGATCATACATTGTTGAATAGGTGCATTTACTGAAAAGAACCATAACCTGATCCCTGTGGGAACGAATTTGGACTTAACCTTATATATTACTTGTGACCACGTACGCTTGCGTGATTTTGTGTTAACAAAGCCTCAATAGATCAGTAATAACGGAAAAAGGCTATTCAGTAGTAGTAATTGTATAATGTAGTATAATTGCTAACTATAAATAAATAATCAAACAGTTGGTGTGCAATAAGCTAAAACATACACGAATTTCACAAACAAATCGAAAATCAAACTATGGATCAGTAAATTTTAGTTTAAAAGATTGAATTTTTAAGCAAATTAAAGAGAAATATACATGAAGCTGGAGCCAAATATATAGACACAAATACATACAATGGGTTTAGAAGTGAAAACTAACCGATGCTTATTAAAATAAGAACTAAAAAAGTATCAATTAGTGTCAATTGATATAAATTATATATAGAATTAGTGTGATTCAGAGACAAAAAAGTACCTAGAAAATTGAATAACTTGATGCAAAGTAGTAGTTTTGTGGAGTTTATGCACACATGTGAGGAAGAAGACCCAGAAAGAAGGCAGAGAGATAGTAGGAGAAAGAAAATATGGACGGGAGAGGAGAGATATAGCGGGAGATAGAAGCGGGAGATGACCTGGCATTTATAGGGGAGTAATTTTGGTTCCTCACATGTAGGATTCCTTTTTCTCTCCCCTAAAATATATTGGAAAGGGGGAGAACGATTGGAGGACCACTTTTGAAGCAAGATCCCTAAAAATTGCCAACTGGATCAGATATTGGTAAGGGAACTTCTGCCTTGGAGTTGCTCTTACTAATTTACGCAAATGTTAGATGCATATGTAATGGCATGATGGCATCACCAGAATGTATTTATCATGCAAATACATGAATTGCTTACACATACAGCACACATCACAGCACCTGTTGGCGATTGACATAAACATAGTAACTCAACCCCATTTTCATTCATCACAAACCCCAAAATTCTACACTAATAAAACTACTCAAAATCCATTTTTTATTTTATTGTATACCATACCTATAATAAAATCAATGTAATACAATCACCGGCATATAGATTAATAGTCATGAATCGTTATAATTATTTCCATCTAAGAGCATAAAACAAAATCTTCAAATATAAAATATAAATTGATTGCACGAAAACCAGGCAAATCACAACTCGTTTGGTAGAGAAACTTATGAGTGATCTGTTTTTATAATTTCATGTACAATCGAAATTATGATGGTGTAGATATTTGAGGTTGAAGATGAAGAAAATGTGTATATATATATTATCGGGTTAATTGGTTATTTCATAACTGAACTCGTGCCCAACTTGCAGTTGGGTAACTTAACTCAAAAAGCTTGCAGTCAACTCATCAAAGTAATTAAAACTTGCAATTGACTAACCACCGTTAACTCCCTGTAACGTCCCTGACGGAAATCTGACGTGGCATGCTTATGTGTTAAAAATTATACACGTTGTCCGCTGAGGTGGTTTGATTCATTAAAAACAAGAATTTAACTTAAATAGCGAAATATTTTTGGAATAAATATAAATAGTTTCTTTATTTCTTTTTCTCTCTCTTTCCTCTTTCCTCACAATCTCTCGTCTCTCTTCCCTGTAAAATCTCTCTCCCTTGTTCTTAATTTTTCTTGATTCCGGCAACCGTCCGGCACCACCCTTTCATTCAAACCCACCACACCAGCACCTCTATACTTCCCCTCCTTCCTGTCCACCCACCTCCTCAACAACCCTTCTCCTCCAACTAACTACCACCACTGCCTTTCTCCTTCAACTCGTGCCGACACCACTGCCTGCAACAACCCAGCCTGTAACGTCAATTTTTTCCGACGAACCAAAAAATCAACCGAAAAAATTAAAGAAAAATATGAATCGTGCTCTACTTTAAACGATTTATACTCTTATGGTATCAGAATCAATTAATAGTCAACCAAACTTAACTCCGGCCACTCCAAAATTTCCAACGAATAACAACTCTGTCAAAAAAACACGAGTTCTCAACATGCAGAACCAATTACACCAGACACAATTCGTACCCAACGATTAAATACTAAAATAGAGCATAATCATCAAAATCAAACCTAAAAATAAAACCCCTAACTTCATAGACATCAAAATTTTTACCCCCAAATTCAATTTTGTTGACCAAAATGGATTGAGGACAGTGAAAGCTTCATTTTGATGGTTTAATTGTTCCATTTGGACTCCCGAATCATCAAAACGGTGGTGGCTGGCGGCAACAGTACGGGAAGAGGGAGAGAGGCGATGGAGAAAGAGGGGGGTTGTACGAAGGGGGTCGGGTGGGATAGGAAATAAAAGATTTTTTTTGCTTATAAATTATTTACATTATCATATGAATGAGTGTATGTGGCAGCTGATTTGTTAAATATGAGGAGAGAGAAAAATCTATGTAGCAGCTTATGTGTATAAAATTAACGGATTCCGTTAAAAGTCAACAAAATTTAACGGTCGTGCAAGTTTTTAATAGTTAAATTATGAGATTGCAAGGTTTAATTAGTCTGATAACGTTAATGCAAGTTTTTTGAGTTCGATTACCCAACTACAAGTTGAGTACGAGTTCAGTTATGAATTTGCCAATTAACCCATATATTATCTTGTGTGTATAGCATGAGAGAGAAAAAGAAGAGAGAGAGAGAAATAGAGTTAGTTTATTTTTGGGTTAATTGGCAAATTCATAACTAAACTCGTACTCAACTTGCAGTTGTGTAATCGAACTCAAAAAGCTTGCAGTCAACTCATCATAGTAATTACAACTTGCAGTTGGGTAATCGCCGTTAACTCCATGTAACGTCCGTAACGGAAAATTGACGTGGTGTGCTGATGTGTTAAAATTATACACGTGGTGTGCTGATGTGTCATGTCTTCCCCAAATAATTCATCTATTTTATTTCATCTATTTCATTTTATTATTATTATTATTACTACATCATCCCATCACCACCTCCACCTTCTTCTCCGGTGAGTTCCCGGCGACCACCACCACCCATCTCCTTCACCTTGTCTCGTCCAATTTCCTTCATCCCGCGCCATCCATTCCCTTCACCAATAGCCACCTCACCGCCCCTCTACCACCAACTCTCTCGACCTCTCTTGCTGCTGCCACAACCATCACCGCCGGCAAAGCCGCGGTGATCCTCCCCTTCCCCGATTCTATCTTTCAACCACAATAATAATCACATATATCAATTCATGATTACACCCCAAATCAATTTATAATTTCAATTTCAACATCTAATTCAAGAATCTAAAATCCCCAAAAATTAAGAAACCCAAATTATAATTATATAAAACTAAACTTGAGTCTGAGTTCCTTGAGCCTTTTCTGATTGTTCTGGGTGTGCACGTGTGTGTAGTTGCGTGTTTGAGATCGAAGATGAGATGGAGTGGTGCCGGACGGTGGTGTGGTTGGGGAGGTAGGTGAACGGAGGTGGGTTACAGGCGGGGCTGTGGGGGCGGGCGGAATTTCTCGCAGCCTCTTTTCTGTTACAAATATACATACAAATTTATGTATGTACTCGTAGATTAGAAGTCGGTGTTTTTATGCTTTCCGATCAGGGTTCTCGTCGGAAATGAATTGTTGTGTTGTAGATCTGGTTTTTTGTTTCATTTCTGCTTGTTTGTCGGTAGATTTTTAGCTGTTGGTGGAATTGGTGGTGTTACAAGTGTGAGCTGTTGGTGAAGGAGGAAGGTTGTGGGTTGATGGGCGGAGTGGAAGAAGTGGTAACGGAGTAATGGTGGAGAGAGGGGACGAGGGGAACAGAGGAGGGAACGGAGCTGCTTGTTTGTATTTGTATTTAATTTCAAGATATTAATGTTTTATTTGTTTTAAGGTTTTTCGATTTAATTTTAAGTAAAAATAATGACATGTCGTCATACATGGCAACATTTAACGGGGCACCGTTAAAAGTCAACGAGAGTTAACGGCGTTGCAAGTTATTTTGTGTTTAATGATTGAATTGTAATAAAATATTAGTGCACTGACCCAATTGCAAGCTTTTTGAGTTCGATTATCCAACTGCAAGTTGAGTACGAGTTCAGTTATGAAATAGCCAATTAACCCGTTTATTTTTTTTAATTCAATATGCGAATCCGATGGTAAGTGAGAAAAAAGGACAATTTAACCAACAATCGGTATTTTGAGCAGTTAATATATAAATATTTGTTATTTTGATCATTTTCTCAAAATATTACACCTTATCTTGTAATTATTAATAAAATATATTAAGAATTCGTACGTTTATAGAAAATCAAGATGAGTATAATTGTTTGTTTTTTGGTTCAGCGGTTCAACAATACAAGGAGTAATGATCGTTAGATTTTTAGTAAAATAACAAAAAAAATGTTAGATCTAATAATAAGAAATATTATATTTTTGAATTACTCTACCAAAAAGTAAAAACCCAATGTTCGAATCCCATTTGACTTAAAAATTTATAATATAAGTTTTTAAAAATATTAAATTGTATTAATATTAAAATAGTCATTAAAAATAGTGATTATAATAAAACATAACTAAAACATAAAATAAAATTTATAACATAACTAAAAAAATTGGTGTATCGTACGGGTTATAATTTAATTAGATTTATTATAGAATTAGGTGTATGTAATACTAAGATTCATAGAATTAGGTGTCTTTCATCGGGTATGATTATATATTAACATTAATAAAATAAATAAATAAATATAATAATAAATAAATAAATATAATTATAGTTAAAATTTGGTAATAATGCGCTCCAACGAAAAAGAATTTCAATTATTAATAAAAAAAATATTAATATACAAAACGAGCAACTTGATCTTAATATCAATAAAAAAATATGGCTTTTTTCATAAATAGGAAAAAGTAATTTTTTGCACATTTACTTTTGTTAAGAATGACTATTTACAATTTTACTAAACTAAGTTTCAAATTGCAAAAATACTAGAAATTAGGACTCCCTCCCTCCCTACCTCTATCTACTGCTCCCGCCGCCTTCTACCTTTTTTTTTTAAGGTGGACTGATTTTGGGTTCCCAGGCCCCGCAAGGGCATATTCAACTGAATGCAACCACATGCAATTTTTTTTTTAAAATAGTCCAAAAAAGAGGTCAAAAATGATAACTGAAAAATGGAAATTTAAATCAGCAACTGAATGCAACCACATGCAACTAAATTTGCAACTGAATGCAACCACATGCAACTTTTTTTTAAGGTGGGTTGATTTTGGGTTCCAAGGCCCCGCAGGAGCATATTCAACTGAATGCAACCACATGCAACTAAATTTCTGATTTGAAGTTCCATTTTTCAGTTGTCATTTTCGACCCCTTTTTTGGACTCTATATATATATAATTTAGTTGAATGTGGTTGCATTCAGTTGAATGTTACCCCTGGCGGGGTCTTGCAACCCAAATCAACCAAAATCTCCCCAACTTAAAAAAAAAAGTTGAATGTGGTTGCATTCAGTTGAATGTTGCCCCTGGCGGGGCCTTGCAACCCAAATCCACCAAAATCTTCCCAACTTAAAAAAAAAGTTAAATGTGGCTGCATTCAGTTGAATGTGGTTGCATTCAGTTGCAACCAAAATATCACCCCACCTTTAAGAAAAAAAAGTAGAAAGGCAGAGGGAGGGAGGGAGGGAAACCCTAATTTGTAGTATTTTTGCAATTTAAAAATTTAGTTTAATAAATATGCAATTAATTGAAGGAAATGGTATTTTTACAAAAATAAACTTTAAACCTAGCATTTTTGATAAATTCTCTAAAAAATATGTACCTATAAATTAAGGGTACACAATTACACATATAAGCTCCTCATGTAAAATCGGGGTTAGCATTTTTATTACGGGAAGTATGATTTAAATTTTAAGACACAAAACAGGTCAAATTTGCTATTACCAAACACCTTATTCTCCAAGATAGGAGAATAGAAATTTAAAAGCTATTTTGAATAAAAGTCAAACTTTATTTATAAAAGTAATAAAAAGTTTATGCAAGAGTTACGAAACATTTCAGCAACAATTTAGGTCTTGATTACATTTTACAGTTAAACCTATAAATGAATAAGTTTGGGATCGGAAAATTTTATTCGTTAATTAAGATTATTCATTTGTCGAGATAAAAAATACATTGTCTCTATTATGTCGGGATCGGAAAAAATTATTCATTTGATGAGATTATTCGTTTATCAAATATTCATTTATCGAGTTTCTACTGTAGTATGTGTTGTGTAAGAGCATGGTGTGTTATATCTTTTATTATATCAATATTATAAAATCAAAATTTATTATTTCAATAGTATACTAAATGTTTTATTATCTCACATTTTGGGTTTTGTCGGTGATCCCGAAATTTCTTATAACATATATCAATATATATATAGAATGGAGGATATCGGGAGTTTAGGTGGCGCTCTAATATCGTCTCAATCGATTTTTCTAATTTTCTAGAATTTAAACACTAACAAATATAAAAATATCAATTAGCATATTAGAAGTAGAATAGGTGTTCGAATTTATAAAGGAGAAGAGTTAGAATTTATAGGAAAAACATATGATTAGAAGTTCTATTGGAAGTAATATCGTCTCAATCGATTTTTCTAATTTTCTAAAATTTTAAACACTAACAAATATAAAAATATCAATTAGCATATTAGAAGTAGAATAGGTGTTCGAATTTATAAAGGAGAAGAGTTAGAATTTATAGGAAAGACATATGATTAGAAGTTTTATTGGAAGTATAATAAGTATTTATAAGGCATACGATTAAAAGTTCTATTGGAATTAGAATAGGAGTTCGAATTTATAGAGAATAAGAGTTCGATTTTATAGAAAAAATATATAAATAAAAGTTCTACAAAAAAATATATAAATAAAAGTTCTACTAGAACTAGAATAGGTGTTTGAATATATAAAACAGACATATAATTAAATATTTTATAGAAAGTACGATCTTCTTAAATTATATATTTTTTATTTAAGTTAATTATACTTATATTAGGAAAATTTATTCATAAATCCAATACTATTGTCATGAAAAAAGTCACCGTATTTAAAAAGAAAAGAATTGATGTGTTTAACTAATAAAAGAACAATGAGTAAAAGAACAATCTTATGCAGAAATCCTAAATAAATACAGGAGTATCTATAATATAAAGAGAAAATAAGATGTGTTTTCATTTTCTAAAACTCCAAAATTTTAGAAAATCTAGAGAAAGTATAAATTGGAATTCACTCTATTTTTTAGGTTTGGATTTTAAGGAAAAAATTGTTGTGTAAGATAAGTATCATCAATAATATGTAATGAAGTTAGAATTTCGATCCCAAACGAGAGCGGCTCAAAACGTGTTTAACGGGAAGACGGCTCACTATAAAAGATCGTACTAGCTATTAAAATATCATATGATGTTATAAATTTTATTTTATTTTTAGGATTTGATTTTTATGGATAAACATTATCATACAAGTAATATATGTAATACTTAGGTTTTTGGTCTTAACGAGGGAGCGAATCAATAGTAATAAATGTGTTTAACAAGAAAGCGGTTCATTAGATAAGACCGTATAAAAGATGTTTAAATATATAATTAATACATAAAATAAAATGTTTTATTGGAAGTAGAATACGAGGACGGTGGAGACATCTTATACGATTTTTTAAAACTATACATCTTTTTTCCAAGAAATCTTTTATTTTAACTTTTTTATACAAGTTAATTATACTTGCATTACAAAAATATATCCATAAATGTAATATTATTCCCGTAACGAAAAGTCTTCGTATTTTAATTTTTTTTGATATGTTAACATAACAGAAAGACATTCCCATGCAGAAACTGTAAATAAAATACAAAAATATCTATAATATACAGCAAATATAAGATGTGTTTTCATCTTTTAAAACTCCATAAATATTAGAAAGTTTAAGGAATATAAAAATTGGAACTTACTCTCTTTATATAATGAAGTTAGAATTTCGGTTTCAAATAAGAGCGGCTCGAAACGTATTTAACAGGAAGACGGCTCGATAGAAAAGATTGTATTAGCTATTAGAATTTGATACTGAAGTCATAAATTTTTTTTATTTTTACGGTTCGATTTTATAGATAAAAAATATTATATAAGTTGTTAAAAAGTTGGGATTTCGGTTTTAACAAGAGAGCGGCTCAATCGAAAAAATCGTATTTAACAAGAAATTAATTCATTAGAGAAGATTATTTAATTATTAAAATTTAATATTAATATTATAATATAACATAAATGTATTGAATTTTTTTAAAATATTGTAACGCCGCCGCGAAGCGCGGCTTTATCAACTAGTTTACTTTATAAAGCATATAAAATTAAACATTCAAATAAAAAATGTTTTGCTAAAATAACACAATGTTATAATTTATTCTAAATATAGTATAAAAGATAAATGGAACTCTCTATATATAACTGAATACATTATCAAAAAGTAAAAATTGTGAGGAAAATGCATAAAGAAGGGGTATATTTATTCTAATTAATTAAAAAACATGAATGAACATCTATTAAAACAAAATTATAATAATATATTAAAGACATGGTATTAGTTTAACACCAAAAACTATATTTCAATACTAAATTATAACAATAACTCCATTTATTTTAGTAAAAACACTCTAAATAAGTAAATATGTAAGAGAAAAAGGAGTCTGAGATTCATCTCAGGAAAATTCCCTAAGATACTTAAAATATAAGCTTTAAAATTCATTGGGCCCGCAGGGCTAATTAATTAATTTTGCAAAATTTTACACGAATTCTGATTTTACAAAATTGTCCATCCTATATTTACATATAAAAGCTATGTATCTTAGGGAACTTACCTAAGAGCATTCACATCCCATTCCCCATCCCCAACCTCAAAAACTTACTAAAAATAATAAATCCCCAAATAAAAATAGTAAATCCCCAAAATTATCAAAAAGTTTCTATATTCCATTCCCCATTTCCACTCCCCTATCCCTATATTCTTTTTTATATTACTTCTTTCTCTCTCTTTCACTTATAATTTTAACTATCAAAACTCACCCACTATTATAAATACAATTTAATATTATTATATGAGGAGAGAGAGTGTATGAGGATTGGGATGATGCATCAACTTTGGTCCCTAAATATGGGGACTCAAACTTTGGTCCCTAAATCAAACCCCAAAATGGGGAATGGGATGCAGGAGTGTTTTAGAAGAAAAGTTGGACAAATCCTCAAATTATAAGGATGGGATTGGGGATGGGGGATGGGATGTGAATGCTCTAAGACATATCTTAGGCTCCCTAATCTCAATATGTAATTCTCTAATTCTCGGTTTAAGTTGCGTAAAAGTCACTCTAGCATGTGTCATGTAGTTGACGTAATAACGAGGAAGCCTCTTTTTACAATTTTCTTCAGAAAATATCAGCCGAACAAACTCGGACTGAATCATAACAATTCACATTAATAATTTAATTTTTAACTTAAATATATAATTTATATATTTTATTATTTAAGGTTCCAGGTTCAATTCTCATTTATTTAGAAATTTATTAGAAGAAATATATATTTGTAAAATATAAATCTAATTATTCGAAAGGCAAGAATTCTACTGAAATATATACAATTAAAATTTTTGAAATTTATATGTGCAAACCGTAGTATAGAATGAACATTTGTGAGAGAAAAAAAAATTGTGTAAATCATTATTATGAATTAAAAAATAATTTATTAGAAGTTTTAATAAATGTTTTGAAATGAAGAACTCAATTACTTCCATATTTCAAGTTTTCTGACCAACTATAAAAAGAAAACTAAATTATTTTTGAAAAATTTAGAGAATGAAAACTAGAAAATTTCTCTCTTCAAGCAAAGGTCACAGCAAACGTACAGGATAGTCTATACTCTGTAGAATAGTAGTAGCAAGCACTCATGGTCATGGAGCCATTGTGAAAAATGTTTTACAGGGGCCCATTCAAGCCTTCCCTTTCAATGCGGACCCAAAAGAGTAAAGTAGAGCCATGAAATTTTAAAGATAACACGAAATGATATAAGTCCAGCTAATCAAAAAAATTGTTGATAATTTAGTTAATATAATAATAATATTACATATCCCCAAAAAAAATTAAAAAATATTTTCGAATGTCACGTGGCATTGTTTTTATACATGAAATTCATATTAATGCAGAAAAAAACCATTTCATTTATGAAATAATACGAATTACATGATGATAACTCAATTTTCAAAAACAATTTTAAAAGTAATTTCGGAAATTTTAACATTTTCCTAAAAATTCCATAGAAACAACAACAGAGTCCGAAATATAAAATCTAATACAATTCAAATAATTGAGGATTAGAAAAGTCCCCACAATTGTCATAGTATACTCACAAAATCATAACTTAGCTGACGATATTGATAAATAAAATGTACAATATGGGGTGACGGCTAAGTGGACCTATTAGTCCAATACAAGTTGCTTGAGTTTGTTCGCTACTCACCAAATTTTATTAAATACCCAATTGTTTTTAGATTTGGATATGCATAAAATATATTTTTCTAAATTTTTGAGAATTGTTACAGGACATTCTCTTGAAATAATTAAAAATTAAAATTGAAGAAATATTACTAAACACCTGAGATAGTGAATTAAAGTTTTTTTTTAATCATAAATTATATATATATATATATTATATTTACATAAAATATACGAATTCATTTTTAGGTATAATATGTCACATGTTGGATGTTTGCTAGTTAAGAATTTGAATTATGGTTTGTTTAAGGTATTGTTTGGCTAGACTTATTTTAAATCCTTATGAACTTATTTTTGGGTAAAAATTTCATATTTTGATAATTTTTTTTATACAAGTATTTAATGTATATTTGAGATACTATAAGTTGTAAAAAAAAGTTAACTTTTTTCAGAAAAAAAGTTAAGAATCTCTAACTTTGCCTTAAAATAAGTTGACTTATTCGAGCAAGGTTGGATAGCCCAAGTGGTTGAGGGTATATCCTTTATCGACCTAGGTCTTGGGTTCGATCCTCGCTCATCCTCGAAAACTGTTAGAACATATATTTATTTATAAGCTTATAAGCACTTTATTATCAAAAAAAAAATTTGATTTATTGTGAAAATAAATTCCCCACACACCCCCTACATGTATAGTGTAAAGTAGGTGGCAGTATAGCAACATGTGATGTAAATGGCCACTTGGGGAAGGTGATGTTTAACTCCAAATGCTTTGTCTGATAGCTCCACATACATCGAACCTCATCCATTACTATTCCCCTTCTTTGTTCTTAAACCAATCCTCATCGGGTTACCCGTTTTATAACCCGCTTTCAGCAGCCACCCACCTTCATTATTTTATTCATTCATTAAATTAAAATAACGATCCCCGCCCGTTGTAATATAAAATTGTGTCCTCGTCTTTTAAGTTTCATTAAAATACACATTACAATAGGCAATAGCCAATAAACGATGTTCGTTCTAGAGTAAAAGCATGTCGTTTATCCACATAGCAACCGTTTTATTACAAAAACACACTTTCTTTATTTAACACCATATTATTTTAACTACTAAATTGTCCATACTTCCTTTCTATATTATATTGTTGAATACTAATATTAATCGTAGTAGGTTGCGCTTTGCAGTGACCCATTTTCTATTTGTCATTTATATTATTTCTTTTTTAAATAATTAAATTCTTATGTCTTAATGCATATTTTAACAAATTCAAAAATGTTGGAGAATCGAATTTGAACAATAAAAGATAAACTTGTATCACTTAAACTATTTGTATCGCACTTTTATAACGTTTTTGGTAAAAAATAATAATAATAAAAAAAATTATATGAGGTGGTCATTGTGATAACCATTTTCCCACCACCCTAGCACAGCGTGCCCTTCCACCAAGTTTCCAAATCAAATCAAACGTGCTTAAACTTCCCACTTATAAGTTATATATAAAACCACTGACTTCTCTTCCTTTTTCACACACACTTTACACATAGTAAGCATCCATGGCTCTGGTTCAGAAACGCCGCCAGCTCAGCCTCCATCTCCCCCGGTGTCCCCTCCCACTCCCACTCCCACCAACAACAACCACAACAACAACAAGCTCGAACGAGCTCGAAAAGCTCCAAGTACTAGGCCACGGCAACGGAGGCACAGTCTACAAAGTCCAAAACAAGAAAACTCTAAAAATTTATGCACTAAAACATATCCATGCCAACACTGACAGCACCACGCGCCGACAGATCCTACGTGAAGTTGAGATCCTGCGTCGCATAGACTCGCCTTACGTGATCAACTGTCATGGTATCACCGAAAGGCAAGACGGAGATATTCAAATATTAATGGAATATATGGATGTTGGTACGTTAGATTCTGTGCTCAAAACAACAGGTAATTTTTCGGAGAAAGTGTTGTCGAATGTTGCGTTTCAGGTACTTAATGGTTTGAGCTATATTCATTCGAACAAGATTATTCATCGAGATATTAAGCCTGCGAATTTGTTAGTGAATTCGAGTTTCGAGATTAAAATTTCGGATTTCGGTGTTAGTAAACTGATGTATCGTACACTTGATCCATGCAACTCGTATGTTGGTACGTGTGCGTACATGAGTCCGGAACGGTTTGATCCGGATACGTATGGACGGGACTATAATGGATATGCAGCTGATATTTGGAGTTTAGGGTTGACATTGTTGGAGTTATATATGGGACATTTTCCTCTGTTACCACCAGGTCAAAGACCTGATTGGGCTACGCTTATGTGTGCGATTTGTTTCGGTGAGTCTCCGAGTTTGCCAGAAAATGCATCCGAGGTGTTTAGGAGTTTTATTGAGTGTTGTTTACAGAAAGAGAGTAGTAAGAGATGGACAGCTTCGGAATTGTTGTCACATCCGTTTGTGATGCAGGGTAGTAAGAAGTTGTGATGGGGTTGCCGGAGTTTTAATTTAGTGCCGGAATGTGATGGAAGTCCTTCTCTTTGTAAATTTATCTCTGTTGTATTAACTTTTTATTGTATTAGCTTTCGGCAATTGTAAGTTAAGAGACTAAATTTTAAACAGTATCATCATACAAAGTTTCTTTCATTCATGATGGTTGGTACCTATGTACAATTTACATATGGAATATTTGTGCAATACTAACTCGGAAAATAGAGTTACTGTTATTTTTAAACTGAGCCATCTAATTGAAATTCCAATTGATGGAAATTCGTATATAGAGCATATCAGGATTCAGAATAATAGGTCAAGAACAGAGGGCAAAAACAGAGGATAAGCGAAAAATTTAAACTTACAACAGCAGTGAAACTGTACGAGAGACATCTTGCGAAAGGCTTCATCTCCTGACACTGTTATTTCAATATAAGTCTATAGTCTATGAAGTATAAACCATTCAGATGTAAAATATTACTGTTATTTCAATATAAGTCTATAGTCTATGAAGTATAAACCATTCAGATGTAAAATATTCCTCCAAGCCAAACTACAAATAGGGCAAAAGCATTTACCAGAGTACTAGTCATCGTCTAATAAACCTGACCACTTGTTGGCACTGAGTTTTAGTTGAAGAGTATTCTTACACAAATCATACTAATAAGCAAGGACCTACAACAATCATGAACCCCCCGCCCCTCTTTCTTTTTAAGCTTCAAGATCGCCTTTACTGCTATGCACTTGTGTACACTGACATTGTAAGTTTACTGCTGCAATATTGAGTTCATTGCCATATCTGGGTTACAGCTGCACTCTAGAGTATACTGATTGGAAGTACCACGAGTTGACCGAGGCATGAACACAAGTCAACTTCTTCCAGGTCCAGCCTTTGTTTTTGGCATTCAAATTTACATAGTCTTGGACTTCACTGTTGTTCTTGAGGTTACTGTAAATTGTTGAGTTTGCTGCTGGTTATCTAAATTTTCTGAAATTCATAATTTACCGCTCTTTACTGGAGGCTAGAGCCTTTTAAATTTACTTACAGATCTCTAGTCTTGGCTATTGGAAATTCCCAATTCATTAGGCCTGTTGCAAGCTATCAAATAAAGTTTCCTTAAACACATGACTTTACTCCAATTCAAAGCAGTTCAGTGAAGACCACTTGCACTGACTAAACTCATCTATGACTTCACTGAAATGAAAGAGACAAACTTGCTACACATGCTCCAACTTGAAGAAGCACACTCGTTGTGGAAATGTGACTCTTCTTTAATCTCATGACCATATAAAAACTCTTTTTTGTTGAATAAACATCATCGATCAACTTATATGTGAATTTATGAGCTGAGCTGACTGTTCGTTTATGCAAGTACTACTTGTCACTTACATGTTCTCAAGTTAGTATACGTAAACTGTGGTTGCGGTAATTAAAGTTCAAGTGTGACCTAAGCCAACCATTGGATAAGCCTTTTGCTAGCAAGTAAACATATTGACTATTGCCCGCAAGTCTGTAGTGGGATATGTTGTAAACCTGAGCCCTTGTCGTTACTTTATAGAGGTTGTAAAATCTCCCATTAGTATATCTGATCAATTAAACAGTTTCTGTTTCATACATGAATGTGAAGGCCACGCTGCATCATAGGTTGACAAAGCAACTAGAAGTGCCTAACAAATTAAAGTACTGAGACTTCTCATATACACTGGTAATTGGTAAAGCAAGTTTATGAATGACAGATGACGAATAACCAAGAACACCAGTAATTGCAAGTTTATAATTATAAGATTTCACATGAGCATAGATATAAACAACACCAGAACAAAAATTATTCCCAACAATAATTCAAAATGAACCAATGAAGGTCCTAAGACAATCTAGAAGTTAAATCTATACGCACTTGCAAAGAATTTTATCAATCCTAAAATTCAAAATAAACATAAACATTAGTGAAAGACTCACCTGCTTCGCAACACTAGCTTCCGTTATATTTTTTTTATTCACTTCCCGGAATCGGCACTAAGCTTTCAGTGTAAGTGTAAAGTCCCTTCACTTTTGGAGGTTGATTCTCGCCAATAGCTTGAACCTTTTTTGTTTCGGGATCATACAAAACAAATTTTTGATAATAACTACTACCACTTTCCCTTAATGCCACAACACTTCCATTCTTCAAATACAGAAATATTCGTTTCATCTGTGAAAATTCCGGATGTGTCTCAAAGCTAAACTTCTTGCTCCAAGAACCTTTCCCACTCGCATCATCCAAACTCCAAAAACTAATCTCATGAATGCAGTAAGTAGTAACTCCATGCCTATGCACACTCAATCCGAATGAATCCATAAATTCCACAATTTTCCACACAGTATTAACCCTAGGGCGGGCAACCTCAACCTTGGGCAACTCAATCTGATTATTAAACTCCTCGGTGTTTAAATCATATGTCACCATAGTATCAATTGATAACCAGTACAACATTCCATCAAGACAAATATCACATTTAATATTTCTGACACGGAAATTTATCCCAACACTTACCTCTTTCCAACAAATCTTATTAGCCGAATACACCTCAGCCTTTACAAAGGCATATTTCTTGTACATCAAGAGCCTAACAACCTTGTAATCATCAGATTTTGAATCAAAACCAAATCCTACAGAAAAGAAAATAGTGCTGGCACAGCGATTAATAATGGGCTGGGGTAATTTTTTTGACTTGTGTGTTGCTGGATTCCATAAAAAGATCGTTTTATCACAATAATTATTTAATGCACACACAATTCCATTGGCAACCCCGATAACCACCGAATCAAAGTATTTATTATGGGTAAATTTACATGGGAGAACTAGATCTTCGGCTCTGTCATTTTTGTCGGGCCAGTTGATACGATAAAACTTAACCCCATCTCGGGCGACAAGGAAGCTCTTAGGACTCTCCCGGTCAGCTGTAATGTTGACATGCATCTTGATAAATGTAGGACTCGTAATCATGTGCAACCATGCTTTACAAACCAACTCAAACCGAACCAGATATGGAACGGGTAGTCGGACGAGTATTTCTGTTATCAGGTCATCTGGTAAGTTTTTGCCGGGACCGGGAGAAGATGAAGCAGCTGGCATAGTGGCGCATGGTTTATGTTTCTTAGAAAACCCTAGCGGCGACGCCAGGCTCATGATTTAATCAAAACGCAAAATTCGATCACTAGTAGTACTGCTGAGAAAATAATAATGATCTCGGTATAATTAAATAAAGAGAAAAAGGATCTGAGATTCATCTCGGGAAAATTTAATAAGATACCTAAAAAATAAGGTTTAAAATGCATTGGGCCCGCAGAGCTAGTTAAGTAATATTGCAAAATTTTAAACGAATTTTGATTTTACAAAATTATCCATTGCATATAAAATTTATGCTATCTTAGGGAACTTATCTAAAACATATTTTAGACTCTCTACTCTCATAAATAAATTAGTGAACCGGTTAAAGAATGATGATATATGACACACAAAAAATTTATTGTTGCACACCTTGTATTATGTTTTCTCTAAATTAACCCTGGTTGATTGTTGGTGAACCCTCTCGGTCTATTTTATATCTTAACAAAATGATGATTACATAGTTATTATTCTATCAATTTGTGTAACTTCTAAACTTTTCAGATTTTGGATTTATAATGGGTGATATAATTGTATATATTTAAATAACAAACTTTTTAAACTTTTCTTTTACAATAATTTGCATACATATATCATTTGTACCATTAGATTTGGTTGTGCCGTTATTTTAAATAGAATTAATTTTAGTACAAAAATACATTTTGAATCAATTCTTATTTTTTAATTGAAATAAAATTATAATTCAAAAAATACTATTGTTAACATTATTTCGATTACTATGAATTCTAGCTGATAAATCGTGCAAAGCACGGATCAAGATTAAAATATTCAACATCATATTATTGAGAATAATTTTTGATTTTTAAGTATTATTTGAATATGTACGTACTTGTAGATAATTGTACCTGAAATTAGAATGAAAATGTATAATAAAAAAATATAATTTAATCATGTAGTTATAGCCGGGAAATCGAATTCGGGATGAAACCAAAAAAATAAATTAAATAAATAGGTCATATATAATTATGTAGTTATAAGTAATCGAACTAAAATTTAATGATAACCAAATTTGGTATTTTAGCACTTTGGAATTATAGCGTTATATTAAAACGTGATTTTATTTATTAATAAAGAGTATAGATAACTTAAAATTATTAATATTCTTAAATTAAGGAAACGAACATGTAAATTATTTATTTTTGTTAATATATTATGAAATTAATAATATCTACTGCTATGTAGTAGGAAAGAAACGTAAAAAACATAAATAATATATTAATTTTGCTTTCGAATAATTATATATATTACAGCCTAGAGTAGCAAATAGTGATGCAGGAAAATTATTCTAGTTAAGACGAAGTCTCGCCGTGGTACACATGTGAGGGTAATTTAAAGAAAATAAATTATAGGTTTTAGGTCCAAAATAGTTTGTAGAAGGGGGTTGAATACAAACTATACCATTTTATCGAAATTGTTCTTTGGGTATATATTAATTTCTTACCAATTCGATGAGGAATAAAACGAAGCCAATATTCAAGTTAAATATAAAATTATATTAAACTTGATGGGGTGTGTCTAAATACACGGGTACAAATTACAAGGTTTGATGACCAAACTAATTATTACAAATTCTATAGAAAATTCGACATGAACTTTTCTATATTTGTAATAAAAAGATCGAATGTTAACAATTCGAGAGATAAGTTCTAAGGAACTTAATCTGCTAGAAAGTTCCAATAGTACAAGTAAACTATTTCTTGTGGTTAAGATTTAACGATACAAGCTAGAAATAATTTACAAGAAATTTAATTTGAAGTCCGGGAACTTTTTCTCTCTTGGTCTCTGTCTCTCCTGTGTGTTTTGCCGAGAGATGATATTTGTGAAGATCTGTTCTGCGTGTTGTGTCTGTCTATCTATTTGTATAGACTTTGAGTTGAAAATATCTTCTGCCTATTTTTCATACAGAACAGACTATCCAACAGACTAGTGAAAGACTTGCAGACTTTCCATAGACTGTCGGTATGACTATCAATCCTCTTGCAGACTGTCGGTATGACTATCAAGCTTGGCAGACTACCCACTTCCTTTGCAGACTATCGGAATGACTATCCTGATAGTCTTTAATACATGAATTTCTGGCAGACTACCTTGCAGACTATTTCCTTAGCAGACTATCAACCTTTACAGACTATCTCTTGCAGACTATCGGAAAGACTTTTGAACTTTGCAGACTATCCACACAATTCAGACAATCGGACATACTATCCTTTGATAGTCACACATGTTCATTTTCGATAGTCTTTTAACACTTGTACTAATTCTGATTTAATTAATTAATTGATTAATTTAAAGAATAAATTAAATCTAATTGAATTAATTTATAAAATAAATTAGCCAACCAATTTAATTTAATTAAAGGAGAATTAATATAAAGTCTTTTTATATATATTAATTCCAACTTAATTAATCTTTTAATTAATTTACGGAATAAATTAATTCTAAGAATTAATTTATCAAATAAATCAACCAAATGACTTAATCAATTAAGAGAAATTAATATACCTCCTTGATAGCATAACCCTTGTGGTCTTCTATGTCTTGAAAAATTTGATCCTCCACAAAGATCATCCTGAGCCAGTCTTAATAGCAAAATCATTGTGGTTAATTAGGTTAGCACTTCTGTTGCTTGCACAATGATTTTCCCTTTATATCAATCTTGATAGCTTGAACCAATGAAGTTAATGACGAACAACCACTGTTTAATATTGACACTCGATGCACGGTCTGGTTCATGAGTGACTAACCGCAATGACTGTTCTTCATATATTGACTTTAAAGATGTGGTTCATGTCTTCCTTTTCTTCACTCTTTATCCTTTATAACCTATATTCTGCCATAGTAGGAACCTCTTGTCACTATAAATTGATTCCACTATCTTGATTACTCCACTGACGCTTGATCAACTGAATGAACTTCTTCAAGTGTAGTATACCTCAAAACGGTAATTGACTTTGTCTTCTTTCTCTTGACAGTTATGCATTTGAGATCCCTGTGACAGTACATGTACTATTTACTATTACATTCTTGTTTAAGTTGAGTTGAATTCTCGATGTTTACAAATATGGTAAACATATGACTTTCAATCTCCCCCTATTTGTTTGTTATACAATAACATACAAATTCCTAGAGGATAACTCAACTAAAAACAAGAAGAAGATAAAGTATTAAAGAACTATAGTAAATAATACATAAAAAATTTCTGGTTTAGATATAACATTTCCAGAATCTCAATAGATTAAATGATAGATGATTGTTCCTCTGACACTGAACTGATCTTCATTAAGTAACTCATATTCATTTCTCGACATATCTTCCTGATAACCCTTTACATCTAATATTGAACATTATCAGCAGATACTTGGAAATTCTTCAGTGGTAAAGAATATGACTTGTCAACCACATACTGAAGAATTCTTCTTTGTCGTTTCATACTTCTCTCATTCCTTATGTCTCCCTGCCTAAGGTGATATGTCTCCTCCTTATAACGGTGGATACTTTTCATCTCCCCTGACAAGGTGAATACTTATATCTCCCCATGACAAGGTGAATACTCCCCCTTTCTAAGGCACATCCTTTATCTTCTATATCTCTCCCCCTTAGATAGAAAATCTCCCCCTCACTAAGGTAAGCTTATAATCTCCCCCTTAGTTGAGTATATCTTACTAAGGTAAGTTTTGAGTATATCTATATCTTCTTCAATATATCTCTCCCCCTTAGTTGAGTAATCCTCCAAGCATTCAATTATAGCAAACATCCAATTAAATTAGATGATACCAAATATTCATTTATAACTCACCTCTTACCCTTAGTACAACAGATTATTCATACATATACCATTTTCTGTTGCAATAAAGAAAAGAAGTTGTGCTTGTGTTGAAGGATTTTTCATGAAGAATTCCAGAATAGAAGTATGTAGACTGATCAACTTTGCCCTTTAGATATCATAGAATGGCCTCACTATTGATCATCATGACAACCAAATATCCCGACAATTTCCTTATATCTCCCAACTCTTGTAAGTGAACTTTGTTTGGGGAATGGGGAATGGGATTTGGTGTTTATCTTTTTTCCTCACTGTGAGTGTGTGATTTTGTTTCGTGTACCTCACAAGTGTTTAACTCATCTCTCCACTCATATCACTTAAAATGAGTGATCTCTTCTCTCATCTCTCTAGTGTTTACACTCATGTCCACTAGTCTATCATTCTATTCTCTCATAGCTCCAACATCCATGTGTACCTGCAACGAAAATTCACCATAGCCCCTTCTAGAGAGGTCACTGGTGGTGCAATGGGGTTTCGAAAATCCCCGATCCTCGTTGGACTCGTCAGACGAATCTGAGTCATAATCTACAAGTTGATAAAATTTTCCCTTTTGTGGGTTTCAGAATTGAATTCTGAGAAAGTAAACAATGAAATCAAAACTTAGAATTAAGATCATGTTTCTTTCTAATGTCTGTGATGACATCTCCTTGTTTAACTCATCAGGTGAATATGAATCATAGTCAACAAGTTACCGATCCGCACCTATGTCGGACCCGATACCCGCAGGATCCAGAAATGTTCCCTCTGGGGAGTTAGACAGTGATTCTGAAAGATTTTGCATTAAGGATCAAAGCCTTTTCTCGAGGTCTGTGAAGACTATTGGTTCTTTGAGGAACCTTCAACTTATAATCCTAACCGTAATATGGTCGGAGTATTAGTTGTTTCCATCAATTTGTCCTTAGTGTGTGCAATCTCACTTTGTGCATAGGAAGTATTTCAGTCTTATGTATGAAGTAGTGACTTACCAACAGATGCCCTGGCCGACAGGCAAATTTCAATAAACTCATCATTTTGAGAGAATGAATCTAGAGACTATTTTAAAGCCATTTTCAGCTCTGCATCCTTATGGGAGAATGCAGGCGAGCTTACAGATACCTCAAGTTGTATAAATCTTTTCTCCTTGAGAGGTAGAGCTGTGGGTTTACTATCCCTCACATCCTTATTTGCTGCATCAAGTGCAGTTACTCCCTTATTGACCTCTAGTCTAATAGGTTACTTCCACTTTAGGGGTAAGTTAGGATGTGTTTAGATTTGGATTTATAGTCCCGGATAGAAGTTGTTGGGTTTACCACCTCATGACTTTTAATGTGAGAAATCTTCCACTAGGAGCTGAACCTACATCACATAGCAGTAGAGCAATATAGAGATAGAATGCATTTACATCATACTAGAACATTGAGTGAGAACATATGCATTATATTATGTGAGAGAAATGATGTATAATTGTGATTTCAAAAAGTTTTACAATATAAGGAATCACAACTGTAGAAAGATTGAGTTTTCTTTTAAACAACTGTTAATGTGCAAGAGTTTGTATTTATGCATAAAAAATATATAATCATATCTTTTAAGGAAAACTTTGTCGTTTTATTGTTAAAAGACACAAACTCTTGACTTCGCAGTAATTCAAAAAGAAAGAAAGATAGATTTTAAGTGCTTATAGTGTATAAAGTACTTTACCACAACAGATAGTGAAATGACTCATACAAACACTTGATGTCGTTTAGGTAACAAAGATTAACAAGTACATAAGTACAGATAACCAATGTCTCTCCTTTAGCGCTTCATTACTTAGCACAACATAAACTAAGTAATTGACTGATGGATGCAAAACATTCTAAGAACTATCATATATACAAAGTGGTGTAATCCTGAATTAGAGAATTTTAAATTTGAAAAACTCTCACCACTCTATAATATGATAGGAGACATAGTGTTTCATTAAGTCTCACTCACTTAGAAAGTTGAACATCTAAATATATACTAACACTAATGATTTATAGATAAGCAATATTTACTTAGAATAAATCCTAAGTAATATCATCAGAGCTAATATATACATCACAATTAGTCTGAAATAAAGTATCTGAGCAACTAGCAATTGTTAGTAAACAAATATTTTACTATTTGATACCAACTGTTAGTATTTATCAAACACTTTAGAATGCAAGTAATTGTGTTTATGATTACTTTACCAAAATTAAATTATGAGCAAATAAACCATTTAATTGCTTCAAATCATAATTTAACTAAGATAGAGATAACCACTATTAAATACGAAATATTCAATGATACCAATTATTAGATAAATTCAATTCAATGAAAATTGAATTGTTACATTGAATACCAATTGACAGAATGAATATTAGTATCTAACTACTTAGGAATATCATTCACTGACATTCATAAGTACGAGGATCTGGTTGACAAGAAATACACAAGTTCTTTAGATGTAACATTTCAAACTTATGACTTCAAGGCAACTCCTCGTTAATAACAATTGTTAACTCCTAACAACTGCTTGTATTAGACAAGCTTGGTTCTTTAAATAAGAATTAATTACCTAAGATGTCTTGTCTGCAATCTTATAAATGAAATTCTAAGTCCAATACACCTTGATCCATTGTATATAACATTTATTATCAAAGTGATTAGAAGCTTGCAAATGAGCATAAAAATTATTCCAAGTAAATTTCACTTAGAAAATTTTCACACCTTGTATAGTAATATGAGTGAATTTCAAAAGATACAACATAAATTACTTTGAGGAGTTCTAAGTAATTTCACTCATACCAACACATCTCACAATTAGTTAGTAAATAGAATTCTAACTAAATATCATTGTTAGGAATATGTTGTTGTTAATAGTATTTTTTGTTGTTCGTTCGCAGGGAAGGACTGAATGTAATATCAAGTTCAAGTATCTTATCTCTTTACGTCTAGAAGTGTGTGAGAAAAATCTTTGGGTTTGTGTTTTAACTAAATTAACCAAGAACTAATTATAAACGCTAAGAATTGATTTTAAACTGAGATTCAAATATGTTGGAAAACAATCTAAGAACTGGGGTTCTTCACCTGGTTTCAATACATGCTCAATATTAATGTGATATCTGTGTTCCTACCTTGCTGAAAACAATTCTTCTAAAGTTATACTGCACCCTCCCAGGCTACAATATAGTGCTTACAGCTACACCTTAATTGACACTCCCGTGATACAATCAGAGTATATCTATAAACTGTTAATTACCAAGAATTATATGTCTCACAATTCTCCTATTAATCTCCCGATCTAATATTCAAATTATGTCTGTTAAATCATGTACTAAGATTGCAACTTCTCTCCCAAGCTTATTACAATCCCTAGAATACAATCAAAGGTTCATGACTCCCCTAATTGTGTTAAGATCTCATTAACAAATCAGCCAGGCAGAAAATCACATAATCAAGCATGCATGAATACCAAGGAATACTACCCAATTCTCAGATTAGAGAATTAGTTACGCATATTTAATAAAGAAAACATAATAATAATGATAATGAATGAAAACATAATATTGAAGAAAGAATTGAAGATCGAAAGTACCTTGATACGATTTACAGCTATCAATTGTTCTGATTTACAATGGTAAGATGTGTTTAAATAGGCTCTACAAATCTTGCCCAGCAAGATATTACCTTCTATTACAATTAGAATTCAATTCAGGCATTAAAAATTGCCTAAAATACAATTAGAACTAGAAAAGGGCAAAACAGTAATTTGTCTGCTCCCATCTATCTGCTGGTCGTGCTTCCTGGGCCCACCACACGCGGCCTGGTCGTGTGAAACCTATCCCATATTGTAGAAAATCTCTCAAGCTTCGCGTGGACTGTAAATGGGCTGAAAACGGACTTCTAGAACTCCAGATATGGCCCAAACAGTATAAAGTGCGCAGCCCTTCTCAAAAATCCGAATTTTAATTAATTAATTCTCCAAAAACGATAGAAGCATCAACTTTAATCAACATTCTCGTAAATCTGCACAACTCAGCAAAACACATCAAAACTACAACAACTTGAGTCCAAAACAATCAATTTAAGCCGAACGGAGGGATTCCCAGTGGATATAAAATCCACTTATCAAACCCCCAAACTTAAACTGATGCTTGTCCTCAAGCATAAACAATTACAACTACCTGATTAGTACCACTTTCGTAGGTGATCACGGTTGCATTTGGCATATGCAACAAGCCCTTTAAACCCCTAGGCAGCCCCAGTGGACGAGTAAGGTCTCGTGAGGGCCTATAGCGAATGTACCCACAAAATCCATTTAACCTAATGCAATGCAATGCATGAATGCAACTAATATGAAATATGCAACGATCCCCTTCAAACTAACCAAAACCAACTAACAAGCAAATATCTCAAAGAATGCAACTAAATCCAAATAGAGCTCGACCAAGTTCCCGTATACTAACAATACATGAACAGAAACGTGCGTGTGTGCAATGCTCATCAGAAATACTCCCAAAACTAGGTCAAAAATCATACATATCCTTCGCCAAGACAATCACAGGTTTATAAATAGAATAGACTGTAGACACTTCATAACCTAGAAACACCTCCATCCTTATCCAAGGTAGACAGAAATTCATGCTTTATTACCAACTACTACGACACATATATACAATCATGCTTATTTAACCGTGCAATGGATGAGACCCCGAAAGGCTTATACAATAATACCCATGTAGCGAGTGTTAGGTCAGCAATCCCAAACCACAAAGGGCTTTAGGTTACTAGGACTAAGTCCCCTCAGACTTAATTACTCAAGTATTAAAGAGCTCACCCTAGTTAATTTTGCATATAAACAATTTATTGACTTTTTTTTCTTTTTCTTTTTTTTTTCTTTTTTTTTTTTTCTCTTTTGCGATCTGGAATGAGCCTTTCTCACTTGGGTTGCCTCCCAAGAAGCGCATTTGTTTAACGTCGTTAGCCCGACGCCGATTCTCAACTGATGATAAAGTCCTGGAAGTAAAGACTGCTCATTCCTCGCTCCACTGTTTCTGCAAGTAGGTACGGCTTAAGTCTCTGCCCGTTCACCTTGAATACATCTGACCCTTCCCTAGTAATCTCACAAACTCCATTAGGATAGACCTTCACAATCTCAAAAGGTCCGGTCCATCGTGATTTGAGCTTTCCGGGAAATAAACGGAGTCTTGAATTAAACAATAGAACATGCTGCCCAACCTCAAATTCCTTATTCTGAATGTGCTTATCATGCCACAATTTGGTCTTCTCCTTGTAGATACTAGCATTTTCATAGGACTGGAGCCTAATCTCCTCAAGCTCTCCAAGTTGAAGCAAACGCTTCTCTCCCGCGGATTTTAAATCAAAATTCAAATTTCTTGTCGCCCAAAACGCCTTATGCTGAAGTTCCACCGGCAAATGACATGGCTTCCCAAAAACCAACCTATATGGAGACATCCCAATAGGTGTTTTAAATGCCGTTCTATATGCCCAAAGAGCATCATCAAGCTTTGTTGACCAATCTTTTCTCGAACTTGCCACTGTCTTCTCCAAAATTGACTTCAGCTCACGATTCGAAATCTCAACTTGTCCACTTGTTTGCGGATGATAAGGAGTTGCCACCTTTTGTGTCACACCATACTTTTTCAAGAGATCTGCCACCTGTTTATTGCAAAAGTGCGAACCTCCATCATTGATAATAGCCCTTGGCACTCCAAATCTAGTGAACACATTCTTCTTCAAGAACTTTTTCACCACTCTAGCATCATTAGTAGGAGACGCAATGGCTTCAACCCATTTAGAGACATAATCAACTCCCACCAAAATATACTGATTTCCATAAGAAGATGGAAATGGACCCATGAAGTCCATCCCCCACACATCGAAAATCTCCACCTCAAGAATAGATTGTAAAGGCATCTCGTTCCTCCTCGAAATATTCCCAACTCGTTGACATCTATCACATTTAGCTACAAAGTCTCTAGCATCCTGATGCATGGTTGGCCAATAGAATCCTGACTGTAAAACTTTCGCAACTGTCTTCATGCTACTGTTATGACCTCCACACTCTAGAGAATGGCAATGTCTGAAAATATGAGGAACTTCATCATGAGGTACACATCTACGAAACATTCCATCAGCACATTCTTTGTAAAGTAGCGGTTCTTTCCAATAGTAATGCTTCACATCATAAAAGAACTTCTTCTTCTGATTATAAGAAAGATTATCCGGCACAACTCCTCCCACAATGTAGTTCACAAAATCTGCATACCATGGTGTAGACAAGGACACACCTAGAAGCTGTTCTTCCGGAAATTTATCATTGATAGGTATTTCACCTCCTACCTCTCCATCTCCTTGGCCCAACCTAGATAAATGATCAGCTACCAAGTTCTCGGACCCCTTCTTATCTCGAATCTCAAGATCAAATTCCTGAAGTAAAAGAATCCAACGAACTAGACGAGGTTTGGCATCCTTCTTCGTCATCAAGAAACGAATAGCAGCATGATCAGAATAGACAATCACCTTAGACCCAACAAGATAGGATCTGAATTTATCAAGTGCAAACACCACTGCAAGTAGCTCTTTCTCCGTAGTGGAATAGTTGATTTGCGCGTCATCAAGAGTCTTGCTTGCATAAGCTATCACGTGCATCCGCTTATCCTTCTTTTGCCCAAGAACAACACCCACAGCATAGTCACTAGCATCACACATAAGCTCAAATGGCAAGCTCCAATCGGGAGATGTAACTATGGGTGCAGAAGTAAGTTCCTTCTTCAACCTGTTAAAAGCATCAAGACAACTTTCATCAAAGTCAAAAACACGATCCTTTTCAAGAAGATTGCAGAGTGGCCGAGCTAACTTGGAGAAATCCTTGATGAACCGTCGATAAAAACCAGCATGCCCAAGAAAGCTTCGAATTCCTTTCACAGATGAGGGTGGTGGCAATTTTTCAATAACTTCAATTTTTGCTCTATCGACCTCAATGCCTTTGTTAGAGATTTTATGTCCAAGCACAATGCCTTCCTTCACCATGAAGTGACATTTTTCCCAATTAAGAACAAGATTCGTTTCAGTACATCTTTGCAACACCTTTGATAAACTGGCGAGACATGATTCAAAAGAAGAACCATAAACCGTGAAGTCATCCATAAAGACCTCCATGTCTCTCCCTATAAAATCTGAGAAAATGTGGTTCATGAGCCGTTGAAAAGTTGACGGACCATTACACAAACCAAAAGGAAGCCTCCGATAAGCAAAAGTGCCATAAGGACAAGTAAAGGTAGTCTTCTCTTGATCTTCGGGTGCAATAGGAATCTGAAAGTAACCCGAGAATCCATCCAGAAAGTTGTAATACTCATTACCCGCCAACCTTTCGAGCATTTGATCAATGAATGGGAGGGGAAAGTGATCTTTGCGAGTAGCGTTATTCAACTTCCTATAATCAATGCAAACTCTCCAACCTGTTACTGTTCTTGTAGGAATCAACTCATTCTTCTCATTGTGAACGACAGTCATCCCACCTTTCTTAGGCACAACATGAATAGGGCTAACCCATTTACTGTGTGGAACCGAATATATGATACCAGCATCAAGCAACTTAGTGATTTCTTTCTTCACCACCTCTTGCAAATTCGGATTCAATCTTCTTTGTCCCTCAATCACAGGCTTATGATAATCTTCTAAGGCAATTCTATGCATGCAAAGAGCAGGGCTAATTCCCTTGATATCTTGAATTGTCCAACCAATAGCTGATTTATATTGCCGAAGAACATGTAATAACTTTTCTCTCTCATCTTCAATGAGCAAAGCAGAAACTACCACAGGATATGTATCATTAGGACCAAGAAAGGCATACCTCAAATTATCAGGTAGAGGTTTAAGTTCCACCTGTGGTGCCTCTGAAAGTGTAAAAACCATCTCAACTTCTGTGTCTCGAACAACAAGTGCTTCTCCTTCTACTACATCATCCAACACCCGATCTGCTCCCACGAAGTGTTCATTCTCGAGCTGCACAATGTCATCCACTATGTCAATGGTAAAACAAGTTGCTCCAAAAGGAGGCATCTTCATTGCTTTGTTCAGATCAAATTCCACTTTGTCCTCGCCAACATTCAATGTCAATTTTCCAGCTTTAACATCGATTGTAGTGCCAGCAGTAGCAAAGAATGGCCGTCCCAAGATAATGGGTATCTCGACATCTTCATCCATCTCTAACACCACAAAATCACAAGGTATGACAAATTTATCCACTTTAACAACCACGTCTTCAATAACTCCCAATGGATACTTAACAGAACGATCCGCCAACTGAAGTGAAATCCGTGTCTTTTTAAGTTCTCCAAGACCAAGCCTTTTGCAGATTGAATATGGCATCAAACTCACACTTGCCCCTAAGTCGCACAAGGCTTTCATGTTTTCCATCTTTCCAATAGTGCAAGGCAGAGAGAAGCTTCCCGGATCTTTCAATTTCTGAGGAATGGCCTTTTGGATGACTGCACTGCATTCAGCATTAAGAGTAATAGTCTCTGCATCTTCAAGTTTCCTCTTCTTTGTCAACATCTCCTTAAGAAATTTAGCATAAAGTGGCATCTGATTCAAAGCTTCAGCCAACGGAATATTAACATGCAACTGCCGGAACATAGTCAAGAACTTCTCGTACTGCTTCTCTAAATGCCTGTTGTGAAGTCTCTGTGGAAATGGAATAGGAGGAACATAAGGTGGTGGAGGAACATATGGCTTTTCTGAATCTTCTTCCTTCTTCTTCTCATCTTCTTTTTCTGACGTGTCTGCAGCAATCTCCACTGGCTTATCCTCTTTCTCAGTATCACTCTCCTTAGGCTTAAGAATCTCAACCTCGGGCAACTCTCTTCCGCTCCTCAAGGTAATTGCTTTGCATTGCTCTTTACCAGTCTGGTCGGGTTGACTAGGAAGTGATCCTTGCTCACGAACACCCATCTTTGAGGCAATCTGTCCAATCTGTGTTTCTAGCATCTTTTGAGATGATGCCATCTGATCTATTCTTGATTCCATATTAGCCAATGCCCCAGAAGTCCCTTGCATAATCTTATTTAGTGCAACCTCCCACTCAGCTGGTTCTTTCTTTGGCGGAGGTTGATACTGCTGCTGTGCTTGATATGGTGGTCGTGACTGAAAACCAGGAGGTTGATTCTGCCTTGGAAATGCATAGGAAGGATTAGCTGCATGATTATTGCTGTAAGAAAGATTATTGTTTGGCCTTTGATTCGGATTGTAGTAAGAATTATTCTGCACAGGCCAAGGCTGTCTTCCTTGAATAAAAGATGCTTCTTCTGGAAATTGTGGAGCATACGAGTTCTGACTAGCACCATAATCATGATACCCTTCCATAGGTGAAGAAATAGCATTCACATTTACCTTTTGTCCTCGCACCTCCTGAGTTAGAGTATCCAACTTTTGAGCCAGCATGTTGATCATCTCAGATTCTTGTGCTGCTTTTGCTGAGCTCGTCCCACTAGGTGCCCATGAATAATTATTAGATGCTAATTCCTCAAGAAGTGCTTTAGCCTGTGTAGTTGGTGCCTTCTTGAAATTTCCACCAGCAGCCACATCCAAACTCAAACGAATATCTGCATTCATGGCCCCATAAAAAGTACTAATGACCTGCCAATCTTCTAAGCCATGATGTGGACACTTCCTCAATAGTGCCTTGAATCTCTCCCATGCCTGATATAGACCTTCACCCGGTTGTGCTTTAAAACTCATAATCATAGTCCTCAACTGTTGCGTCTTGTCAGAGGGATAGTATTTGGACAAGAATGCCGTAGAAAGACTCTCCCATGTAGCAACCGATGTGTTTGGAAGTTGCTGAAACCATTCCAAAGCTCTTCCCTTAATAGAGTAGGGAAACATATGGAGACGAATCTGATCACTCGTAACACCAGTGATTCTGAATGAGCCACACATCTGCACAAAACGCTCTAGGTGTCTGTGTGGGTCTTCTAATTCAATGTCTCCTTCAAAAGCCTGATTGCTGATCATCTGAATTAAGCTCGGATTAATATGGAACTGAGCTGCACCAATCTCTGGAGTTTTGTACATGCAATTGGCTGGATTCGGTGTCTCATGGTCCCAAATAGAAGACTGATCAACATTAACAGCTGGTCGAGGTTCTGGATCTCCCATCTTAGCTTTATCTTTTCTTAGCTTTCTCAAAGTACGCTCGATTTCAGGATCAAATTCCAATTTTCTAGCGTAAGATGAACGTAGCATACACCTGAAAATCACCAACAAAACAACTTGTGGAACCAATTAAAATCTAAACAATAAGAAACAATTTACCTAAACTCAACTATGCTGCCTTCCCCGGCAGCGGCGCCAATTTGTTAATAGTATTTTTTGTTGTTCGTTCGCAGGGAAGGACTGAATGTAATATCAAGTTCAAGTATCTTATCTCTTTACGTCTAGAAGTGTGTGAGAAAAATCTTTGGGTTTGTGTTTTAACTAAATTAACCAAGAACTAATTATAAACGCTAAGAATTGATTTTAAACTGAGATTCAAATATGTTGGAAAACAATCTAAGAACTGGGGTTCTTCACCTGGTTTCAATACATGCTCAATATTAATGTGATATCTGTGTTCCTACCTTGCTGAAAACAATTCTTCTAAAGTTATACTGCACCCTCCTAGGCTACAATATAGTGCTTACAGCTACACCTTAATTGACACTCCCGTGATACAATCAGAGTATATCTATAAACTGTTAATTACCAAGAATTATATGTCTCACAATTCTCCTATTAATCTCCCGATCTAATATTCAAATTATGTCTGTTAAATCATGTACTAAGATTGCAACTTCTCTCCCAAGCTTATTACAATCCCTAGAATACAATCAAAGGTTCATGACTCCCCTAATTGTGTTAAGATCTCATTAACAAATCAGCCAGGCAGAAAATCACATAATCAAGCATGCATGAATACCAAGGAATACTACCCAATTCTCAGATTAGAGAATTAGTTACGCATATTTAATAAAGAAAAATAATAATGATAATGAATGAAAACATAATAGTGAAGAAAGAATTGAAGATCGAAAGTACCTTGATACGATTTACAGCTATCAATTGTTCTGATTTACAATGGTAAGATGTGTTTAAATAGGCTCTACAAATCTTGCCCAGCAAGATATTACCTTCTATTACAATTAGAATTCAATTCAGGTATTAAAAATTGCCTAAAATACAATTAGAACTAGAAAAGGGCAAAACAGTAATTTGTCTGCTCCCATCTATCTGCTGGTCGTGCTTCCTGGGCCCACCACACGCGGCCTGGTCGTGTGAAACCTATCCCATATTGTAGAAAATCTCTCAAGCTTCGCGTGGACTGTAAATGGGCTGAAAACGGACTTCTAGAACTCCAGATATGGCCCAAACAGTATAAAGTGCGCAGCCCTTCTCAAAAATCCGAATTTTAATTAATTAATTCTCCAAAAACGATAGAAGCATCAACTTTAATCAACATTCTCGTAAATCTGCACAACTCAGCAAAACACATCAAAACTACAACAACTTGAGTCCAAAACAATCAATTTAAGCCGAACGGAGGGATTCCCAGTGGATATAAAATCCACTTATCAGTTGTACTTGATGATAACTTCACAATCAATCAAATTGTTTAAGGTTTTGTAGCTGTCAACGGATGAGGATTTATAACTCTATCCATTGACAGGTAGCTCATCAACGGATGAGGTTTTGTAGCACACTGCAGTATCTCTATGTTATCAGTTGATAGTGTTTTTATCCACAGTCATGTTGACTATCAACGGATAGGCAGAATAGGGTAGCCAATTGTAAATAAGCTATGCTATGTAATTCCGTCTAAGTGAAAGTGTATCAACGGATGAAGACTAAACTCTATCAACGGATACAACTCAAATCCACTCTATCAACGGATACAGCTTAAGTCCCAACATCAACGGATACTGCTCTATACATCATCAACGGATGTCAGTATACATCATCAACGGATAATCATTGACACTGATTTCTATTATTAGCTGGAGATTAGCAGTTGATAAGGACATGTTTGACTGACAGATCACATGAGTTGAAAGTAGATACAAAAAGCAGTATGGCAGTCATACTTTGGAAACACAGAAGAAAGAAGCATTCCATTTACACTATGAATACAAGAAAGGTGCAGGAGACATGTCTGAACACAAGGACAACCTTTCGGCTACATGTGTATTTGGAGTGTAGTAGCAAGTCAACTAGAATTAGATTAGTATTATCTTATTCCAGTAGTACTTGTAAAACTTGGGATATATAACCAAGTGTAGCAACTCTTTGTAGGTTAAGAAAACAGACATATTTGCTTAGGGTTTCTTGAATATCCTTAGAAGCAAAGAGTTGTAAAACGGCAGCTGTGTACATTTTGTATCACAGAGTTTTCTTCAAATAAAAGCTTCAGGTGGTGCATATTAACCACCTGATTTTATATGTGTTTGTGTTTAAATCTTACATTGCAATTATCTCTTCATAAGTTTCTGAAGTTCTTATCAGAAATTTATAAATATCAAGAATTGTATTCAACCCCCCCTTCTACAATTATACAAGTGTGTAATCTGGGAATAACAATTGGTATCAGAGCAAGCTTCTAACATATTTGAAGTTTAAAGATCAACACACTTCCAACATGTCTAAGAAGGATTATGGAGTGAAGATTCCAGTTCTTGATAGAGAAAATTACTTTCACTGGAAAGTAAAAATGCGTCTACATCGCTCATCTATTGATGAGGGTTTTGTGGATTGCATTGACAAGGGTCCTCACGTTCCAATGAAGACAGCAACAAGAGTTGGCCTGGCTGATGATGTGCCTGACACTTTCATTCCCAAACCTGTTTCTGAGTGGAGTCTTGAAGATATTGCAGAAGTCCACAAAGACAAAAAGGCCATGAATATTCTGTTCAATGGTCTAGAAACAGACATGGTTGACAATGTTATTAACTGCACTACCGCCAAGGAAGTATGGGACATTGTTCAAACCCTGTGTGAAGGAACAGAACAGGTAAGGGAAAACAAGATGCAACTACTAATCCAACAGTATGAACATTTTCACTTTAAGAGTGGAGAAACATTGAATGATACATTTAGTAGATTTCAAAAGCTACTAAATGGTTTGAAACTGTATGGAAGAGTCTATCAAGTTAAAGACTCTAATCTCAAATTTCTGAGATCACTGCCCAAGGAATGGAAGCCAATGACTGTTTCTCTAAGAAACACTCAAGAGTACAAGACATTTACTCTTGAAAGGCTCTATGGAACTTTAAAGACCTATGAGCTGGAAATGGAGCAGGATGAAGAGATTGAGAAGTCTCAAAAGAAAAGTGGGTCAGTTGCACTCGTTGCCAATTTGGAGCAAAAGGAGGAAAGGACAGAAACTGCTAGTTCTACACCAAACAGGGAGGTTTGTAAAAGCAGAGCAGAATCAAGCAGGAGCAAGGAAAAGGTGTCTGAGGAATTGAATGCCCTTCAGCAGGATGAATTGGATGAGATAGATGAGCACTTAGCTTTTCTATCTAGGAGATTCTCTAAGCTGAAATTCAAGAGAAACTCTGGGATGGCCAAGCCATTTAACAAGGATTTTTCCACAACCAACTATGTGGATAAATCCAAAATTAAATGCTACAATTGTGGGATTGCTGGTCATATGATAAGTGAATGCAGGAAACCTAGATCTGAGAACAAGGGAAAGCCAACTGAGGTTGTTGACTATAAGAAGAAATATTTTGATCTTCTCAGGCAGAAAGGAAAGGCATTCTTGACCCAAGAGTATGACTGGGCTGTTGATGACAATCATTCTGATGATGATGCTGAGTTAGTCAACCTTGCTTTAATGGCTGATTCTGGAGAGCAGGAAGCAAGTTCAGCTAGCAATCAGGTATTCTCTACTAATCTCTCTGAGCTCACTAAAGAGGAATGCAATAGTGTTATCGATGAAATGTCTACTGAACTATATCACTTAAGTGTTACTCTTAAATCACTTACTAAAGAGAACAATAGAATTAAAGAGTCTAATCTGTTTTTAAGTGATAGAAATGCTGCTCTAGAATCTCAATTTCTAGAATTTGAGAAAATGAGAGTTGATTGCAATAATGCTAAAAGTGAACTTGAAGCTGTGTTAAAAAGAGAACTGATTTTAAAAGACCAGCTTGAAAAAGAACAAGGGTTAATTGCCAAATTTCAAAGTTGTAGGAATATTTCTCAAAACATAATAGAAGTTCAGGGAATAGAATCATTTGTGAAGGATACCTGGACTCAAAGGAAAAAGGAGCTAGAACCTGGCCTTGAGGATCTAGAGACTATCTGTGAATCAACGGATAGTGATCATCCGTTGACAGATGAACCGTCAACGGATGAGAGGTATCCGTCGACTAACAAAAAGTCTGTTAGTAAGAAGGAACTTAGGAAACTGGATATCAAGTATGGTCCAGTAAACAAGAATTTTGTTAGTGGTGAGTGCAGCAAAACCAAATCCAGTGGGAAGGCTAAGACAGGTGATTTACACAACAAAAAGGCTGTTGGTAAATCAGACAATGAAAAGGTAGAAATTGAGGGCAAAAAGAAAAAGAACAGAAATGGTAAGATAGGCATCAACAAGAAAAACAATTACTCTCCTGACAAGTTTGCTCCTAGGAAAACTTGTAGTAATTGTAATAGTGTCAATCATTTATCTTCTAATTGCAAGATTGTCAACAAGGCTCCTGTTCATGTACCTCAACCAATGCCATGTATGCCTGCAATGCCTGGTTTGTATCAAAATGCTAGTTTTTCAAATCCATATGTGAACATGCCATATGTGTCTAATCCATACTTTCAATCTATGAATGTGCCACAAATGTCATGGAACCTACCTAACATGAATAATATGTATGCCAATTTTCCACACATGCATGCATCCAATATTCATGCAAATGAGCATTTGTCAAACCCCATTACTCAAGCATCTACACCTAAGATGAAGAATGCTAAGAGTGCAAAGTCAAAAGCTAACAAGAAAGGACCCAAGGAAGCTTGGGTACCAAAATCAACATGATTTGTTTTTGAAATGTGTGCAGGGAAACAGAAGGAATCTATGGTACCTAGACAGTGGATGTTCTAGGCACATGACAGGAGATTCAACCCTGCTCACAGAGTTCAAGGAAGGAGCTGGCCCTAGAATTACCTTTGGAGATGACAGCAAAGGATATACTAAGGGATATGGCCTGATTTCAAAAGACAATGTCATCATTGAAGAAGTGGCTTTAGTTGAAGGTTTAAAGCACAATTTGCTGAGTATCAGTCAGATTTGTGACAAAGACTATGAAGTAAAGTTCACAAAAGAAGCCTGTGTTGTTTCTGCCAAGGAAGACAACAATGTGGTATTGACAGGCTTTAGAAAAGGAAATGTTTACATAGCTGACTTCAATTCAGCATGCTCAGAATCCATTACTTGTCTCTTCAGCAAAGCAAGTAAGGATGAGAGTTGGCTATGGCATAAGAAGCTGTCACATTTGAATTTTAAAGTTATGAATGATTTGGTAAGAAAGGATCTTGCTAGAGGAATCCCTCATTTGGAGTTTGTCAAAGATGGGCTATGTGATGCCTGCCAATTAGGGAAACAAAAGAAATCATCCTTCAAAAGCAAGACAGAGTCATCCATTGTTAAGCCTCTTCAATTGCTACATATGGATTTATTTGGTCCAGTAAATGTCATGTCTATTTCAAAGAAGAAATACTGTCTGGTGATTGTAGATGATTTTTCTAAGTTCACATGGACTTTCTTCCTGCACTCCAAGGATTGTGCAAGTGAAATCATTATCAATCACCTCAGAATGCTAAACAATGGTTCTGAAGACAGAGTACAAAGGATCAGGAGTGACAATGGTACTGAATTCAAGAATTCCACAATGAAGATTTTCTGTGAAGAGAATTGAATTGTCCATGAGTTTTCTGCTGCCAGAACACCTCAACAAAATGGGGTTGTTGAAAGGAAAAACAGAACTCTCATTGAAGCAGCTAGAACAATGTTAAGTGAATCAAGATTACCAACATATTTCTGGGCTGAAGCTGTCAACACTGCATGCTTTACTCAGAATATTTCCTTGGTCAATCAAGCTAGATGAATGACTCCTTATCAGTTATTAACCAACAAGAAACCAACTTTAGCTTTTCTACATGTCTTTGGATGTAAGTGTTTTGTGCTAAGGAATCATGGAGATAATTTAGGCAAATTTGAAGCAAAGGCAGATGAAGCTATTTTCGTTGGATATGCAGCAGGGAAAGCCTACAAGGTCTACAATCTAAGAACCAACATTGTTATGGAATCTGTACATGTTGTGTTTGATGATCAAAAGATTCTAGGCCTAAATGATGAAGGTTACCATGAAAAGTTGGAATTTGAGAATGAAGGTGAAGGAAGAATGTACTATGATGATGATGAGGAGAATGTAGATCATGACCACAGAGATCCACCTAGAGCTGTTACACCAACTAGAAGTGATGCTTACACTGAAAATGAAGCATCTGTTGATAGTCATTCTGGAACATCCGTTGACAGTCATTCTGCAACATCCGTTGACACTATTAGAGATGCATCCGTTGACAGAAATTCTCAAGCATCCGTCGACAGGCAAAATGATGCATCCATTGACAGTCAACTTCATAACTCAGCAAGGACAACAAACTCAGGGGGAGTTTCTCAAGGTCAAAATGCAATGCTAAATCAACATGATCATGGAAATGAAGCAACCTCATCAAGATCAAATCTTCCACCTGCAAGAAAATGGACTAGAAATCATCCATTTGAGTTAATCATTGGTGAATCAAATTCAAGAGTCCAAACTAGAAGGGCCACTCAAGCAGAATGTCTATACAGTAGCTTCCTGTCTCAAGAGGAACCTAAGAAAGTGGAAGATGCCCTTCTAGATCCAGATTGGGTGTTAGCAATGCAAGAAGAGCTAAACCAATTTGAAAGAAATAAAGTATGGAAACTTGTGCCCAAACCTGATGATAGAAGTGTCATAGGTACTAAATGGGTTCTCAAGAATAAGATAGATGAAAATGGCATAATTGTGAGGAATAAAGCTAGATTAGTGGCAAAGGGCTATTCTCAAGAAGAAGGAATAGATTTTGATGAAACTTTTGCTCCAGTAGCAAGACTTGAGGCAATAAGAATCTTTCTAGCCTATGCAGCACATGCCAATTTCAAAGTCTATCAGATGGATGTCAAAAGTGCCTTTCTAAATGGGGAACTGGAAGAAGAGGTCTATGTCCATCAACCTCCTGGTTTTGAGGATCCAGAATTTCCAGAATATGTATATCTTCTCATGAAAGCACTTTATGGTTTGAAGCAAGCACCAAGAGCCTGGTATGACACTTTATCTCAATTTCTTTTGGAGAACCACTTCACTAGAGGTACAGTAGATAAAACCTTATTTCATAGGGATATTAATGGCTCTTCAATACTTGTTCAAATCTATGTAGATGATATTATTTTTGGGTCTACGGATGAGAAGCTTTGTAAAAAGTTTGCCAAACTTATGCAGAGTAGGTATGAAATGAGTATGATGGGTGAATTAACTTACTTTCTTGGCCTACAAGTAAAGCAAGTTAATGAGAGCATTTTCATAAGTCAAACAAAATATATTTATGATCTCTTAAAGAAATTTGACTTAATGGAGTGTACATCTGCTAAAACACCTATGGCCACTGCAACTAAGCTTGAGTTGAATACTAAGGAAAAGTCTGTGGACATCTCAAGTTATAGAGGCATGGTAGGTTCACTTTTATACCTAACAGCTAGTAGACCTGATATAATGTTTTCTACTTGTCTTTGTTGTAGATTTCAAGCTGATCCTGGAGAGTCTCACTTAATAGCTATTAAAAGAATTTTCAGGTATCTCAAGGGAACACCAAACCTTGGCATTTGGTACCCAAGAGAATCTGGTTTTGATCTAACTGGCTATTCGGATGCAGATTATGCAGGTTGCAGAGTTGATAGGAAAAGTACTACAGGTTCCTGTCAATTTCTAGGAAACAGGCTTGTGTCATGGTTCAGTAAGAAACAAAACTCAGTCTCCACTTCTACAGCTGAAGCTGAGTACATTGCGGCTGGAAGTTGTTGTGCACAGATTCTATGGATGAGAAACCAACTCATTGACTATGGTCTAAAAGTTGAGAAGATTCCAATTTTCTGTGACAACACAAGTGCTATTGCCATCACAGGGAATCCAGTGCAACATTCGAGAACCAAACACATTCACATCAAATACCACTTCATTAGAGAACATGTGATGAATGGTACAGTAGAAATGCACTTTGTGCCAAGTGAAATGCAGCTTGCAGATATCTTCACCAAGCCTCTTGATGAATCCACATTCACAAGATTGGTAGGTGAGCTAGGTATGCTTAACTTGTCATAATTTCTAGTGATATTTGATTTCAATGAATTGAAGCTGGAAATGTGTTTTGATTTACTTGAAAGTTAAAACTTTCAGAAAAATTTTCTGCAGAAATTTTGCCTAAGGCAAAATTAGCTTATCAACGGATATCCTTTTATCCGTTGATAGTATAAACACATTACTAGATTTTTGCATGTCAACGGGTAACAGGCTATCCACGTCATCAACGGATAAACTGTATCTCAACCGTTCATTCTATATCCGTTGATATACATTTTTTTTAACCGTTGGTAACCGTGTATATCTAATCATGGCTGTACTTATTCTCTTTTTATTTATTATCTGACAGTTACTTTTGACCAATGGAGTAATTACTTTTAATTATTTCATTTTTCTTGAAAAATATAAAAGGCGGACTTGTACTCTCACATCTCACTTTTATTCATTTTCAAGCATATCAAAAGTTAACTGCATCTTCTTCCCTAAAACTCTCTGTAACCAAAGTTCAATCACTTCAATGGCGCCTATTGTTAAGATGATGTCCTCCACTGGGTTTACCTATGAGAAGAACAATTTCGTGGCCTTTGTTGACACAGTGAATGCTCCAGAAGCTTACCACACTTTGATGAGTTTCGTGAAGAAATGCAAACTGTCATATGCTATGACGGCTACCACTCCCTTAATCCACGAGGTAATTGAAGAAATGTGGACATCTGCTGAGTACAATGGCACAGACGGTACAATTGCTTTTTCTTTAAAGGGTAAAAACTATGTGGTTAATTCTGATGTAATAACTGCTTGTTTAAAATTGCCTGAGAATAACTGTCTGAAAGTACCTACTGATGCTGAAATTGTTGCCATGCTTAATTCTATTAATTATGCCCTTAGTACTGAAAACTTAGGGAAAATTGCTAGAAAAGGAATGGTTAAAGAATGGAGCTACTTCTGTGATGCCTTCATTAAAACTTTTTCAGGAAAAATTAGTAATTTTGATGCTGTTACCCAGTCCATGCTAACAATGATGTGTATGCTTTTAAATGATAAATTCTATAATTTTGGCACATTAGTTATGTATGAGATAGCTGCAAAGTTGGGTAAAAAGGAAACTAGGAGCAAGAATATCTACTTTGCTAGATTTTTAATGCTCTTAGCACTGCATGTGTCTGAGAATAAGCTATCCATTGCTAACCCGGATAGCAAGTTCCAATGTTTTGTTCAGGAGAAGAGAGTCTTAAGTGACCTGATTCGAATGAACCTCAATGCAGGAGTACAGTTGGTATATCTACCAATTGTTCAGGTAACTATCTCTAACTCTGAAACCCCTATCTCCAACCCCCAAATTTCTTTGCCTTCTAGTGTCACAATGGAGTCTGTAGTTGTGACCAAACAGGCTCCTACCAAAGTGACCAAATCCAAAGTTCCAAAACCACATTCTAAAAGGCAAACCTCAAGTGTCTCTCAAAAGACACCTGTTGTAAAATCTACCAAACCTCTTGAGGGGAGTGTGAAGGTGGTAGTGAGTGGTGAGGGACAGGGTGAACATCAAAGAAGCCCTAAGGATAAGGAAGGAGAGATGAGTGCAACCACCATTTCAGTCTCTCAAAAGACTGCTAATGTAACTACAGGCCAAATTCTAGTTACACTCTCCCAAAAGAGTGTGACTACTGAATCAAGTTCCCCACAAGGAACACTGCACAAGAGGGTTAGGGACACATATAGCCCAATCTCAAAAACCTATGGAAGAAGAGTGAAATCTAAAACCACAGGGGAATCACAGGGTGCACACACTGTACAGGAAACTGTACCTTCTCAAACTCAGTTTGATGTGGCTTCAATAAATGTGGAGTCACAGCCCCTTGATCTTAATCTTCAAATCGACACACATTACAATCCACCATCACCAACTCCTTCTCTGGATGTGGATATGATATCTACATCAATTCCTGATTCTCCATCTTTAAGATTCTTGGAGAAGCCCCACTCTGTAATTGATGGTCATCATCTTTTAGATGATTTGTTGGACCATCAATCTTCCCTTCCAGAATTCTCAACACAGACTGTGGCCTCGAACTTAAAATCAATCTCCACAGATTCAGTGTTGGTTTTCTCTTCAACGGATAGAATTATTCCTTCCTCAACGGATATCCTTCATCCGTTGACAAGTGTTTCTCCATCAATGGATGCGCCTCTATCTAGCCATCCGTTGACAGCTATAACTACTCCATCAACGGATATTCCTTATCCGTTGATAACACACTCTACCACTGCTATATCTGACATTCCAGTGTCAAGTGTAGAGGAGTTCTCAGTAGTTGAAACACTTTTAGGTTTGAGGGAAGGGAGTGAGAGGCTGCCTTGTGAGCAGGCAAAAGGAGAGATAAATAATGAGAGGCTGGCCATTTCTTCCGGTCAGGCAAAAGGAGAGTTTGAGAGTTCCACCTTAGTAGGTGAAGGTGAGGGTGTGAGAGGTGTGAGCCAAGGGGAGCCCTTGATGCAAGAAAAGAGAGATGAGGGGAGAGAAGGGACTGCAGGAAAGATAAGGATGGAAGAAGCAGCCATTGCTAGTGAGTCAATGGGGGTTGGGGATGCATCCAAGGAAATGGAATTTCAAAGAGAATATCAGTCCATGATTGACTCCATTTCTTTGGATGCTGAAACCTTTACTCACCCTGTTCCTGCCTATCAAATTCTGGCACAACAGGGCAATGTGGAAGCAGAGGAGGCAATGCACCTAGTGCACACCTCACAATCTCTACTTAGAGCTAAGGAATCTATAGCAGCTCTGCCAACCACTGCTGAGAGTGATGAATTTGACAATTCTGAAGATGAAGACAGCCAGAGCTCTGAAGATGAAGGTGGTAGCAGTATTCATGATTTTGCATTTGCTCAAAACTACACTTATCATCAACTTGATATGGAAATCATAAGGCAATATAAATCTGCCCTGGCTGAGCACCCAGAAGCAGATCCATAGAGAAAGGTTGTTCTTCAACAGGCAATTGACTCCCTAAAGTTACAAAAGATGTAAATGGTGATTCAGAGATCCAATTTAGAGGAGGTCAAACAAGAAATCAAGGATGTGAAGATCTCTGTGGATTCCAAGCTAGAGCAACTAGCTCCTACAGCCACTCAGAGGGTGTTGCAACAAAGGTTTCTCAAAGAAGACAACCTGGCTAAATCTGTGCAACTTCTCACTTCAAGAGTGGAAAAGATGGAATCCCAGATGGAGCAATTTCTTCAACATCAGAAACTGCAAACCCAACTGCTAGAAAAGTTAGTTGCAGCCCCAACTTCTAGTCAAACCCTTGATGCTAACAAAAAGGGGGAGAAAGTGGAAGAGGCTGTGGCAACTACAAGTCAAATCTTAATTTCTGAAAGAAGGGAAGCAGCAAGTGAGGGGGAGCAGCAGCCTACCATAGTGGTCAATCCACAAGAATTCATTGTCACAGCTTCCCCCAGCAAATCCAAACCTCTATCTGAAGAGTTTGATCTTTCAAACTTGACAGAAGAAGAAAAGCTAGCCAAAATTGAAGCTCTCCAAAAGATGAAAGAAGAAAACTATGAAAGGATAAAGAGGAGAGAAAGATTGATCAATCAATCTATTGCATCAACTCTGTTCTCTAGCCAAACCTCAGCTCCAACAATATCTACAACAATTCTGAAGGTGCTCACTCCAGCAATTGTGGCTCCTACATTCTATGATGCTGAGCCTTCTCATGTTAAGGAATTTGAACCCTACATCAAATCAAGACCCTTCTCACCACCAAAAGCAAATGGGAAGAACAAGTTACAACTGGACTTTCCATTTCCCAAGGATGATGAAGAGAAGTTGATGGGTAAGGCAATCAAGGAATTCAAGGAGAAGACTAACAGTTGTGTAAGAGAATGGATGGCTGTAATCATAAGGAATGGAAAAGTTCTAAACATATCCAACAGCCATCCTAGATTTGTTGAAGCCAAGAGAGAAGAGACTTCAAGGCTGCTAAGAGAATCTCAACCAAGCACTGAATATCAATATGAAAACTCAGATGAGAAGCAAGCAAGGCTGGCTCAAGAGTTATTGGATGAGGTAGAGGAAGAATTGAGGGAACCTGAGGAAGTCCCCAAATTCAAAAAGAAAGGGAAATCAGTCCCCAAATCCAAGAGATTAAAATCACATGCAAGGAGGCCTGTCTCTTCAGAAACTGAAAACAAAGAGACAGTTGGTTCATCACGACCTATTGATGTAAAAGTATTCAACCCAGATGTAAATTTCCATGGTGAGCCTATAGTACCTAAAGAGGAACCAATGAATCTTGACTCCATTGAGGTTCCTTCATTCTTGCTGAAGCCTCAACAGAAGCCTACACAGAAGAAAAGGAAACCAAGGAAGCAACCTTCAAAGGAACCAATTCAAGTTGCTAGGGTACCTGCAATTGTCAGGCAGCCAATCTTGGAAAACAAGGATGATTTTATCTATCAGGCAGATATTGAAGAATACTCTGACATGAATCTTTATCTGGATGAATTGTCAGAAGTAAGAGGAATTGACAAATATAAACATTTGCCTGAAAGATTGGTCTTTGTATACAAGGGAGGAACGGAAAGGACATGGCCACTACAAAGGGTTCTTGGAGAAAATTATCATACCTTAACCAAAGTGTTCTCTGCAATCAAGAGATACACAGAGTTCTCCAAGATAGCAAAAGGGGAGATACTGGACAAAATAGAACAAATAAGGAGGGATTGGAACTCACCATCAAGTCTACCAAGGAAAATGAAGATTCCATACAATGGACAGAAAATCCACCTCCAACCTTTCTGGATGATGGAGTTCAGGGATGAAGATGGTAACAGGAGATTCTTCAGGTTAGAAGACCAACTACCAAAGGCTAGTTCTCAATACCTGAGATGGCTACAACAGAAGTTAAATCCAAAGGTAGATGAAGAAGATGCCTTCTATAGGCAACTCCAAATACAGATTGAGTCCAACTCTGCCAAGGAAGGAAAATCAAGGGTGATGCCAACAAGAGGAAAGAAACAGTCCTAATCTGCTCAGTCTAGAGGAGCACTTCTCTGTAAATTTCTCAAACTTTCAGTTTTTAATTTTTGTAGCTTAATACAATTTATGTATTGTTCTTTATATATCTTCATCCATCTCTAACACCACAAAATCACAAGGTATGACAAATTTATCCACTTTAACAACCACGTCTTCAATAACTCCCAATGGATACTTAACAGAACGATCCGCCAACTGAAGTGAAATCCGTGTCTTTTTAAGTTCTCCAAGACCAAGCCTTTTGCAGATTGAATATGGCATCAAACTCACACTTGCCCCTAAGTCGCACAAGGCTTTCATGTTTTCCATCTTTCCAATAGTGCAAGGCAGAGAGAAGCTTCCCGGATCTTTCAATTTCTGAGGAATGGCCTTTTGGATGACTGCACTGCATTCAGCATTAAGAGTAATAGTCTCTGCATCTTCAAGTTTCCTCTTCTTTGTCAACATCTCCTTAAGAAATTTAGCATAAAGTGGCATCTGATTCAAAGCTTCAGCCAACGGAATATTAACATGCAACTGCCGGAACATAGTCAAGAACTTCTCGTACTGCTTCTCTAAATGCCTGTTGTGAAGTCTCTGTGGAAATGGAATAGGAGGAACATAAGGTGGTGGAGGAACATATGGCTTTTCTGAATCTTCTTCCTTCTTCTTCTCATCTTCTTTTTCTGACGTGTCTGCAGCAATCTCCACTGGCTTATCCTCTTTCTCAGTATCACTCTCCTCAAGGTAATTGCTTTGCATTGCTCTTTACCAGTCTGGTCGGGTTGACTAGGAAGTGATCCTTGCTCACGAACACCCATCTTTGAGGCAATCTGTCCAATCTGTGTTTCTAGCATCTTTTGAGATGATGCCATCTGATCTATTCTTGATTCCATATTAGCCAATGCCCCAGAAGTCCCTTGCATAATCTTATTTAGTGCAACCTCCCACTCAGCTGGTTCTTTCTTTGGCGGAGGTTGATACTGCTGCTGTGCTTGATATGGTGGTCGTGACTGAAAACCAGGAGGTTGATTCTGCCTTGGAAATGCATAGGAAGGATTAGCTGCATGATTATTGCTGTAAGAAAGATTATTGTTTGGCCTTTGATTCGGATTGTAGTAAGAATTATTCTGCACAGGCCAAGGCTGTCTTCCTTGAATAAAAGATGCTTCTTCTGGAAATTGTGGAGCATACGAGTTCTGACTAGCACCATAATCATGATACCCTTCCATAGGTGAAGAAATAGCATTCACATTTACCTTTTGTCCTCGCACCTCCTGAGTTAGAGTATCCAACTTTTGAGCCAGCATGTTGATCATCTCAGATTCTTGTGCTGCTTTTGCTGAGCTCGTCCCACTAGGTGCCCATGAATAATTATTAGATGCTAATTCCTCAAGAAGTGCTTTAGCCTGTGTAGTTGGTGCCTTCTTGAAATTTCCACCAGCAGCCACATCCAAACTCAAACGAATATCTGCATTCATGGCCCCATAAAAAGTACTAATGACCTGCCAATCTTCTAAGCCATGATGTGGACACTTCCTCAATAGTGCCTTGAATCTCTCCCATGCCTGATATAGACCTTCACCCGGTTGTGCTTTAAAACTCATAATCATAGTCCTCAACTGTTGCGTCTTGTCAGAGGGATAGTATTTGGACAAGAATGCCGTAGAAAGACTCTCCCATGTAGCAACCGAAGTGTTTGGAAGTTGCTGAAACCATTCCAAAGCTCTTCCCTTAATAGAGTAGGGAAACATATGGAGACGAATCTGATCACTCGTAACACCAGTGATTCTGAATGAGCCACACATCTACACAAAACGCTCTAGGTGTCTGTGTGGGTCTTCTAATTCAATGTCTCCTTCAAAAGCCTGATTGCTGATCATCTGAATTAAGCTCGGATTAATATGGAACTGAGCTGCACCAATCTCTGGAGTTTTGTACATGCAATTGGCTGGATTCGGTGTCTCATGGTCCCAAATAGAAGACTGATCAACATTAACAGCTGGTCGAGGTTCTGGATCTCCCATCTTAGCTTTATCTTTTCTTAGCTTTCTCAAAGTACGCTCGATTTCAGGATCAAATTCCAATTTTCTAGCGTAAGATGAACGTAGCATACACCTGAAAATCACCAACAAAACAACTTGTGGAACCAATTAAAATCTAAACAATAAGAAACAATTTACCTAAACTCAACTATGCTGCCTTCCCCGGCAGCGGCGCCAATTTGTTAATAGTATTTTTTGTTGTTCGTTCGCAGGGAAGGACTGAATGTAATATCAAGTTCAAGTATCTTATCTCTTTACGTCTAGAAGTGTGTGAGAAAAATCTTTGGGTTTGTGTTTTAACTAAATTAACCAAGAACTAATTATAAACGCTAAGAATTGATTTTAAACTGAGATTCAAATATGTTGGAAAACAGTCTAAGAACTGGGGTTCTTCACCTGGTTTCAATACATGCTCAATATTAATGTGATATCTGTGTTCCTACCTTGCTGAAAACAATTCTTCTAAAGTTATACTGCACCCTCCCAGGCTACAATATAGTGCTTACAGCTACACCTTAATTGACACTCCCGTGATACAATCAGAGTATATCTATAAACTGTTAATTACCAAGAATTATATGTCTCACAATTCTCCTATTAATCTCCCGATCTAATATTCAAATTATGTCTGTTAAATCATGTACTAAGATTGCAACTTCTCTCCCAAGCTTATTACAATCCCTAGAATACAATCAAAGGTTCATGACTCCCCTAATTGTGTTAAGATCTCATTAACAAATCAGCCAGGCAGAAAATCACATAATCAAGCATGCATGAATACCAAGGAATACTACCCAATTCTCAGATTAGAGAATTAGTTACGCATATTTAATAAAGAAAAATAATAATGATAATGAATGAAAACATAATATTAAAGAAAGAATTGAAGATCGAAAGTACCTTGATACGATTTACAGCTATCAATTGTTCTGATTTACAATGGTAAGATGTGTTTAAATAGGCTCTACAAATCTTGCCCAGCAAGATATTACCTTCTATTACAATTAGAATTCAATTCAGGTATTAAAAATTGCCTAAAATACAATTAGAACTAGAAAAGGGCAAAACAGTAATTTGTCTGCTCCCATCTATCTGCTGGTCGTGCTTCCTGGGCCCACCACACGCGGCCTGGTCGTGTGAAACCTATCCCATATTGTAGAAAATCTCTGAAGCTTCGCGTGGACTGTAAATGGGCTGAAAACGGACTTCTAGAACTCCAGATATGGCCCAAACAGTATAAAGTGCGCAGCCCTTCTCAAAAATCCGAATTTTAATTAATTAATTCTCCAAAAACGATAGAAGCATCAACTTTAATCAACATTCTTGTAAATCTGCACAACTCAGCAAAACACATCAAAACTACAACAACTTGAGTCCAAAACAATCAATTTAAGCCGAACGGAGGGATTCCCAGTGGATATAAAATCCACTTATCAGTTGTACTTGATGATAACTTCACAATCAATCAAATTGTTTAAGGTTTTGTAGCTGTCAACGGATGAGGATTTATAACTCTATCCGTTGACAGGTAGCTCATCAACGGATGAGGTTTTGTAGCACACTGCAGTATCTCTATGTTATCAGTTGATAGTGTTTTTATCCACAGTCATGTTGACTATCAACGGATAGGCAGAATAGGGTAGCCAATTGTAAATAAGCTATGCTATGTAATTCCGTCTAAGTGAAAGTGTATCAACGGATGAAGACTAAACTCTATCAACGGATACAACTCAAATCCACTCTATCAACGGATACAGCTTAAGTCCCAACATCAACGGATACTGCTCTATACATCATCAACGGATGTCAGTATACATCATCAACGGATAATCATTGACACTGATTTCTATGATTAGCTGGAGATTAGCAGTTGATAAGGACATGTTTGACTGACAGATCACATGAGTTGAAAGTAGATACAAAAAGCAGTATGGCAGCCATACTTTGGAAACACAGAAGAAAGAAGCATTCCATTTACACTATGAATACAAGAAAGGTGCAGGAGACATGTCTGAACACAAGGACAACCTTTCGGCTACATGTGTATTTGGAGTGTAGTAGCAAGTCAACTAGAATTAGATTAGTATTATCTTATTCCAGTAGTACTTGTAAAACTTGGGATATATAACCAAGTGTAGCAACTCTTTGTAGGTTAAGAAAACAGACATATTTGCTTAGGGTTTCTTGAATATCCTTAGAAGCAAAGAGTTGTAAAACGGCAGCTGTGTACATTTTGTATCACAGAGTTTTCTTCAAATAAAAGCTTCAGGTGGTGCATATTAACCACCTGATTTTATATGTGTTTGTGTTTAAATCTTACATTGCAATTATCTCTTCATAAGTTTCTGAAGTTCTTATCAGAAATTTATAAATATCAAGAATTGTATTCAACCCCCCCTTCTACAATTATACAAGTGTGTAATCTGGGAATAACAATTATTAACTTATATAAGTCAAAACTTCAATACAACCAATTGTTAGAACCACGATATTAATTATAGTGAATTTCTAAA